>OX940897.1:4094518-4629518 GCA_954871355.1 Cabera pusaria
TTGATAATCAACTTAAAATATGACTCTTCCCGACATCTATTGGCGAGTAGAAGTACTGTATCAGTAAAGGAGTTAGTTGCTCTCAATTAAAAAAAATAGTATTATTATTCGTCAATAGATGTCGGGAAGAGTCATATTTGTCTGTTTAAGAGGCAAAAAATATATAATATAAATATAATATAAAATAATATTATTTACTACAATTACTATTACTACTATTGCTTTTACTACTATTACTACTATATAATACTATTCTACCTTTGTGTTAACGTTTACTTAGTTGGTGTTAGAAGTTCGTTAGAAACTCGATAGATGGCGTTCGGAACCCTCCGCGTGCGGGACAAAGTCTGACTCGCACTTGGCCAGTTTTATTGTTATTTGATATTATAGCAACCATTCTAATTTCTTCTTTTCCTACACACTATAAGTAAATTTCAAGTCTCTATCTATTGCGGTTTATAACATTGAGCATAATTGAATGAATGAAATGAAGCTGAATTAAATTAAAAATTAAAGGTGTAATTAAATTAAATAGAAAAACATACTTTAAAGGTAAATTTTGTTCAATCGGAGCCCTACGTGTGCGAGGTATATAGCATCCAACGTTGTAAGGTTTCGAATAGAAAATACTATTTAATCTTGTTTCTTCATACAAACTTTGGATCCCCATTTCATCCCCTAAAGGGGTGAATTTTGGAAAATCCTTTCTTAATACACCTTTTTGTACTAAGAAAAATATACCCTCCAAATTTCAAGTCTTTACAACCAGCGGTTTAGGCTGTGCGTTGTCTGTCAGTTAGTCAGTCAGTCAGTCAGTGTGTCAGGACAAAGATTCTTATAGTATTAGATAGGCTAGCGTTTACCACTACCTCATCTGTTGGTAAGTGATGATGCGGTCGAAGATAGTAAGCACGCTAGGCTTAGAATGGGAACTGGCTCTCAAGGATAGCTGCCGGAACACATTAGATGTTTGGCGACAGATTTTATAACTTGAGGGTGGTGCCCTGGCCAAGCGGACACTAGATCGTCCTATATAGAGTATCCTACCACCATGCTAGTTGGTTTCTTAACGATGTTTCTCCTTCACCGGAGGGCCACAGGTGAAAAATGCAAACAATTTATTTGATAGAAAAATCCATTGGTGCACGGCGGAGATTTAACTCGTTACCTCTGGTATCAAAGCCGACCATTCTCACACACCACCGGGCCCTCAATTATTGTTTTTCATGAATGTCTTGTAATTTATCAGGATGACACCACACACGCTGAAGGTAGATTGTCCGTCACACTGCACTACACCTTCTGACCGTCAGCCTCCTCAGCTTGTCTCCGTCAAAGTTGGATGTATGAACATCAACCCCGCTACACCGTGAGTATCAAAGTTGAATGTTTGAACATCAACCCCGCTACACCGTGAGTATCAAAGTTGAATGTTTGAACATCAACCCCGCTACACCGTGAGTATCAAAGTTGAATGTTTGAACATCAACCCCGCTACGCCGTGAGTATCAAAGTTGGATGTATGAACATCAACCCCGCTACGCCGTGAGTATCAAAGTTGGATGTATGAACATCAACCCCGCTACACCGTGAGTATCAAAGTTGAATGTTTGAACATCAACCCCGCTACACCGTGAGTATCAAAGTTGAATGTTTGAACATCAACCCCGCTACACCGTGAGTATCAAAGTTGGATGTATGAACATCAACCCCGCTACGCCGTGAGTATCAAAGTTGGATGTATGAACATCAACCCCGCTACACCGTGAGTATCAAAGTTGGATGTATGAACATCAACCCCGCTACGCCGTGAGTATCAAAGTTGGATGTATGAACATCAACCCCGCTACACCGTGAGTATCAAAGTTGGATGTATGAACATCAACCCCGCTACGCCGTGAGTATCAAAGTTGGATGTATGAACATCAACCCCGCTACACCGTGAGTATCAAAGTTGAATGTTTGAACATCAACCCCGCTACACCGTGAGTATCAAAGTTGAATGTTTGAACATCAACCCCGCTACACCGTGAGTATCAAAGTTGGATGTATGAACATCAACCCCGCTACGCCGTGAGTATCAAAGTTGAATGTTTGAACATCAACCCCGCTACACCGTGAGTATCAAAGTTGAATGTTTGAACATCAACCCCGCTACGCCGTGAGTATCAGACCGCCATGGCTATTCACTAACATTCAACACACAAATTTGGATTCAAAAACGACCTTTTTCGGAAACTTTGCAATTCACAATGCTTCACTCGGAATCTTTAGACATTTCAATTGAAATAAAGACGTGCTAATGCGAGTCGGAATCGCACACAAAGGGATTTTTTAGTAAGATTGAGCACAAAACTACGAAAAATATTAACTGTTGCATGGGAACCTTCATTCTACTAGGAGCTCTGACCCCAAATAAATTGGGAATAGTAAGCCAGGAGAAAGAAGAAGAAGATGGGACCTTTAATCATTTTTTACTCTATTTTCAACCGACTTCCAAAAAGGAGGAGGTTCTCAATTCGTCTGTATGTTTTTTTTTGTATGTATGTTACGCGATTACTCCGTCAATTGTGAAACGATTCGAATGATTTATTTTATCGGTAGGGTATATTTCCGAAGTGGCCCCGTTGCAATTTCATCGAAATCTGATAAGTATCTTCAGAGATATGACGATAAACGTCTCAAACTTGCTACTGAAACTGACTCGCGGGGCATGGAAGTCGGTTGTTTTAGTTTTTAAACTATCTTAGTTATGTTTTATTTATTTGTTGTTATATAAGTCTGACTATAGCCACAGAATAGACCGTAGTACCCAATACTTCATATTGTAGCGACCAGAGTTATACGCCATTTGTGATTTCAAGTGTCTGCCAATTACCTACGGTTCCAAGAATACAGCCCTGTGACAGAAGGAGCAGTTAGAAAATCTGTCACCTAACATCTTATGTGTTCCGGCAGCTATCCTTGAGAGCCATTTCCCATTCTAGACCTAGCGTGCTACCACCTTCGACCGCATCAACACTTACCAGTGAGATAGTGGTCAAACGCTAGCCTGTATATGATAAAACAAAATAAAAGACGAACGGTCAGCGAACTCTCAGTAATAGGGTCCCGTTGGCATCTTTTCTGTTCGGAGATCCAAAAATTCTAATCGAAAATGTTTCTAGCTCACGCAGACCAGGTGAAAAAATCGTGAATTTGCACTAATGATACACACACTGACAAAGAAAAAAAAAACAGTGCGACTGACGCAAAACTTTCGGTGTCTGTTTTCAGAGCACGGGGAAATAGAAACGTTAATTAAAAATTCAAACGAGACGTTCGAATTCGAATGTATCTGTTTTAAATTAGATTACCTATAACTATTCCCCAATTGATATGACCCTTTCGTGCGTAACAATAAACCCGCAAAACGCGGGCGTAGCCGTAAAACGTAGCGATTGGTTTTTAGAGTTCCGTAACCAAAGGGTACAACGGGACTAAGACTCCGCTGTCCGTCTATCTGTCTGTCTGTCCGTCTATCACCAGGCTGTATCTCATGAACCGTGATAGATAGACATTTGAAATTTTCACAGATGATGTATTTCTGTTGCCGCTATAACAAAATTTACCAAAAACAGAAAAAAGTTAAAAATTATAGGGGTCCCCATACAAGAAACGTGTTTTTTTCGGCATTTCAATATAACGCCATCTATGGACGCGTAGGTAAACACCTTTGTGTTGACTTTCACTTAGATGGCGTTAGACGTTAGATGGCGTTATAAGAAATAAGCACGCGGCTCACAACTCTGTTTTGATAAAATGTTTATTAATTATTATTTTTTGCTGGCGAAAAATGATAGGTGGTATGTTTTGCTCGATCTTATAAAATATTGTAGTGTAGTACGGATCCCTACGAGTGCGAGTCTGACTTGCACTTGGATAGTTTATTATTTATATATCAATGGCCAAAGTAATGTCAAACGCTCGCTTTCCGCGGCGTCATAATTTGATGAATTTGATCGGACACTATAGGGATTGTACACGCATGGCACGTCTATATTATATCAAAATATAATTTATGGATATAAACGATATTATCATTCACACGACAGTGGTGCGTCACTATGCCTTCCGTAGCGAAAGACTGCGACAAGGAGCGCAAAAGGCGGCGTCACGGTAATCTGTAACATTACCGTGACGACGTCCTGTTTCCACATTTTACTGCCTCTGCTACTTTATTACTCTACTAGGCAAAAATACAAAAATAATTCGAAAGTTATGGTAAGACTTACTATAGTTTTCTTTTTGTATATCTCGCTGGTAGTAAGCGATGATGAAGACGAGGAGTGGTGTGAACGCGCTAGGCTTACTGTTACCTACTGTTACAATTGTCTTACTCTCAAGGGATGTGTTCTGCCGGAGCACCGTAAGGTTATTGCGGGAAATTTTCTCCTTGATGGTGGTAAGTTACTGTTTAGTCAGTCAGGCGGAACATTGAACAAATGTTCCTAAGGATAGTAGATGTATAAGGCTATTATTTCAGAGGCGGACGTCGGAAGCTCCTTCTTCAGATGCTGGTGCTATGCTTCATGCCCCACGTGGCTCTGATCATCCAAAACTCTACCATCATGGCTCAGCTATCGCAAGCTCTGAACTCGGCCTTGTACTTGAACTCTGAGGTAATTTATAGTATACAATACCTTGTCTAAGGCGTCCATTACACGATAGGTTTTGCAGTCAGTTTGCTGGCAGTCACGGCTGTGACTGTTGGATAACTGATCGTGTAATGGGGGGATTGACGGTGACTGACCGATATTTACGTACTTTGATTTGCTGCATGAGCAACCATCAGTCATGACTTTTGGTTTTGAATGACGGATGACCTACCGTGTAATGGACGCCTTATATAGGATGATATATTTGACAGCTCACGCCCATGAAGGTTAATATTTTTTTCCAGTAAAATCTACAACAATAATATTGTTACGTGCGGGGTGGTATTAAAATGCCAATCCGATGAGATGAACGTTTATTTCCACTGATCACTAGGTTAGCACAATGTTCCACAGTAGTTGTCCAAATCGTCATGCACAATTATCAAAAGTCCGTTAACACACTGAGGTCGTTGGTAATCACAATCACTGATTTCACTGTTCACAACACTAGTTCACTGATAACACTTAACGATCACTTGGTCGCTATCCGCGCTTAGATAGTTACACTGTCACTTCCAGAGAAAGACTGACTCAAGCCGCGGTTTTTAACGTCTTATATAGGACGAGAATATTTCTACAGAACTTTCCAGTATTGACTCGAAACAATAGACAAAAGACGTTCAAAACAAAGCAATAACAATCACAAACAAAAGGGGCGGCTTTCCTTTGAGCATCTGACGTAAACAACTTTACCATACATGCTAATTTGATCTCTAACTACTTATGAATAAGGTTCAATCTTAACTACAAAACTAGGTACATTGACTAGGGTCTGAATTCCCGGAAGGTTAACTTTTATGACGGTCGGGTCGGGTGTTTATAGCCCCTAATTAGTCTATTCTTTCCCACGGTATTTTTGTTCGAGAAGCTTGGCGAAACATCGCGACTCGACGACGCGATGTAACATTATCCCCTTCTTAGTTATGATCGTCCCGATCATCATTTGTTCCATGGTATCGTGTAAGTCGATCGATGTGTACTAACCTCGGCTTTCCTCTCTGGCTTCGTTTAATGCGGTAGGTAACGTCGTTTATCTTCGTGATAATCTGGTATGGTCCTTCCCAATGAGCCTGCAGCTTCGGACTTTTTCCTTTCCTTCGTAGTGGGTTGTGCAACCAGACGAGAGTTCCTTCTTCGAAACCCATCGTATTCGCTCTACGATCGTACCGGGTCTTCATTTTTTCACCAGTTTTTAAACTATTCTCTCGAACTATCCTGTGCACTTCGTCCAGCTGACTACGAAGATCACTGACATAGTCGGTTACAGGCTTCGGAGCATCTGGCGGGGAACCAGTGATGGCGTCGATAGGAAGTCTTAGTTCGTGTCCAAAATTCACATTTGCAGGAGTCATACCAGTGCTGTCATGGGTAGCGGAACGGTATGACAACAAGAACAGAGGTATGTACTGATCCCAGTCACGTTGATGTGCGTCCACGACTTTAGCCAGGTGATTCTCCAACGTCTGGTTAAACCTCTCAACCATTCCGTCTGACTGTGGATGAGCTGCCGTTGTCCGCGTCTTTTGGATCCCGAGGAGGGTGCACATTTCCTGAAATAGGGCAGACTCGAAGTTCCTTCCTTGATCGGAATGCAGTTCCATCGGTACACCAAATCGACAGATCACTTCTTGCACCAACTTATTTGTTTTTATCTTGTACTACGATGATGTACTTGTTGCCTTTTTCAGTCTCGGGAAATGGCCCGGCAACATCCACGGCAATGCGCTCCCATGGTGCTCCAACGTTGTACAATTTTAGTTGTCCTTTACTTCTTGTCTTCGGTCCTTTTACTGATGCGCACGCGGTGCACTTCCTGCACCAATCTTCCACATCCTCGCGGCTGTGTACCCAGTAAAATCGTTGACGAACCTTCACAAGAGTTTTCTTGACTCCTAGATGTCCACCAGAAACTCCATCATGAATGTGTCGTAGTAGAGATGCCACTTTGCTCCGGGGAACAACGACCTGCATCGTAGTTTCTTTTCCATTGCTGCTTTCCCATTTTCGGTACAAGATTCCTTGTTCCAGAGTCAGGCTGTCCCACTGAGCCCAGTAACTTTTTGTGATTGGGCTGCAGGCTGACACGTCGCTCCACTGGGGCTTGTTTCCAGACTTTATCCAATCCAGTACAGGTCGTAAATCTCTGTCCTCCAATTGTGCTTGTCTCATATTGTCGTCGTTCCATTCATCTTCTGTTCTGTTCATCCTGATGACTCTGACTTCTTCTCGAGACTCGTCCTTTTTGTAGTGTTTGCAATCTTCTTCACTAGGTCTTCTTGATAGGGCATCGGTGTTGCTATGACCCTTTCCACTGCGTTTTACTGTCACGAAGTAGAACTCTTCCACTTGGGTTTCGGCATCTTTGACTCGTTTCTTTGTTTTCAGACAATCAATCTGAATATGCCCTTTCTCACCACACCTGTAACATGTCGGTGCATACCGGGGCTTCCTGGATTCAGTTACCAACTCTCGAGCCATATATGGTTTAGTGTCCCTTCGCACTGCTTCCATTTCCACTTGGTTCTGGATATCTGTGGCCCGCTTTTTCGTTTTCGGGCAATCAACCCGAATATGCCCTTTTTCTCCACACCCGTAACATGTCGGTCCATAACGGGGTTTCCTGGGTTCAGTCACCAGCTCCCGAACTCTGTATGGTTTGGTGTCTCGTCGCACTGCTTCCACTTCCAAGGCATGAGCGAGGGCGTTCTTGAGTGTCTGATGATGCCCCAATCGTACCGCAGCGCGTACCTCATCATCCCTGATTCCATCCACAAAGCTCTGTAGAGATGTCACTTCAATGGTTGATGGCGTCGACACGTAGGCTCGTCGGACCAACCTCTCGATTTCGTCTGCCCACTGTTGCAATGTCTCTGTGGGTTTCTGGGTGCGCTCTCGTAGTTGTGCCCTGTACGCATGCTCCATATGTTTGTCCCCATAGCGCGTTTCCAGGGCTTCCAGCAAGGTCTTCAGCGTCCTTTCGTCTTCAGGTATGCGTTCCAGAATAAGCTGAGCGTCTCCTTTCAGCGCTAATGTAAGCGCTGTATTTGCTTGCTCGTCTGTCCAGCCACAGTTTTTAGATAGCGTCGTGAATTGAAACTTGTATGCTGCCCAAGAAGACGTTCCGTCGAAGTGTGGCAGATCCAGTTCGAACGGCGAAGTCGTAGCGGACACCTGGCTGCTCTGTCCAACTCCTCGTAACTCCAGTTTCTGGACCTTATTAGCCAGGTCATTCACGGTCTGTTCGTGTACGTCGAGTCGTCCTTCCACTTCTTTGACGCTGGCTTCCACCTTTTTTATTTTTTCTCCCATGCCGGCAAGCCCGCTCTGCAATTGACGTCCAATTGTCTCTTCCAGTTTACGGCTAGCTTCTTCTTGTGCCGCCTGTACAGCCTGTAGTGCAGCCTGTTGATCCTGGCGAGCTTCTTGTTGTGCTGCCTGTACTGCCTGTAGTGCAGCCTGTTGTTCCTCACGTACAGCTTGTAGTGCAGCCTTTTGTTCCTGGCGTGCAGCTTCTTGTCCAGCTAGGAGAGCGGCTAGCATGGCCTCCAGGCCTCCATCCGTAGTTAGACTCACCGGCGGTGCTGTAGGTGGCGCTGACATGGTGGGTGCCATCGGTGTTGCTGCTGGCTCTTCCAATGTGGATGTTCCTGCTCCCGATGCTTCGAGCTCCTTCTGCCGGGTTGCATCCATCTCCGCCTGGCGCCTGGTGCGTGGAGTACGCGTATCTTCCCTCGGAGTGATTGGCATTCCGCTTCTGACACCAATTGTTACGTGCGGGGTGGTATTAAAATGCCAATCCGATGAGATGAACGTTTATTTCCACTGATCACTAGGTTAGCACAATGTTCCACAGTAGTTGTCCAAATCGTCTTGCACAATTATCAAAAGTCCGTTAACACACTGAGGTCGTTGGTAATCACAATCACTGATTTCACTGTTCACAACACTAGTTCACTGATAACACTTAACGATCACTTGGTCGCTATCCGCGCTTAGATAGTTACACTGTCGCTTCCAGAGAAAGACTGACTCAAGCCGCGGTTTCAACGTCTTATATAGGACGAGAATATTTCTACAGAACTTTCCAGTATTGACTCGAAACAATAGACAAAAGACGTTCAAAACAAAGCAATAACAATCACAAACAAAAGGGGCGGCTTTCCTTTGAGCATCTGACGTAAACAACTTTACCATACATGCTAATTTGATCTCTAACTACTTATGAATAAGGTTCAATCTTAACTACAAAACTAGGTACATTGACTAGGGTCTGAATTCCCGGAAGGTTAACTTTTATGACGGTCGGGTCGGGTGTTTATAGCCCCTAATTAGTCTATTCTTTCCCACGGTATTTTTGTTCGAGAAGCTTGGCGAAACATCGCGACTCGACGACGCGATGTAACAATATCCTACTTCATTGACGGGTGCCGCCCACTTAGTAAAGTGCCACGCATAAAGAACACCACTTACACCACAGACTATCGATAATCGGTTTGAAATAAAACAAATAGAACATTATAAAAAAATGACATATACTTTGTATATGTATTGTTATATTGTTGTATTATACATAGTATATTTTGGTAAAACGCATCACGCAATTATTTGTTAAAAAAAAAAACAACGGGTTGCACTCCGGGAGTGCTGGCAGAAGTGAAAACTTGAATCAAAAGAGTAGACCAAATGCACAACGTTAATACGTTGTGCATTAGGTCTACTCTCCCTCTGTCTTATGATTTTTCGATCAGGTCACATGTTCTGACGCGAGTATAACATTTTTTACCCATCTAAAACACTTTCTACTCTCCCTCCGTCTTACCAATGTTCGATCAGGCCACGTGTTCTGACGCGATGCATAACATTTTTTTAACCGACTTCAAAAAAAGGAGGATGTTTCTCAATTCTACAGTATATATGTATATATATATATATTTTTATGTTTGTTCGCGGATAACTTCGTCGTTTATGAACCGATTTTGATTATTCTTTTTTTGTTTGAATTGAGATATAGATATCCCAAATGTAGTACCATGGTAATTTTATCGAGGTATGATGAGTATCTCCAGAGATATTGAGATAAACATCTCAAAATTGGTACTGAAAATGAATAGCGCGGCATTGAAGTCGGGTCTTTTTTAGTTTTTAAACGATATTATTACAGTTTTTACTCATTAACATTTTTTACCCATCCCAAAACAGGTCACAACGCCGCTAAAGAAGTTTTCACTTAAAAATTACAATACCTACCCAGCGTTACATACGTATTTATGCACTTCGACGACGCAGGACCACATGAGTAAAGCCTTTTCTTCACTGATGTGGCACGACTCTCTGAAGGTGCGTACCGACTATGTAACAAACATGTTATAACATTGTTACTTAACATGTTTCACATAATGTGGACACGGAATGTTATAAAACATGTTATAATAATTTGTTTTAATATCATGTTTTATAACAATCCGTATCCACATTATCTGAAACATGTTAAATAACAATGTTATAACATGTTATGTTACATATTCTGTACGCACCCTAAGAAGCCGATACTCGCCGATTATATTCATCTGTAGTTCGAAGTTAATGATTATTACTGCCGGGTTTCGTATACATACACAGTACCTTACCTAGTCGGTATAAAACAAAGTCTCCCGCCGCGTCTGTCTGTTCGCGATAAACTCAAAAACTACTGAATGGATTTTCATGCAGTTTTAAGGTTTTCACCAGTAGACATATAATTCGTTAAGGATTTGTGTAAATTGGTTGAAATACGACGATGATTGTTAAAGATGTGTTAATTCATACTCGACGCTATAAACTGATGCAAAAAAATGTAGGCATCATGTTCTCCCGTGCGAGGCCGAGGCGAGCGGATTTATAATATTAGTAGGATATTTAAGTAGGATTGTGCGTACTAACTTAATATTATTATTGTTATATACCGGCTATAATTCACGTACCTTTAGTCGAATTTTCTCGACCTAGGTTTCGAGCAAGTCAGTCGCTCTTCCTCGGGAGTGAGGTCACGCGGTGAGATCGCGATGTTTACTGACATTGAACACCAGTGAACATCGCGATCTCACCGCGTGACCTCACTACCGAGGAAGAGCGACTGACTCGCTCGAAACCTAGGTCGAGAAAATTCGACTAAAGGTACGTGAATTACAGCCGGTATATAACAATAATAATGTTACAAATTCACGATAATTTTAAAATCAAAATAACTTAATATTTACGTATCTATACATTACGACTACAAAGTCGTAAAGTATAGATCTATGCATTCTCGTGATGTGATGCCATACTGTATCTTCGAAGTTACTGTAATAAGTTAATGTAATAAAGTAACTGTAATAATCTGCAACGTCGTTCAAGATACAATAAATACATTACATACAATGAAATTATGTTCTGTATGGTTGTTCAAAAATTTTATTAAAATTTAAAAATCGACTTTACAAAACGAATGGGAATTGGATGTTTTATATTATCAAAATAATTAATATTTTTTTTATTCACATCTAATACTATAAGAATCTTTGTCCTGACTGACTGACTGACTGACTGACAGACAACGCACAGCCTAAACCGTTGGTCGTAGAGACTTAAATTTGGAGGGTATATTTGTCTTAGTACGTAAGGGTGTACTAAGAAAGGATTTTCCAAAATTCACCCTTTAAGGGGATGAAATTGGGGTTCAAAGTTTGTATAGAGAAACAAGATTTGATAGTATTTTCTATTCGAAACTTCATACAAGTGCTCCAGTAAACAAATAAGTAAATACGTGTTTCAGATTTTTTGAAATTCCACCTCTAAGAGGGTGAAATGGGGTAACAAAGTGAGAAAATCAATATTGTTTCGGATTGCGCTAAAATTTGGCATGCAGATAGTTATTACGACGTTAGTTACCACTGAGAAAGGATTTTCCAAAATTCACCCCTGGAGGGGGTGAAACGGGGGTTCAAAGTTTGTATAGAGAAACAAGATTAGATAGTCTTTACTATGCGAAACTTCACAAAAGTGCTTTAATAGAAAAATAAGTAAATATGTGTTTCTGGTTTTTTTTTAATTCCAGCCCTAAGAGGGTGAAATGGGGTAACAAAGTGTGAAAATCGATATTGTTTCGGATTGCGCTAAAATTTGGCATGCAGATAGTTATTACGACGTTTGTTACCTCTGAGAAAGGATTTTCCGAAATTCACCCTCGAAGGGGATGAAACGGGGGTTCAAAGTTTGTATGGAGAAACAAGATTAGATAGTCTTTTATATTCGAAACATAACACAAGTATTTAAGTAACTAAATACGTGTATCAGGCTCTTTCAAAATTCCACTCCTAAAATGGTGAAGTGGGGTAACAAAGTCTGAAATCAATATTGTTTCGGATTGCGCTGAAATTTGGCATGCAGATAGTTATTTTGACTTAGGTATCCGCTAAGAAAGGATTTTTCAAAATTCACTCTTCAAGGGTATGAAGCGGGGATTCAAAGTTTGGATACTCATTTTATTCGACATTTGACACATGTAATTCTGTAAATAAATAAGTAAATACGAGATTCTGACTTTTTCAAAATGCTACCCTAAGCGGATAACCTGGGGTAACAAACTCTAAAAATCAATATTATTTCGAATTGCGCTGAAATTTAGAATGCAGATAGTTATTATGACTTAGGTATCCGCTCAGAAAGGATTTTCTAAAAATTCCTCCCGGATACCGAACGGGGAATCAATTTCAGCGCAATCCGAAACAATATTGATTTTCAGACTTTGTTACCCCATTTCACCCTCTTAGGGGTGGAATTTCAAAAAAGCCTGAGACAAATATTTACTTATTTATTTACTGAAGCACTTGTGTGAAGTCTCGAATAAAAAACTATCTATCTTGTTTCTCCATACAAACTTTGAACCCCCGTTTCATCCCCTTAAGGGACGAATTTTAGAAAATTATTTCTCTGAGGGATCTAACGTCTTAATAACTATCTGCACGCCAAATTTCAGCGCAATCCGAAACAATATTGATTTTTAGACTTTGTTACCCCCATTTCACCCTCTTTGGGGTGGAATTTCAAAAAACCCTGAAACATGTATTTATTTATTTTTTTACTGAAGTACTTGTGTGAAGTTTCGAATTGAAAAGACTATCTTATCTTGTTTCTCCATACAAACTTTGAACCCCTGTTTCATCCCCTAAGGGGGTGAATTTTGGAAAATCCTTTCTTATTTCTACACCCTTACGTACTAAGACAAATTTACCCTTCAAATTTCAAGTCTCTACGACCAGCGGTTTAGGCTGTGCGTTGTCTGTCAGTCAGTCAGTCAGTATGTCAGGACAAAGATTCTTATAGTATTAGATTTATATTTTTAAAACTACCTAACTATATCCGTGGCTGTACATGCATAAAATATACCAACACATGAGAAGGTTCTCAATTCGCCGGAATATTTTATTTTAATGAAGCCTTTCCTACGGCTCGGTTTTCTCGTGCTTTTATACACCCCATTATGCAACAGTTTCATAACTACCTACTATTCTACCGCACATTGAATAATTGTAAATGTTGTGGTTAACCACAACATTTACAATTGTTAATAGAATACATAGGTATGCACCTCACATTTAGTAATAGTATACAAGTGATACATACTAAGAACGATTAATCATTGTGTATTAAATTAGCTTTAATAAAAAGTGCTCTTTTTGTAGAGCAGATTTTATTAGCTTCGCCGGTATTTCTGTAACGGAATCTTTGAGCGTGATTTTAACGTCGGATTAATATGAAATTTTGCACGCTTATCAAGGACCGATGAAAATGCAATATTTTTTATTGTTTGCCGCAATATCGGATATTTGGGACTACAATTGTTTGTTTGTATGATTTTTAGCTTGAATAGAAAATCAAAATAAAAAGTAGTAAATAATTTTCGATAAATTTAAAATACGAATAGTGTGATTACCAAAAATTTTATTTTATAGTAAAAAACGCGACTAACATTTTGATTTATATTATAAAAACGTATGTAGAATATAGTATAATATTAAAATAATGTGTCGTTGATTTGTAATATCTATAGTATTTTTAAATTAAAAATTAATTCTAGTTTCCTTTTGGCCAGGTAGAGACATTCTTGTCTTTGGGCGAGCTCATCTTGGCACTGCAGGATGAGCGATTGGAGGTGATGGACTATCTGTTCCCTAACTCATCTCGCAGTTACAACAGGTCAGTATTTAAATATTTAAAAACCGGCCAAGTGCGTTTCGGACCAGGCGTAGTGTAGGGTTCCGTAGTAGTATAATATTTAACACAATTATTTTTAAAATTATCCAACACCCAAGTTCAACGACTATTACTGCTAAGCTAATAAAGTTATCTTCACCGCTATAATTTTTCTTTTAAGTTCATGAATCGTCATGTTTTTTCACATTTTTCAAGCTAGTAGTTTAGCTTTTAGAGGGGGGAGGGGGACGCCCATTTTTGTTCTAGTAAGAACAAAAATGTGCACTTTAAAGTTTAATATTTCATAAATGGAGCATTAAATCGAAAAATAGTGTTAGCCACCCCTAAACCCTTTAAAATACCTATTTAACAATACCCCACACGATGGGGTAGATGGGGTAGACGACAAAAAAAATTCTTCCCAACTTCACATGTAAAAAAAGTATTTTCCAAAATTTTATTTAAAAAAAAAACACAGACGAATTGAGAACCTCCTTCTTTTTGAAAGTCGGTTGAAAATTGGCATTAATTGTTGTGACCTAGGATTTCACTATAACGTAGTGAAATCTTAGGTCTGTGGTTGTAATTAACAAAGCAGCCTTATTCGGTATCTAGTATAGTATAGTATGACTTTATCTAGTGGCGCCACCGCTTTATGGTAGTATAGTGTGGTCTACTACTGGGGGACCAGGGTAAGAGAAACAACGTATACTCTTTACATAATGATATATCTATATTGATTAAATACTTAAAGATACTCATCTTATATACTAACATTATCACATAGTACGTGCTACATCGAAATGTCACATTCTTTCGTTATACATGTTTATCACCTAAACATGTACTCACACCCTACATCACCAGCTTTTCTAGAAATAATTTTTAAAAACTTTTAAAAAAAATTAAATTATAATTAATATAAATATTAATCTTTTTTAAAAATTATACAATACAACAATAATTAATTTTACAAATTCTCATCATTACAATATGAACATATATGCTAAGTTCATTCATTATAAAAGGTGCACGCGACAAAATATTTCAAGTCAGCATTCTGAGCTCAACTAATTTGCTTCTTTGACATTATTCGTTTGTTTACATTTAAATGTACTCACACCCTACAGTAGATACATGTATACCATGCACCCGTACAAACCGATTTGCTTCATCTTTCATCATACGTACCTAAACGCCAAGGAATAGAATTCCTTGCCTTAGTCAGTATTTCCGATTAGATACATCTTAGGGGTCTTCAAGTCGCGAGTGAATAGGTATCTTTTGGGTAAGCGCACTACATCATCGACCGCATCATCTCTTAACATCAGGTGTGATAGTGGTCAAGTCTCATAAAAAAGTATGTTTATTATGTAACATTCTTCAGCAGAGTTGCCACAGGGTGGTGACCCGATCAAATAAAAATCATAATAAGTTTTTCTTACGTTGCAGATCTTCCCTTGAGAACACGTTTGTGATCACGGACGCTCGCTTCGATCACGTGGCGCATGTTGTGAAGGACCTCCGTAAGATTACTCTTTAGTAAGTAAACAAACAAACATTGTTTTGTATATGTTTATGTTATAACTTATTGATTTAGGTATAGGTACAAGGCATAAGTACAATAGGAAGTATGCATTTAGTCTAAATTGTTAGCGTCGGTTTTATTGGTGTTAAATAACATGTAAAGCAACTGTAGTATTAAAATTACTTCAGAATTGATTGTAATAATAAACATATATATATATTTTTATGATATAAAGTAAGGACAAGCACGACACTCGCCAGATGGTAAGCGATAACGTCTACCTTTTATAGATATAATTAAGATTGTTTTAAAAAACCGACTCCTTAACGTATTTATCTCCATATCTCAGGATATAAGCGTCAGAATATATTACTCTGTACAGCAGATTAATGTAATAATTGTCTATAGTTGTGAGGCACTCCCTAGTATTTGCCTATGTATAGCCACCCAAGTTGTAACATCTGTTGCCAAATATCTAACAGTGCATTTCGATAAGTAGCTGTCCTTAAAATCAGACCCTATTCTAAGCCTAGCGTGCTACCATCATCGACCACATCGTCACTTACCAACAGGAAAGATAGTGGCAAATAACTAGGCTATTAAACGCGAACTATAATAAGATCGTTTAAAAAACTAAAAGAACCGACTTGAAATGCCGCGCTATACATTTTCAGTAACAAGTTTGAGGTGTTTATCTCCATTTCTCTGAAGATACTTATCAGATCTCGATGAAATTACAATGGTAATATTTTTGGGACATCTTCTTTCCAACAAAAAAATAACCATCAAAATCGGTTCATAAACGACGAAGTTATCCGCAAACATATACCGTCGAATTGAGAAACCTCATTTATTTTAAGTCGGTTAAAAAATAATACATTTAATGCGTCTATAGGGGTCTAAAAGCAGTCAAAATCATATTGGATAACAAATATGACATTATTACATTACCTTTATAAACCTTATAATAATTTATCAAGAAATTGATTGTAAAACAATTTATTGCATGCAGCCATTTTAGGAACGATATTACTAATTTCATGTAAGTGCCATTCAATTTTATATCCCAATGTTAATTATTGTTTTATTTTGATTATATAGTCAAAGTATATTATAATAAATAATTTGATCAAAATATATTAATTATTATATACTTAAAAGTATAAATTACCCGAGGCTCAGGTTGGCATCACACATCTATTAAAGGTACGACCACACCACGGCGTCTTGCGTCCGCGTGCGCGTTTGCGATATGAATTTCTATTGTTTTCTGAACGCTGTAGATCGCGTTTGGTGTGAATCAGTCGTTACAAATACTACTGCGCTATCTGATCGCCACCTAGATAGCGCACGCAGGACGCCGCGGTGTGGTCGTACCTTTAGAAGGCGTCCATTTTGTAAGCAATTAAATTGCTTTATTCAATTTGGTGTTAAAAAATGAACCCGAAATTCCATCCCGTCACGCCTTTCGAGCATTTACCAATGGAGATGTTAAACGTTGTAATCCGCAAACATTTTTTTCTGCCGATACTTACGGGGGACGAGGTAAACACGCATTGCACACACACAAATCACTCACTTTAACGATCCCGCACACTAGCTTGTAACACGCACACAGTATTGAAAATACAGCGTAGTTACGCACGCTCATATGGCCAAAAATGGCTATATGGCCAGCAGAGGGGTTAACATTCGCCTTGCGTTAACATCTCCATTTGGTAAATGCTCGAAGGTCACGCCATAACTTGAAAACGGGCGGAACGATTTGGCTAATTATTTTTTGGTGTTTTAAAAAAAAGGTCTTTATCAAAGAAAAAAGTAATTTTTACATGGGCGAAGACGCGGCGCACTTTTATTATCTATTTATATTTGTGTCCCCCACTAACGCAATATTTAATATGTTTCAGAGATCTAAAGAAAGAAGACTCGTTTAAAAGGACCTCGGTGTACGCAGAGATAAACTCTGTCTTACTTCTTTACGCAGCAAGACGTATCGAGGTGACGGATACACCATTATTCCGGTAAATAAACATTAATTTATGATTTTTATTTAGTACGAGAATTTTCTTACCTAAGCCGTTGAACTCCTTTTGCTATGTCTTGTTTCGCTAGGCCCGAAAGATTGCTCTGATTCCTAAAAGTAAGCGGATTGAATGGTATCAGAAAAAAACCGGCCAAGTGCGTGTCGGGCCACACGCAGTGTAGGGTTCCGTAGTAGCCTGTTATTCAATGCAAATCTTTACCCGTTATAAACAAGCAACTAGGTACTCCGTCTTTGTCACTTTAAAGGATTTATTATGAGGATTTGGTACAAAATTATTCACAAATTATCACAACACACAAAAATTATCCAACACCCCAGTTCAACGACTATTACTGCTAACCTAATAAAGTTATCTCAACCGCTATAGTTTTCCTTTAAAGTTCATGAAATGAGCTATTATCACGAATTTTTCCAGATTTTTCAAGCCTGCATTTTAGCTTTAAGGGGGGCGGAGGGGGGGGGGGGGGGGCGACGCCCTATGCAACAAAAAATTTGCACTTTAAAGTGTAATATTTCTTAAATGGAGCATTCAATCGAAAAATGGTATAAGCAACCCTTTTCATTTTAAAATATCTATTCAACGATACCCCACACGATGGGGTAGACAATAAAAAACAAAAATCATCCTCACTTCTCATATAGGGGAGCTATCCTAAAAGAAAATATTTTTCACAATTTTATTTCAGAACTTTGTCGGCGTAATATATATACATATACCGCCACAAAATTACAGCTTTCTATTAACGGTATCTTAGCAAAACCTCGGACAGACAGACAGACGGACGGACGGACATGATGAAACTATAAGGGTTCCTTGTCAGGACTACGGAAGCCTAAAAATTGTGTACTTAAACTGCCAATTTTCTTACCATCCGTAATTATTTTCGAATACTGTGAACGTAGCACAAAATATTGACAAAAATATTGGACATTCTCTTCAGAACTGTTTAGTGTCGCTACTTGTTTTACTACTAGCTACTTTACTTGTTAAGTGTAGATGGGCAGCTACGTACCTTTAAGGTACGGCCACACCGCGGCTTCCTGCGATCTGCGGGCGCGATCTCAGTACTTTTCAATTGTTTTCTGATCGCGTTTGGTGTGCACCAGTCGGTACAAATACTACTGCGCTATCTGGTCGCCGCCTATATCGCGCACGCAGGACGCTGCGGTGTGTCCGTACCTTAAAGGTAAGTAGCTGCCCATCCACCCACCATCCACCCTGTCGATTTCGATATTCGATGTTAGGTGATGATGCGGTCGATGATGGAGCGCGCTTACCCAGAAGATACATATTAATCAATAATTTATCAATGAAAATACATCTATACTAATATTATAAAGAGAGAACATTTGTATTTTTGTATGTTTGTAATGATTTGGCTCAAAAACTACTGAACCGATTTAAAAAATTCTTTCACTAATACATAGAATGGACTTTCGGAATGAAAATAGGCTATATATTATCCCGTTTAAATCAAAGGTACATTCGTGGAGACCTAATTTGCAACCTAAGTCGGCAAAAAAACGGTCGAAAAAACACGTTTCTTACGAACGCTGCTTAATTGAAAATAGATAGAAGAATATTTTCTATGCAAGAGTTGTACAACTTAATAAGACCTACAAAAAAGTCCGCGACAGCATATGTCTATCTCTTAAGGTTGACTCACAGTAACCATTTTAATCTTAAAATTTTTGTTAAAAAATATTACATAACTTCCAAGGCTATTTTCAAGTATATAGTATTAATCCTTATCCAAATAATTACGTTAATTAGCTTGGCCACATATTATAGATTAAAGTTGTCCTTTACAGTATATAATTCAAATGAAAACTCTAGAAGATATCACGAATTTCACATACACGCAACGCAAAATTAATAAAATATTTGCAGTGAAACCACAGATTAGGTCATAGTTACTTCGAAAATATTATTATAAGCTTAGCTATGCTGTAGATCCCCACCGATCACAATCAATTAGAAGTCGATATAGTATAATAATATGATCTATTGTATAAAATAATATTCATCTATATCTACTTTTACATAAAGAAAACCTTCGCCTCCTTGGTGCTCCAATTCTAGAAGAGTCTTTACCGGTTTTTATTGATGAACAGCGCCAAAAATTTGAAGATGCTTTGGAGCGCCTAGCAAAAATTCATTGCCACATAGCATTTTATATAATTCGTTTTTGTCTTTTTGTTCCAAAATTTACTTATATACTTCGCTGTTGCCCGTTTTGGAATCACATGACTTTACTATCAAGTTTAGATGAAGCAATCAAAAATATCCTAATAAAAATTCTAAATTGTTCCCTTTCGGACAAATCATGGTGTCAAGCTTCCTTACCTATTCGGTTTGGAGGCATAGGCATACGCAAAATTTCTAGTGTGTCGCTACCGGCGTTTTTATCTTCTGTCCATAGTATTACCGGTCTTTTCGGGAAAATATTAAACAGTTCACTACCGAATATATCGATTGATATAATGGAAGAAGCAAAAAACACCTGGTCCATGGCATGCCCAGGAGAAGCCTTCCCAAGGAGCCTCCGTTCGCAGCGGCAATGGGACGAGCCCTTTTGTAAAATATTACAAAAACAACTATTGGATAGTTATATAGATAGTAGGGATCGTGCTCGTCTACTTGCCACGCGCGAACGGGAATCTGGATATTGGTTGCAGGCGTTACCTTCGTCCAATATAGGTACTTTCATGGATAACAACAGTTTTTGTATAGCGGTGGGACTGCGTCTGGGCATCCCTTTAACAGAACCGCATCTCTGTCGCTGCGGTGACCAGGTGGATAGATTGGGTCACCACGGTCTTTCATGTCGTCGCAGTGCGGGACGGCTTTCTCGACACGCCTCACTGAACGACGTCATCTGTCGGGCTCTTGCCACCGTCAACGTGCCGGCTATATTAGAGCCGAACGGTATCGCACGTGATGATGGTAAGAGGCCTGACGGCATGACGTTGGTTCCTTGGTGTCGTGGGAAGCCGCTAGTGTGGGATGCGACGTGCGTCGACACTTTGGCAGTTTCCCATCTCCATAATACCTCACGGGCGGCAGGAGCAGCTGCAGACGCAGCAGAGGCTCTCAAACGGAGGAAATATATAAGCATCGGTGACAACTATGCTTTTCTTCCGTTTGGTGTCGAAACCATGGGCCCGTGGGGTCAACAAGCACGCGGTTTTGTTAGGGAGCTGTCTAGACGCCTAATCAATGTCTCCCACGACCAAAGAGCTGGCGCTTACCTCGGGCAACGCATTAGTTTCGCGATTCAAAGAGGTAATGTCGCCAGCTTTTTGGGTACTCTACCAGCAGACAGCGACCTAAATTCCATTTATTATTTGTAGTTTTTATTTGAATTATTAGTCATAGTTAATATTTTAGTTTAATAAGTTTTTTAAATTGTGTTGAGAAATATATTTTAATATTATCTATATATATAATAATATAATATTTTAAACCACCCCGACTGATCTATGTATAATCTTTTCATTAAAAGCATTCCAATGACTCTAAACACGACATTTAAAATCTGGGCTGTAAGTTGGTGAGGATTTGAGTATTCTGTAGAGTCTAGGAGATGTCCCAGCATCAGGTCAATGCTTCCATATTCTTACAATATCGTTGAAGAAGAAGATTTTCGAATTGATCAGACCTATGAAAGTTGATTTCATAGCGCAATTAACTAGAAAAAAGCTCATAGTTTTATAACGATTGAACGAATTTTCATGAATCAAAGCTAAAAAAACTCTCGATGAAGACATCTATCAAACAAAAAAAAAACTATCAATAATAAAAACAAAATCGGTTCATCCGGTTAGGTGCTAAGATGCTACAGACAGACACACAGATACACACGTTAAACGTATATTACCCCTACATTTTGCGTCGGGGAACTTGTAAGGTTACGGCGGCAGATGTTCAACTTTTTTTTTTAATATCGAACTTATAGGCTAGCGTTTGACCACTATCTCACCTGTTGGTAAGTGATGATGCGGTCGAAGATGGTCAGCACGCTAGGCCCAGACTGGGGAACTGGCTCTCAAGGATAGCTGCCGAAACACATTAGATGTTTTTGGCGACAGATTTTCTAACTTGAGGATGGTAGCTGGCCAGGTGGACACTAGATAGTGTCCTACCACCATGCGGGGGTTGTTGGTTTCTTAACGATGTTTTCCTTCACCCGAGGGCCACTGTGAGAAGCGCACATAAATTTTTCGATGGAAAAATCCATTGCTCACGGTAAGGTTTGAACTTGGTACCACGGCATCAAAGCCGACCGTTCTCCCGATTACGCCACCGGGCCCGGGCTCCTTGGTGGTAAGCTACTTTTTGGTAGATTTAATGATCCCACTACCACTGTACGAAAACTCATGATTCATGAATGCACATAAACATTTCATTGGTAGGTATATAGCTAAGATTAGAATCAACGACGGTCGGGTCAGAATCAGGGAAACTATCCTTTACGCTAAAGGGCCGTCCAATATCACTACGTAAGTATTATAAAACAAATTCCATCACTGCGTCTGTCTGTCTGTTCGCAATAATCTCAATAGCTACTGAACGGATTATTATGCGGTTTTCACCAATAGCCAGAGTGTTTATGAGGAAGGTTTAGGTGCATAGTTCGTTAAGGTTTTGTGTAAATTGGATGAAATATGACGATTATTGTTAAATATCGTAATAGGGGCTAAGATGCTACAGACAGACACACAGATACACACGTTAAACGTATATTACCCCTACATTTTGCGTCGGGGAACGCCGTAAGGTTACGGCGGCAGATGTACTCCTTGGTGGTAAGCTACTTTTTGGTAGATTTAATTATTCCACTACCACTGTACGAAAACTCATGATTCATGAATGCACATAAAACTTTCATTGGTAGGTATATAGCTAGGATTAGAACCAACGACCGTCGGGTCAGAATCAGGGTTACTATCCTATACGCCAAAGGGCCGTCCAATATCAATACGAAAGTATTATAAAACAAAGTTCATCACTGCGTCTGTCTGTCTGTTCGCAATAATCTCAATAGCTACTGAACGGATTATTATGCGGTTTTCACCAATAGCCAGAGTGTTTATGAGGAAGGTTTAGGTGCATAGTTCGTTGAGGTTTTGTGTAAATTTATTATATATATTTATATATATGTATATATTATTCATGAAAATTCGTTCAATCGTTATAAAATTATGAGCTTTTTTCTAGTTAATTGCGCTATGAAATCAACTTTCATAGGTCTGATCAATTCGAAAATTTTCTTCTTCAACGATATTGTAAGAACATGGAAGCCTCCTGGACTCTACAGAATACTCAAATCCTCACTAACTTTCAGCTCAGATTTTAAATGTCGTGTTTAAAGTCATTGGAAAAAGCTATTATACATAGATCAGTCGGGGTAGTTTAAAATATTATATTATATTATTATATATATAGATGAATATTATTTTATACAATAGATCATATTATAATACTATATTGACTTCAAATTGATTGTGATCGGTGGGGATCTACAGCATAGCTAAGCTTATAATAATATTTTCGTAGTAACTATGACCTAATCTGTGGTTTCAATGCAAATATTTTATTAATTTTGCGATGCGTGTTTGTGAAATTCATGATATCTTCTAGAGTTTTCATTTGAATTATATACTGTAAAGTACAATTTTAATCTATAATATATGGCCAAGCTAATTAACGTAATTATTTGGATAAGGATTAATACTATATACTTGAAAATAGCCTTGGAAGTTATGTAATATTTTTTAACAAAAATTTTAAGATTAAAATGGTTACTGTGAGTCAACCTTAAGAGATAGACATATGCTGTCGCGGACTTTTTTGTAGGTCTTATTAAGTTGTATAACTCTTGCATAGAAAATATTCTTCTATCTATTTTCAATTAAGCAGCGTTCGTAAGAAACGTGTTTTTTCGACTGTTTTTTTGCCGACTTAGGTTGCAAATTAGGTCTCCACGAATGTACCTTTGATTTAAACGGGATAATATATAGCCTATTTTCATTCCGAAAGTCCATTCTATGAATTAGTGAAAGAATTTTTTAAGTCGGTTCAGTAGTTTTTGAGCTTACTCATTACAAACATACAAAAATACAAAAATATAAATGTTCTCTCTTTATAATATTTGTATAGATAATCTAATACTATAAGAATCTTTGTCCTGACATACTGACTGACTGACTCACTGACAGACAACGCACAGCCGAAACCGCTGGTCGCAGAGACTTGAAATTTAGAGGGTATATTTGTCTTAGTACGTAGGGGTGTACTAAGAAAGGATTTTTCAAAATTCACCCCTCAAGGGGATGAAATGGGGGTTCAAAGTTTGTATGGAGAAACAAGATTAGATCGTCTTTTCTATCCGAAACTTCACATAAGTGCTTCAGTAAAAAAATAAGTAAAGACGTGTTTCAGGTTTTTTTGGAATTCCACCACTAAGAGGGTGAAATGGGGTAATAAAGTGTAAAATCAATATTGTTTCGGATTGCGCTGAAATTTGGCATGCAAATAGTTATTACGACGTTAGTTCCCACTGAGAAAGGATTTTCCAAAATTAACCCTCGAAGGGGATGAAACGGGGGTTCAAAGTTTGTATGGAGAAACAAGATTAGATAGTCTTTTCTATCTGAAACTCCACACAAGTGCTTCCGTAAAAAAATAAGTAAACACGTGTTTCAGGTTTTTTTTAAATTCCACCCCTAAGAGGGTGAAATTGGGTAATAAAGTGTGAAAATCAATATTGTTTCGGATTGCGCTGAAATTTGGCATGCAGATAGTTATTACGACGTTAGTTCCCTCTGAGAAAGGATTTTCCAAAATTAACCCTCGAAGGGGATGAAACGGGGGTTCACAGTTTGTATGGAGAAACAAGATTAGATAGTCTTCTCTATCTGAAACTTCACACAAGTGCTTCAGTAAAAAATTAGGTAAACACGTGTTTCAGGTTTTTTTGAAATTCCACACCTGAGAGGGTGAAATGGGGTAATAAAGTGTAAAAATCTATATTATTTCGGATTGCGCTGAAATTTGGCACGCAGATAGTTATTAAGACGTTAGTTCCCTCTGAGAAAGGATTTTCCAAATTAACCCTCGCAGGGGATGAAACGGGGGTTCAAAGTTTGTATGGAGAAACAAGATTAGATAGTCTTTTCTATCCGAAACTCCACACAAGTGCTTCAGTAAAAAAATAAGTAAATACGTGTTTCAGGTTGTTTTGAAATTCCACCCTTAAGAGGGTGAAATGGGGTAATAAATTGTAAAATCAATATTGTTTCGGATTACGCTGAAATTTGGCATGCAGATAGTTATTACGACGTTAGATCCTTCTTTGAAAGGATTTCCCAAAATTAACCCTCGAAGGTGATGAAACGGGGGTTGAAAGTTTGTATGGAGAAACAAGATTAGATAGTCTTTTCTATCCGAAACTTCACACAAGTGCTTCAGTACAAAAATAAGTAAACACGTGTTTCAGGTTTTTTTGTAATTCCACCCCTAAGAGGGTGAAATAAAGTGTAAAAATCAATATTGTTTCGGATTGCGCTGAAATTTGGCATGCAGATAGTTATTAATTACGACGTTAGTTCCCTCTGAGAAAGGTTTTCCAAAATTCATCCCTGAAGAGGATGAAACGAGGGTTCAAAGTTTGTATGGAGAAACAAGAATTGATTGTCTCTTATATTCGAAACTTTACACAAGTAGTTTAGTAAATAAATGAGTAAATACGTGTTTCAGGCTTTTTGAAATTCTATTCCTAAAAGGGTGAAGTGGAGTAACAATGTCTGAAATCAATATTGTTTCGGATTGCGCTGATATTTTGCATCCAGATAGAAATTTTGACGTAGGTATCCGCTGAGAAAGGATTTTTCAAAATTCACTCTTCAAGGGATGAAGCGGAGGTTCAAATTTTGGATAGTCATTTTATTCGACATTTCACACAAGTACTTCTGTAAATAAATAAGTATATACTAGTTTCAGACTTTTTCAAAATGCCACCCTAAAAGAGTGAACTGGGGTAAAAAGTCTGAAAATCAATATAGTTTCGGATTGCGCTTTATTGGGTTTTTCGGGTTTTAAAAATATGAATCCTGATTTGTCTTAGTCACGCGATAATATGAAAACAAGTGAACCAATTTGGCTAATTTTTATTTGATGTCTTTAATGATAGAATCGTTTTTACAAAAGAAAAGTTTTAAGTAAATAAAAGGAGTTTTTAACGCGGGCGTAGCCGCGGGGGACTTCTAGTATAATATAATATTTTAAACCACCCCGACTGATCTATGTATAATAGCTTTTTACAATGACTCTAAACACGACATTTAAAATCTGAGCTGTAAGTTGGTGAGGATGTGAGTATTCTGTAGAGTCCAGGAGGCTTCCATGTTCTTACAATATCGTTGAAGAAGAAGATTTTCGAATTGATCAGACCTATGAAAGTTGATTTCATAGCGCAATTAACTAGAAAAAAGCTCATAATTTTATAACGATTGAACGAATTTTCATGAATCAAAGCTAAGAAAACTCTCGATGAAGACATCTATCAAACAAAAAAAAACTATCAATAATAAAAACAAAATCGGTTCATCCGGTTAGGGGCTAAGATGCTACAGACAGACACACAGGACTCATTGTTCATGAACCAGACATTGACATATTTTGTGTGAGAATTCAGACATTTTTAAACGCATCTGTTAATGTTTATAGTTTTTACAGTTAATTTATTAATGTTACCTACTGTTTAAGATCTTTTTGTAATTTTAGCTTGTTATGCGTTTTGGCTATGCTGTAAGCGTAACAAGTACTTGTTAATAAATAAATAAATAAATAAACAGATACACAGAGCCCGCATGAGATTTTTTTTCCCACGCTTGCTCCGCCTACACACGCCGCGGCACCCCCGGTAACGATACAGGCGCGGGGGAACGCGCTGTAATTTCGCGCATGCGCGCTCCACACTCGACTTGCAACCTCGTTTGCTAGCGGACACGCCGAGCCGAGCGGGACGGTAATGACCGCGTGGCCCGTGGCGCGGCAGCCGAAGTTACTTACTACCTACAGAGCTATACAATACATAAATACGTACATTTAAGGTTTAAAATTACGTATTACGGCTTAAAAAGGATTTTCCAAATCGAACATACATAGAAAAGATATATATATCTAATACTATAACGGCCTTACTAATAAAGTTTTTTTCACTCATTGTACACGTTGTATACCACAAAAGCTGACCAATAAAAATATTTTTGACGTAGGCGTTGGATAAAGTTGGTATACAGATGTGCCATTATCAAAGGAGGCTAGTCATTTCTTAAACAGCCTGGGACCCTAGTTTAGCATGCAGATAGTTATTACGACGTTAGTTCCCTCTGAGAAAGGATTTTCCAAAATTAACCCTCGAAGGGGATGAAACGGGGGTTCAAAGTTTGTATGGAGAAACAAGATTAGATAGTCTTTTCTATCCGAAACTTCACACAAGTGCTTCAGTAAAAAAATAAGTAAATACGTGTTTCAGGATTTTTTGAAATTCCACCCCTAAGAGTGTGAAATGGGGTAATAAAGTGTGAAAATCAATATTGTTTCGGATCGCGCTGAAATTTGGCAAGCAGGTAGTTATTACAACGTTATTGCCCTCTGAGAAAGGATTTTCCAAAATTCACCCCTGAAGGGGATGAATCGAGCGATCAAAGTTTGTATGGAAAAACAAGATTAGATACGAGTACTATTTTCCATTCGAAACTTCTTACAAGTGCTCCAGTAAAAAAATAAGTAAATAAGTGTTTTAGGTTTTTTTGAAATTCCACCCCTAAGAGGGTGAAATGGGGTAACAAAGTGTGAAAATCAATATTTTTCGGATTGTGCTAAAACATGGCATGCAGATAATTATTACAACGTTAGTTACTAAAAGAATTTTTCAAATTTCACCCCTGAAGGGGATGAAACGGGGGTTCAAAGTTTCTATGGAGAAACATTATTAGATAGTCTCTTCTATTCGAAACTTCACACAAGTGCTTCAGGACATAAATAAGTAAACACGTGTTTTAGTTTTTTTCGAAATTCCACCCCTAAGACGGTGAAATGGGGTAACAAAGGCTGAAAATCAATATTGTTTTGAATTGAGCTGAAATTTGGCATAGAGGTGGTTATTATGACGTTAGTATCAGCTAAGAATGGATTTTCTAAAATTCACCCCTTAAAGGGATGAAACGGGGGTTCAAAGTTTCTATGGAGAAACAACATTAGATAGTCTTTTCTATTCGAAACTTCGCACAAGTGCTTCAGGACATAAATAAGTAAGTAAGTGTTTCAGGTTTTTTCGAAATTTCACCCCTAAGAGGTTGAAATGGGGTAACAAAGTCTGAAAATAAATATTGTTTCGGATTGCGCTGAAATTTGACATGCATATAGTTATTATGACGTTAGCTACCTCTGAGAAAGGATTTTCCAAAATTCACCCCTGAAGGGGATGACATGGGGGTTTAAAGTTTGTATGGAGAAATAAGATTAGACAGTATTTTCTATTCGAAACTTCACATAAGTGCTCAAGTAAAAAAATAAGTAAACAAGTGTTTTAGGTTTTTTTGAAATTCCACCCCGACAAGGGTGAAATGGGGTAACAAAGTATGAAAATCAATATTGTTTCAGATTGCGCTGAAAGTTGACATGCAGATAGTTATTATGACGTTAGTTACCTCTCAGAAGGGATTTTCCAAAATTCACCCCTGAAGGGGATGAAACGGGGGTTCAAAGTTTGTATGGAGAAACAAGATTAGATAGTATTTTCTATTTGAAACTTAACACAAGTACTTAAGTAAGTAAATACGTGTTTCAGGCTCTTTCGAAATTCCACCCCTAAAAGGGTGAAGTGGGGTAACAAAGTCTGAAATCAATATTGTTTCGGATTGCGCTGAAATTTGGCATGCAGATAGGTATTTTGACTTAGGTATCCGCTAAGAAAGAATTTTTCAAAATTTACTCTTCAAGGGGATGAAGCGAGGGTTCAAAGTTTGGATAGTAAATTTTATTCGTCATTTCACACAAGTACTTTTGTAAATAAATAAGTAAATACGAGTTTCAGACTTTTTCAAAATGCCCTTCTAAGTGGATAAACTGGGGTAACAAAGTCTAAAAATCAATATTGTTTCGGATTGCGCTGAGGAAGCTTTAGAATGCAGATAGTTATTATGGCGTAGGTATCCGCTCAGAAAGGATTTTTTCAAAATTCCTTCCGGATACGGAACAGGGATTCAAACTTTGTATGGCGAAACAAGATGAGATAAAGTACGTGTTGTAGGATTTTTCAAAATGGGGTAGGTAACAAAGTCCGAAAATTTGGGTTTTTCGGGTAAAATTAAAAAATTACCCCATTTATAATGAATCCCGAATTGCCTTAGTCACGTGATAACATGAAAACGGGTGAACTGATTTGGCTAATTTTTATTTGATGTCTTTAATGATAGAATCGTTCTTACAAAAGAAAAGTTTTATGTAAATAAAAGAAGTTTTTAGCGCGGGCGAAGCCGCGGGGCACTTCTAGTATATATATATATTTATATTCTGACTAATTGAGAACCACCTCCATTTTTGTGAAGTCGGTTAAAAATAGTATAGTCATATTTTTCGTAAAACACTCCTTGCGTTGTTTTTGTAATCTTGTATTTATTTGAGAACCCAACTTCACAAAAAAGGAGAAGGTTCTCAATTCGTCGGATTTTTTGTTTGTTTTATGTATGTTGACCGATTACTCGAAAACGCTTGAACCGATTTGGAAAATCGTTTTTTTTATTTCAATGAGTATAACAGATGATCCCATTTAAATTTCATCGAGATATGTTTAGTTCTGCAGAGATATGAAGATAAACACCATAAACCTAGTACTGAAAATGACTAGCGCGGCATTTGAAGTCTGTATTATTCCTTTTGTGAACGAATTTATTTGCAACCGACTTCCAAAAAAAAGGAGGTTCTCAAATCGTCTTTTTTAGGGTTCCGTAGCCGAATGGCAAAAAACGGAACCCTTATAGATTCGCCATGTCTGTCTGTCTGTCCGTCCGTATGTCACAGCCATTTTATTCCGAAACTATTACGACTACAGACTTGAAACTTGGTAGGTAGATGTATAAACCGCTTTCCGATTTTTGTACAAAAATAAAAAATATAAAAGCTTAAGGGGGGCAGACAGACAGACATGGCGAATCTATAATGGTTCCGTTTTATGCCATTTGGCTACGGAACCCTAACAAAGTTATTTTTGTAGTTGCGAAAAATAAAAGTTATAGAATACTCTACTGTGTTACGGAACCCTACGAGTGCGAGTCCGACTTGCACTTGGCCAGTTTATCTCAAAGTAAATCATTTAAAAGATAGGCGCGTCTAAAGTGGTAAAAAGTGGTCCCCCTCACCCTAACTTCTAAAGTAAGGGAGTGAAAAATCTAGAAAAAATATATTATATATATCTGTAGATCTCAACAAAAACTTTCAACGAAAATTGGTTTGAACCTGATACAGTCAGTAGTTGTTGAGATATAGCGACCGCAAGTATAACTTTGTTTTTCATACAAACTCTATGAAAAACAAAGTTATTTTTGTAGTTGCAAAAAATCATAGTTATAGTGTACTCTACTGTGTTACGGAACCCTACGAGTGCTAGTCCGACTTGCACTTGGCCAGTTTTTTTTTGTGTGTATCACATTCCATCCCATTTCACCCTCTTAGGGGTAGAATTTCAAAAAAACCTGAAACACGTATTTACTTATTTTTTTACTGAAGCACTTGTGTGAAGTTTCGGATAGAAAAGACGATCTAATCTTGTTTCCCCATACAAACTTTGAGCTCCGTTTCATCCCCTCCGAGGGTTAATTTTGGAAAATCCTTTCTCAGAGGGAACTAACGTCGTAATAACTACTTGCATGCCAAATTTCAGCGCGATCCGAAACAATATTGATTTTCTCACTTTATTACCCCATTTCACCCTCTTAGGGGTGAAATTTCAAAAAAACCTGAAACACGTATTTACTTATTTTTTTACTGAAACACTTGTGTGAAGTTTCGGATAGAAAAGACTATCTAATCTTGTTTCTCCATACAAACTTTGAACCCCCGTTTCATCCCCTTCGAGGGTTAATTTTGGAAAATCCTTTTTCAGAGGGAACTAACGTCGTAATAACTATCTGCATGCCAAATTTCAGCGCGATCCGAAACAATATTGATTTTCACACTTTATTACCCCATTTCACCCTCTTAGGGGTGGAATTTCAAAAAAACCTGTTACACATATTTACTTATTTTTTTACTGAAGCACTTGTGTGAAGTTTCGGATAGAAAAGACTATCTAATCTTGTTTCTCCATACAAACTTTGAACCCCCGTTTTATCCCCTTCGAGGGTTAATTTTGCAAAATCCTTTCTCAGAGGGAACTAACGTCGTAATTACTATCTGCATGTCAAATTTCAGCGCGATCCGAAACAATACTGATTTTCACACTTTATTACCCCATTTCACCCACTTAGGGGTGGAATTTCAAAAAAACCTGAAAGACGTATTTACTTATTTTCTTACTGAAGCACTTGTGTGAAGTTTCGGATTGAAAAGACTATCTAATCTTGTTTCTCCATACAATTTTTGAACCCCCATTTCATCCCCTTATGGGGTGAATTTTTGAAAATCCTTTCTTAGTACAAACTTACATACTAAGACAAATATACCCTCCAAATTTCAAGTCTCTACGACCAGTGGTTTAGGCTGTGCGTTGTCTGTCAGTGAGTCAGTCAGTCAGTATGTCAGGACAAAGATTCTTATAGTATTAGATAGATAAGCCATGTGCAAGTCGGACTCACACTCGTAGGGTTCCCTAACAGTAGAATATTTTATAACACTAATTTTTCGCCACCAAAAAATTTACTTTGTTTCTTATAGCGTTTGTATGAAAAACAAAGTTATCTTTGCGGTCGCTATATCTCAAAACTGCTCACTTTATCTTGTTCAAACCAATTTCAATTTTGGTTGTTAGTTTTTATTGAGATCTACAGCATATGTATTTTTTAGATTTTTCACTCCCATACTTTAAAAGTAAGAGGAGGGGAGGGGGGGAGGGGTTGGACATTCATTTTACCATTTTAGACGTGCCTATCTTTCAAATGATTGACTTTGAGAAAAAATGGTTTTAAAAACCTTCATGTTATTTTTAAAGATGAAAAAAGTGACATACGGACAGACAGACATGACCAATCTATAAGAGTTCCGTTTCTTGCCATTCGGCTACGGAACCATAAAAACGAGGAGGAAAAAAATGGAGGAGGTTCTCAAATCGCCGGTACATCACATACGACACAGTAATGGTTCCGTAACACAGTAATACACACATCAACACTGTCTAGGGATATTTTGTAAAAAAATCTTTAACTCATAAAATACTGGCCAGTTTAAAAATATTTTAATTATAGCTTATTTTGTGGTTCTTAATGATTGATTCCAAATTTGAATATGAAAAAATAAATTAAAAACAAAAGATTTGCGCGGCATAATTGTAGCGAAGTTCGAATGTTTTTTTTTACCTAACCTAGTTTTTGGTATTTTTATGTTTCAAATTAAAGTTTTATTAAAAATTATCGGTTAATTTCGAATTTACTTAACTGTATTTATCATGCAGCGGCGCCATTTAACGAGAGACGAGATGTTAAGGGCAGTAGGCATGCTTCAAGCTGGGGCTACTCAACGGAGTATAGCCGAGGAGATTGGAACATGACAAAACGTGATATCAAGGTTGTGGTGACGTTATCGTGCCACTGGTGAAGTGGCTGAAAGGCACCCAGGCAGGAAGCGCATAACCACAATAAGACAGGACCGGTTTTTGCAATGAGCCGCGATGAGACGACCTGACGTTACGGCTATGCAATTGGTTCAAAGGATCCAGTCAGAACACCAGTTGCTTGTCAGTGACCAAACTGTGAGGAGAAGACTGCATGAGGCTAACCTTCATGCTCGCAGGCCGCTTCCTACTCTAGCACTACGCAGAGGATATCGCGGACGAAGATTAGAGTGGTCTCGAGAACATTTGCTCTGGGAAGATAACCAATGGTCTGTAGTGCTGTTTACCGATGAGTCCCTATTCGGTTTTTATCCTGATTCACGAAGAGTACGTGTATGGCAATCTCCTGGACGTGAGAAGCGTCTGCAACACCCTCAGGAAGTCCATCCATACCACGGCGGAACAATTATGGTTTGGGCGGGTATTCGTGTTGGTGGAAGAACAGACCTCGTTTGGATCAGAAACACCATGACTGCAGAAAAATACCGAAATTAGGTGCTAGCACCAATAATCTATCCCTATCGAATGCAAATGGGCCAAGCTTTCACGCTCATGCACGACAACGCCCGTCTGCACACTGCACGAGTGGTCACCAGCTGGCTACAGGAGCACAATGTGTCGGTCTTAGACCGGCCCGCGCAATTACCAGACCTAAACCCCATAGAGCACGCGTGGGACATGCTCCAAAGAAGGGCTTTGAGGAATTTTCCTCCCAACGTTGCGACTGAAGAGCAACTTTTTTGCATCTTAGCATGACTTGGGACAATATCCCGCAGCAAGACTTTGGTAACTTGATTCGAAGCATGAAAAACCGTTGCAGGACCGTGGTTAACGTCATGGGTGGTTTTAGTGACTTCTAATTATTCGGGTAACTGCAAAAAACCTGATAATTTCGCTTTACTTTAATTTTTTTCTTAAAAAGACATTCATGTTTAGGTTTACCATTATTTCACTTTTTGACTTTATTTCAATAAAAAAATATTTAGGCAAATTAAATAACTTTGTTTTATTCTAAAGCATAGTCTGATAAATGGGCTCTTTAAAAATATATACATGTTGTTTGTTTGTTGTAAAACATTTGGAATAAATTGAGAAAATCAGAATATCCCTAGACAGTGTTGATGTGTGTATATTCTATAACCATGATTTTTCGAAACTAAATAAACTGACGACGTGCAAGTCGGACTCGTACTCGTAGGGTTCCGTAACACAATAGTTCTATAGTTCTATAACTATGATTTTTCGCAACTACAAAAGTAACTTTATTTTTCATAGTGTTTGTATGAAAAACAAAGTTATACTTGCGGTCGCTATATCTCAACAACTGCTGACTGTATCTTGTTCAAACCAATTTTCGTTGAAAGTTTTTATTAAGATCTACAGAATATATTTTTTCTAGATTTTTCACTCCCTTACTTTAGAATTTAAAGGGGCGGGGGGCACAAATTTTACCACTTTAGACGGGCCTATCTTTTAAATGGTTGACTTTGAGAAAAAATGATTTTAGGAACCTCAATGTCATTTTAAAGACCTATCCACACGTATAGGTTTGAAGAAAAAAATTTTTTTTTGTTTCATTTCCAGGTATGGGATGCCCCCCCTTAAACTTTTATATTTTTTATTTTTGTTCAATATTCGGAAAGCGGTTTATAGAATTACCTAGCAAGTTTCAATTCTGTAGTCTTAATAGTTTTGGAATAAAATGGCTGTGACATACGTAAGGACAGACAGACAGACATGGCGAATTTATAAGGGTTCCGTTTTTCGCCATTTGACTACGGAACCCTAAAAATAAACTTTGTTTTTCATAGTATTGGTATGAAAAACAAAGTTATCTTTGCGGTCGCCATATCCCAAAACCTGCTGATTGTAGGTATCTCGTTCAAACTAATTTTCGTTGTTAGTTTTTATCTTACTTATGATAGTACTACAATAACGAAATACTAATAAAATTAAAAACGTCTAAATACCTATAGTGTTTGTGAGAGAACAATTATAATCCAGTTGTAATTATAAAACAATCTTTATGTTGTATTAAATTCAAATAAGAAACTGCCTTACGGTTTCGCATTATATGTATTATATTATATTTCTCGGGATAAAACTCAGTAGTTCAATACCTCATTCATTGAAATCGGTCCAGCCGTTTGGTTCCTACAACCAAAACAATACCCACATATAATCGCGCGAAACATCAACACGATTGGTAATTATGTTCTAATCTGTGACCTCAGAGGTCGATGCCTTGCTTACTTGATAGTTACTATGGGTAAACATATTTAGGTAAATGACAGGTGCTTGTTTGGCTCCAAAAAAAGTTAGTAGGTACATTTTCGAATCTTGAAGGTCTGTCTTGAATCTTATCCTTGTAAGGCCTTATTTACTATTATTAAAAAATCTCGAAAGATCGCAGAATACACGCGAAGTCGGCGCGCGCGTCCTCACCTCGGAGAGGCTCGCGGCCGACTGGCTCTAGATTCAATATGTTTCAAGTGCTGCTCACTTGCAAGTATATTTTTATACGTAACGCGTCGGGAATATGGTTCAATATCGCAATCAACCTATTGACCGTATTCTTGCACAGAAGTAAAGGACGTAAGTCGCAAAACTAATTTAATTAATTATGAGAATATGAATTGGTTTTGAAGAAAATTGTCCTGGAAGATTCTTATAAACCATGTTTTACATTTGATAGTATTTATTTTGTATATGTAACTAAATCTGTTTGAGAGACAAACAAGAAAAATAAAAAAAAAGGCATAACTTTCAAAAAAATAAACAATCGAGCAAATTATTTTCAATTATGTTTCTGTTCTGTGAAACGAAAGAAAAAACATTGAAAAATCTAATATTTAAGTTTGACTTCATTAATATTATTGGTTGATTTACTGTCATTAGGCAAAGTATAGCATTCTGCAGGGAGCGTCCTCTTAAACGTATATTACCCCTACATTTTGCGTCGGGGAACGCCGTAAGGTTACGGCGGCAGATGTACTCCTTGGTGGTAAGCTACTTTTTGGTAGATTTAATTATTCCACTACCACTGTACGAAAACTCATGATTCATGAATGCACATAAAACTTTCATTGGTAGGTATATAGCTAGGATTAGAACCAACGACCGTCGGGTCAGAATCAGGGTAACTATCCTATACGCCAAAGGGCCGTCCAATATCAATACGAAAGTATTATAAAACAAAGTTCATCACTGCGTCTGTCTGTCTGTTCGCAATAATCTCAATAGCTACTGAACGGATTATCATGCGGTTTTCACCAATAGCCAGAGTGTTTATGAGGAAGGTTTAGGTGCATAATTCGTTAAGGTTTTGTGTAACTTGGATGAAATATGACGATGGTTGTTAAATATGTTCATATTTTATATTCGATGCATAATTTATACTCGATAACAAACTGATGCAAATTTTGTAGGCATATATGTTCTACCCGTGCGAAGCCGGGGCGGGCTGCTAGTATTTTATATTCGATGCAACAAACTGATGCAAATTTTGTAGGCATATATGTTCTACCCGTGCGAAGCCGGGGCGGGCTGCTAGTATTTCATAGAAGCCAAAATCTTTCTCATTGTATATGTCGCTTGTTTTCCAGACAGCTATCAGCAACGTATATGGTGTTCAAGTGCCTGGAACAGTTGTCGCTTGCACAAGCGTCATATGTGTGCTATTCACTATCGAAGATTTCCGACGCATTAATTACTTATCACACGCACCGATACTGCGCAGTAGATCTTCTCGTCTCCACTGCGCAGTACATGGAACTTGAACATCTGAAGGATGGAACTACGGTCCTGGAAGAAATTACCGCATTGTAAGTTTAATAAAGACTAGACGTTTGAGGGCCTAGGGCATGTACGTACGTAGTATTATTATCTTTTCTATGCCTAGGGTGTAGTTACAGAATGGTCGGCTTAGACGCCAGAGGAACCGAATTCAATCCCCGCCGTGCACCAATGGATTTTTCTATCGAGAAAATTACGTGCGCTTCTCACTGTGGCTCTCCGGTGAAGGAAAACATCGTTAAGAAACTTACCACCCCCGCATGGTGGTAGGACACTATCTAGTGTCCGCCTGGCCAGCTACCACCCTCAAGTTAAAAAAAACTGTCACCAAATATCTTATGTCTTCCGGCAGCTATCCTTGAGAGCCAGTTCCCATTCTAGGCCTAGCGTGCTTACCATCTTCGACCGCATCATCACTTACCAACAGGTGAGATAGTGGTCAAACGCTAGCCTATAAAATATAAAAAATAAAACCACTCTCAAGTTAAAAAATCTGTCGCCAAACATCTCATGTGTTCCGGCAGCTATCCTTGAGAGCCATTCCCATTCTAGGCCTAGCGTGGTACCATGCTGGACCGCATCATCACTTACCAACAGGTGAGTTAGTGGTTAAACGCGAGCCTATACGATATATATGAATGTAAAAAAAGACTAGCAGTGCCCTGTGACAATATGATATCCACTATTCTGAATCTTTGCACCTCCGCCAATATGAATTTCACAGATGCCCCCCCGGTGAAGGAAAACATTGTTTATTGTTGGTTCTCTTCTTTTTTAGGGTTCCGTACCTCAAAAGGAAAAATGGAACCCTTATAGGATCACTGTGCTGTCCTTCTGTCTGTCCGTCTGTCTGTCTGTCCGTCTGTAAAGACGGACAGACAGACAGACAGACAGGAGAGACATTTCTCAGGAACGCGTATTTATATTTAATAAATACGCGTTCCTGAGAAAAAGGTTATTGGTAGACAGAAAGACAGACAAACGGACTGACAGAAAGACAAGGTTTTTTAACAATTGAATTTGTTTTTATTTTATTTAAGTAATATAAATTTGTACTAATCTATTTCTAAACATTTAATGTTAAATTTCTAAACAAATTGATCTACCTAACTTATCTGAAAATAAACATTGAATTGTTCAGAAACCCCCGGCTTACTAAGCTGCTCAAGATACGGGTGATAAGAAAACTTTTATCAATCTAGAAACGGTCCTTGCTCAGTAGTAGGTTATTGTCTTGTGTCCGCTTGGCCAGCTACCACCCTCAAGTTGGAAAATCTGTCGCCAAACATCTAATGTGTTCGGGCAGCTGTCCTTGAGAGCCAGTTCCCATTCTAGATCTAGTGCTACCATCCGCGACCGCATCGTCACTTACCAACAAGTGAGATAGCGGCGTAACGGTTTATAAGATATAACATTAGAAGTTTAAAAACTAAAACAACCGACTTCCATGCCCCGCGAGTCAGTTTCAGTAGCAAGTTAGAGCCGTTTATCAACATATCTCTGGAGATACTTATCAGATCTCGTTGAAATTGCAATGAGACCACCTCGGAATATGTAGTCTATCGATTAAAAAAAGAATCATTCGAATCGGTTCACAATTGAAGGAGTAATCGCGCAACATACATACAAAAAAAACATACAACTCTTCCTTTTTTCGAAGTCGGTTGAAAAGTCTTCCTATGTGTTTTCAGCTTTTCACAAATGAAGCGGCAAGTTGATCTATCCTTGGATGAAGATGGATTGTTAAAAAATTCACGTAACTATATTAAGAGATTGAAGAACGTGCAGACGGACCTCTTGCAATTGGTTCGGTAAGTCTTTGTTTTTTTTAATTAACCTGTAGTGTTTCACCACTGAGCCTGAGCATAGGTCTTCCCTAAATCTTTATATCTTTTGCCGATTCAATTCCCTGAATGGGGGCTATCGTTTTCTCGCTCAAAGGGTAGCGTCACTGTATACAATATTCCAGATGACAGCTGTCATGCCACATAATTTAGTCTAGTTTTCGAGTTGAGACTAGGCAAACGCGGCATGCAGCTGGCAAAGTGGCTCTCCGGTGAAGGAAACACATCGATAAGAAGCCGACAACCTCCGCAAGGTGGTTATGACACTATCTAGTATCCGCCTGACCAGCTATCACCCTCAAGTTAGAAAATCTGTCGCCAAACATGTGTTCCGGCAGCTATCCTGAGAACCAGTTCCTATTCCAAGCGTGCTTACCATCTTCGACCGCATCATCACTTACCAACAGGTGAGATGGTGGTCGCTAGCCTGTAAGATATAAAAAAAAATTGAATGCAAACTAAGCTCAGTCTCGTAAATTAGAAGAGTACATACTTCTATTGATTGATAATAAGTGGCAGAAGATTATGAAGCATGCATTAATATACTCAGAGCTATCATATGATGCGAGAAAAAACCAACTCCCTTCCTACTTCCTATCCTACTTTCTACTTTGCGAAATGTTTTGTAAATAGTTTACATTTTAAGATGATTCATGCCGAATCATGGAAAATGATTTTTGCATCTGGTTCTAACAACGCGGAAAATATTGTTGGATATCATACGTTTCAGGTGAGAACATACCGCGGCGTCCTGCGATCTATGGGCGCGATCTCAGTACCCTTAGTACGAGTTTTGATAAAATTGTTGTATTTGTGTGTACAGAGAATCGGCGTGGAGAGAGGTGTGGGCAGCACGACGCATGCTGTGTGTCTTCGTGCTAGTGCTGGTATTAGTCGTGCTGGCCGCTCCCGTGCTAGTGTTGTTACTACGACACACTGTTGACACCATCCAGGTATCGTGCTACTATAGTGTTAGCTACACAACACACGGTATGAGTCTATGTGCTAGTCTAGTGTGAGTCGTGCTGGATGCTAGCCGCGCTAGTTTTGTTGCTACGACACCCTGTCCTCACCATACAGGTGCCGTGCTACTAGCTACACGACATACGGTGAGTGTTTTCGTACTAATCTAGTGTTATTGGTACTGGCGGCATCTGTGCTAGTGTAATAGTAATCCAGGTACCAAGCTACTATTATGCTATTTACAAGACAAACGGTATGTGTCTCCGTGTTAGTCAGGTCTTAGTCATGCTTGCTACTCCCGCGCTAGTGTTGTTATTGCTACACACTGTAGACACAATCCAAGTACCAAGCTACTATTATGCTATTTACACGACACACGGTATGTGTCTCCGTGTTAGTCAGGTCTTAGTCATGCTTGCTACTCCCGCGCTAGTGTTGTTATTGCTACACACTGTAGACACAATCCAAGTACCAAGCTACTATTATGCTATTTACACGACACACGGTATGTGTCTCCGCGCTAATTATAGTCGTGCTGGCCGCTCCCACGCTAGTGTCGTTACTGCAACACTCTGTCAACATAATCCAGAGTACCTATGTGGTACCTACCTTACTGCTATATTATTCACTCTTTACGCCACAATGTGTGTGACTCAATGTGACTCCAAGTACTTACTTTGTAAATTGTTAATCATCGTACCGACGGGGCTCGAACTCGCACCCCCCGGATAACACGTCCAGGTGCTTTGCCAATTAAGCCACAAAAAAAAGTGTGTAACACATAAAAAATACATAATATTTGATTTACGCAGTGCAAACATCTCTCGTCGGATTTGAAAACTGTAATGATTTCGAAATAAGTAGTCATAGATGGCGCCACCATTGCATAATTGGGTTAAAAAAGCAATCCTCTAATTTCGTCGTATCGATGGATCGAACCGTGGCTTAATTGGCAAAGCACCTGGACGTGTATCCGGGGGGTGCGGGTTCGAGTCCCGTCGGTACGATGACATTTTTGATTGTGTTTAACAATTTACAAAAATATAATGTGTGTAACACTTCAAGAAACATAATATTTACTTACTTTGTATATACATATATAAATATACTCTATATCATCTCTATATCTCTGTATATCTTTTAAATATCTATAGTCTACCATTATTGTTATAGATAAGTAGATTACCATATAACATGATTAGAAGTGATATATATATCGAGGGCTTTATAACAATTGGGCGTACAGCAAAAGCGTGTTTTGTACTATCTATAGCATAGAAAATTTAAAACGCCGTTTTTGCTTGTACGCCCATTTGTTTTGAAGCCATCGATATGTAGGAACTTCAGAAACATGTATAAGAAAGGGAATTAACTAATTATTAAATCAAGCTAGTAATATCTATAAAATAATTCAGTCTTCATCTATCGTTAGTACGTTTCTAATATGAAATGATTAAACACCTAGCACAGTTACAATTAAATTAATATAACACAATTAATATAATATTAAAGCAATGGCTTTAATGTGATGTGGAATGCCACAGAATAATGAATAGTACAAGCCATTCTGACTTCCTCTATCGTTAGGTAGGTTAGGCTAGTTGTAGGTAATTAGTGGTTTTTCAGTTTATCCGCGTTGTTGTTAGTACTTGTAGGAACTATTATTTATTCTGTGGAACAAGTTCATTCAATAAAACAGGGTTAGCTAAATCAGTTATAAGGCTACTTATCTACGTAAATAAACGTAATAAAACTGGCCAAGTGCGAGTCACCATCGCGTCTCTTATCGCACACTTAGGGAGGGTTCCGTACAATACGAAACATAACAGAGTTTCAACCTCATATATTTGAATTACCAAGAATATTTGGTTTGGTCGCGATCTAGAAAGACGGGGCTCGTTTACTAGCGCCATCTATGTCATTTTTCCGAAACTAATTAGATAGCTGGCGTTTAAAAACACGTTTTTTGCATGGGGACCCTCTTGAATTTTTAACTTTATATTGTTTTTAGAATTTGTTGTTCTAGCGGCAACAGAAATACACCATCTGTGAAAATTTCAACTGTCTAACTGTCACGGTTAATGAGCTATACCCTGGTGACAGACGGACAGACAGACAGACAGACAGACAGACAGACAGACAGACAGACGGACAGCGGAGTCTTAGTAATAGGGTCCCGTTTTACTCTTTGGGTACGGAACCCTAAAAATGAAGATAAGGATTGTTCATACTTAAATGTTAAAACAAACATTACGTCAGTGCATGCTAGTAGGTAAATGTAGGTATAATAATTATGCATGTTTTCGCCACAAACTGCATATTTTTTTACAGCTTAGGGTTAACCACATCATCACTTACCACCAAGCAAGATAGTAGCCCAACAACATATGTAAAAAAAACTATTATTTATTATAAAGTAGACCGTACTACTCTAACAAAAAAAAATGCACTTTATATTTCGCTTTTTTATGGCGTCATGTGTCAGATGACTATCTAACGCATTATCAGGAACCTGTGAAACTGGCCCTAAATCTATAAGTTAAAAACGAACGTGACTTTTTAATAAGTTATTTTTCAAAAAAAAATAAAACCGACTTCATAACCACAAACAGGCACTCAAAAGCGAAAAATAAATTACTTAAAATTATTATAAGCGCTACCCACTTATCTATTTGAAGTCGGTGCCAGCCAAGTCTAATAGGTAGTAGATAGATAATACCTACATGTATCTACCTACTTACTAACCTACATGTACCTACTTACTACTACTACATGCATAGTATCTATCTACTATCCAATAGACTAAGCTGGCACCGACTTCAAATAGATAAGTGGGTAGCGCTTATAATAATTTTAAGTAATTTATTTTTCGCTTTTGAGTGCCTGTTTGTGGGTTATGAAGTCGGTTTTTTTTTTTTGAAAAATAACTTATTTTACCCTTTTTAGTGCAAAACAAGTTTTAATTAAATTACATGCATCTACTAAATTTCGTGCCTGGGCCGTTATACACTGACGGATATATACTTTTTGAACATTTCAAGTATGTACCTATAACGGTTAAGAAGATACAGATCTGTAAAGTGCGCACATATGTATAGACACACGGACGGACGGACGGACGGACGGATGAACGGACAACAAAGTCTCAGAAAGTGTTCATTTGGTACCCTTTGGGTTCGGAACCCTAAAAAAATTGACTTTAAATGCCGCGCTAAAGTGAAAATATTCACTAGTAATAATGATGTAATCAAGGTATCAAAGGACAATGTTCAAAATGGCCCTGTGCAATTAAAGCATCTGACACACACGATAATTAATTGTATATTTTATTACAATAATTCCAAATACTTTTATAACACGGACTAGTTGTATTCCAAAATGAATATTAAAAAGTATTATTTGCGATTATTAACATTAATTGCCGCCATATGGCCAACAGAGTACTGAATCACTCTACTACGTTATAAAAGGCACTTCCCTATATTGTTGAAACCCGAATTATGAAAGCACTGTGTGGCCAACCTAACAACGGAAAGTATTATTTACGTAGTAACTATTATATTATCTGTGGTATTATGCTTATAAATTATTTTTTTGCAGTGTTGGTTGGTACAAAGTACGTTCATAATTCTGAGTTATTTAATAATGTATGCAGTGTCGCGGGACTGAAATGGCCGCCATCTTCGCCAAACGTCATGTCATGTCAAAAAATCTACGGTAATTTTAAAAAAGTTTGCACCCTAACAAGACTTTGCCCGGTAGAACATTCCTGTGAAGACAAATTATTTATATTTATATATAATTATTAATATATAATTATTTATTGAGGGCCCGGTGGCGTATTTGGGAGAACAGTCGGCTTTGATGCCGTGGTACCGAGTTCAAACCGCCGTGCACCAATGATTTTTTCTATCGAAAAATATATGTGCGCTTCTCACAGTTGCCCTCCGGTGAAGGAAAACATCGTTAAGAAACCAACAACCCCCGCATGGTGGTAGGACATATCTAGTGTCCGCCTGGCCAGCTACCACCCTCAAGTTAGAAAATCTGTCGCCAAACATCTAATGTGTTCAAGCAGCTATCCTTGAGAGCCAGTTCCCATTCTTGTCCACTTCTCTATCTTCGACTGCATCATCACTTAGCAACAGGTGAGACAGTGGTCAAACGCTAACCTATAAGATATAAAAAAATATATATATTAATTATCCCCACCTTTATTTCTATCTCGCTCACAGTTACCGTAAGAATATCTGTCAAAAACCAAAATCAACGAGAAGAAAGATGTAAAAACATTATTCAAGGTCATATTTTTTAGTCTTCAAAAGTATATGCAATAGCAACCTCCATTGTGTATAATCTTCTTGGGACTCTTCTACTAAAACCAGGACATTCTCCTATGTTTGAGGTATTTATCTCCATATCTCTGGAGAGACTTATCAGATCTCGATAAAATTAAAATGGGACCACCTCGGAAACGTATCCTACCTATTAAAAAAAGAATCATTTGAATCCGTTCACAATTGACGGAGAAATCGCGTAACATACACAAAAAAAAAAAAAAAAAAACATACAGACGAATTGAGAACCTCCTCCTTTTTTGTGAAGTCGGTTAAAAAAAATCTACTGCTAAAAATATATTCAATGTCAAAGATCAATGGAAACTGAACTCTGAATACGCGCATCTATTTATTTATTAATGAAATACTATGTAGCAGAAATGAGAAATGTAATGTAGCAGATAACCTGAGTCCGCGCTACCCCAGCTTAACGCTAGATGTCGCTGAGTACATGAAATTGAAAACAAACATATTAATTTTGCGTTAACAGTATAAGTAAATATTTTTACGAGGTAGCGGCAAAACTTCTTAAAAAGTCTGATTGCCTTTGACTAGCGTGACTAGACGTCCCGTTTTGAACGGGACTGTCCCTTTTCTAGGTAATTTGTCACGGAGTACCCAAAAAAATCTCTGGAACGCATAATTGTCCTGTTTTTCGAAACCTTTTGAAAATTAAAGATATAAGAGCCTCGAGCCAACCGGCTACCTAGCAACGCGTCACCGCGATGCAGACTGGTACGCAGACAGGCGATATGATTTAATTATTTGATACTAATCTACACTAATATTATAAAGAGGAAAACTTTGTTTGTTTGGTTGTAATGAATAGGCTCACACACTCAAAGCCACATTATCTACGAGTAACATAGGCTAAATTTTATTTTGGAAAAAATTAGGGTTCCGTAAGATATTTGGGTTTTAGCAAAACAACGTTTGCCGGGTCAGCTAGTTTGTTTATAAGCCAATAGTCACACGTCAAATAAAAAAAACTCGCTAGGTATTCTTTTTTTTTGCTAGAGGCAGATAGGCGACATAATTCGATTATTTGTAATAATTTGTTCTCTAGCCAATAGCCACGCGATTTCTCGGTATTTTTTTTATTATTGTCCCGTTTTGAGTTAAAAAATACGTGGTCACGTTACCTTTGACTGAAACAGAAATTATTAAATTGATAGTTTTATAATTATTTATATTTAACATGAATATTTAATCTAATCTAATTTTTTGCCATATTTGATGTTTCGTCAATCTTATTATTTTTAACTATTTATATTATGTTTAATTGAACACAGTAATCACTCTATTGGTATTTTGTAGTATATGCATCATAAAGTAAATATGTATATCGCACATCTAGATAAAGGGTAGCACAACTCAAAATAATCCAAAATACAGTTATTGCGATTATCGGAATCTGTGCCAAAAACTACATGAACTCCAAGTCCAAAGACACCTGTATAAAAATCTTTAACAGATGGCACTGTAAGTCAGTCTTTTTGAGTTACTATAGGTACACCCTCCGCGGCGAAGTCTCTGCCAACAATAGTATTAGTAACACATTACCAGTTACGATATGCCAACCGTGCGGGAAAATGTTGTCACAATGTGAGTAAGCACACTTCATTATTTTTAGTTTTATATCAGTGATTTACTGCAGTTATTCAGAGTGAAGTATTTTGAGTTAATTTGGTATAGGTATATGTGATTGAACCTGTCTTGTTCTTCGAACGTTCTTCAAACTATTTCCACTTACACTGGTATTTTTTACAAATGTAAGTATTTTTCATGGTGCTAACTAAAATTGTTAAGTATTGGTGCAAATATTTTACAACATTTGAATTTGATTGTTAGGTGTTGCTGGTTAAGTTTAAATTCGCTCTTTTTTTAAAACAATAAATGCTATTGTTTAGTTTGATAAAGAAATATTTAGAGTTGAGTTTGAATTTTTTTAAAGATTTAATGTATTTCTTTTCAATAAAAATAACTTGATTTGTAAAAAAAATTATGAGTTACTAATATAGTATTAGTGAATTTTGATAACTTTGTATATTTCCTGCAGATAATGAAAGATCGCGGCCTTTTACTTCTAGAGATGGTTATAGAAAATAGCTCAAGTGAGTTTGAGAACAGTTATACGGAGATGGAGCTTCAAGAGAACTCGACATCACCTACGACGAGCTCCAAGGTGAATTACAAATCGACTTCAAATACCACGCTAGTCATTTGCAGTATCAAGTTTGAAGTATTTATATCCATATCTCTGGTTGTACTCATTAGTTATCAATGAAATTTAAATGGGACCACCAGAGAAATATAACCTTTTAAACAAAAGAAGAATTATCTAAATCTGTTTAGGTGACTTTGAGTAATCGGGGAACATATATAACAAAAGATTTCTCCTTTTTGTGAGGTCAATTATAAAGAACCCAACAATATTAGCATTACTCCCTACCATCGCATAGGTAAAATAATCGAATGGCATTTTAATAGCTAGAAGCAACAGTGGCGACTTCGACGATATGAATGCGGATCCACTTCGACTTATCTGCTAACCGAGAACTCAAAGTCCAACTCCCATAGTTAAAAAAAAATCTTCTAGTACTACATCCCCTTGCAGTTCCAGCTCCTAATCTAGTAATTCAAACAACAGTTGTATAGAAATAGGTAGTAACGATGAGTCATCGACAATGCTGGATTCGGCTAATCTATTAAACGAGATTCCGCCTGCAGAAGTGTTCACTTTTCAGCCGATCATAGACCAGTCTGCTGATCCTGAAAGCAGTCAACGGGTAGGAAAATAACAAGAAATCTTGCTGGTAAGTTGGTACTAGAATGTTAAGAAATTGCGGTGAAATATCGGAAAGTTTTATGTAAGTTCAACTAATAAGAGTGTTCCTGAAAGAGCGGTCAATCCTCCATGCCACGAGAAGTGCGTGCATATTGATTGCAAGTTTGAGTTTGCATTGGCAAAACAAAAAATATGTAAAATATTAGGCAAATCTTTGTTTGACGACTTTTGGCAACTGAGCAAATTGAAAGGGCATACACGGACACCACTCAACCGTAGATAATGAAATAAAAGAAAGTGTCGTCACTTTAATCAAGTCTATTATTAATTGCAGGTTACCTGAATACTAAATAAAGATATATATTATCTAAAAAAATGTTTCAATTCATTAATATAAACAAAACATTTATTAGATACATCACTTTTTTTATAAGGATCTTAAACATTATGTAGAGAATGTGTGTGCATTAATTTAAAATATTTCACTAATATTAAATCGATTTGAGTTGACAAAATTAGTAAACAAGGATTTAGTTACATTACTAACATAACGCGAAAATATGAGTTCGTAAGTTATGCGTACATTTAAGAAAGTAATTGAGCAGTTAAATATCTCAGTGGAATTTTTTATACAGCATTATGTAACAATATTTTGAATCGGTTACATAGTAATCGAGTTAAACGTTTTTTGCGGTTCCTGAAATAACAGGTATTTTGAGTTTAATCTTTATCTAGATGTGCGATATGTTTGAATATGAGTATAATACAGGGTGCGACGCGGACACTTCCTTTTTAGTGTGCTGTAGCCGAATGGCAAAAAACGGAACCCTTATAGATTCGCCATATCTGTCTGTCTGTCTGTCTGTCTGTCTGTCTGTCCGTCTGTCCGTCTGTCTGTCCGTCCGTATGTCACAGCCATTTTATTCCGAAACTATTAGGACTACAGAATTGAAACTTGGTAGGTAGATGTATCCTGTAAACCGCTTTCTGATTTTTATACGGGGGGGGGGGTGGGTGCATCGCATACATGGAACTGGAACAAAAAAATTTTTTTTCTTCAAACCTATACGTGTGGGGTGGGGTGTCTATAGATAGGTCTTTAAAAATGACATTGAAGTTCCTACAACCATTTTTTCTCGAAGTAATCATTTAAAAGATAGGCGCGTCTAAAGTGGTAAAATGTGTGTCCCCTCCCCTCTTACTTCTAGGGAGTGAAAAAACTAGAAAAAATATATTCTGTAGATCTCAATAAAAACTTTCAATGAAAATTGGTTTGAACGAGATACAGTCAGCAGTTGTTGAGATATAGCGACCGCAAGTATAACTTTGTTTTTCATACAAACACTATTTTGTAGTTGCGAAAAATCATAGTTATAGAATACTCTACTGTGTTACGGAACCCTACGAGTGCGTGTCCGACTTGCACTTGGCCAGTTTATTTACATCTGTAATGAAATAGATAAAATATAAAAGATGCACGCAAAACCAATTACATAAAATAACTAATTATTATTAGTTATTTTATGTAATTCTAACACAACTAATAAACAAAAAATAACAAAAAGTTATATTGACCTTTGGCAGCGGGTCCCAAGCTAGGCATAGCCTGTATCTTGGGAACCCTTTCAGTCGCACTCGTCTGTATACATTTCGTCTAGGCGCTTACTGTACACGAGTACAGTAAGCGCCTAGCGCCTTAAAATATGTATTGTAACCATTGAATGCATTATCCCTATCCCTAAAGTAGAGAAAAAAAAACCGGCCAAGGGCGTGTCGGGCCACGCGCAGTGTAGGGTTCCGTAGTAGCCTGTTATTGAATGCAAGTCCTTACCCGTTATAAACAAGCAACTAGGTACTCCGTCTTTGTCACTTTAAAGGATTTATTCTAAGGATTTTGTATTTGGTACAGAATTATCCAACACCCAAGTTCTACGACTATTACTGCTAAACAAATAAAGCTATCTTAACCGCTATATTTTCCTTTAAAGTTCATGAAATGCGCTATTATCACGAATTTTCCCAGCTATTTCAAGCCTGCAGTTTAGCTTTTAGTAAGAGGGGGGGACGCCCTACTGGAACAAAAATTTGCAGCTTAAAGTTTAATATTTCGTAGAGCATTCAATCGAAAAATGGTATTAGCAACCCTTAAGTCATTTTAAAACACCTATTCAACGATACCCCACACGATGGGGTAGACGATGAAAAAAAAATTCATCCCCACTTCTCATGTAGGGGAGCTACCCTAAAAAAAAAATGTTTCAAAATTTTATTTCAGCACTTTGTCGGCGTCATTTATTTACATACTCCCACAAAATTACAGCTTTCTAGTATTAACGGTCTCTTAGCAAAACCTCGGACAGACAGACAGACAGACAGACAGATGGACATGACGAAACTATAAGGGTTCCTTGTCAGGACTACGGAACCCTAAAAAACCAAACAAAGCGGACCAAAACTTGAGATTTCGATTGTCCCGATGTAATGAGCAGAACCACACACAGAACGGTGACCACCTTCAAGATATAATTTTCAAAAGGCAATGAACAAGAACACCTTTAAATGTACCGCTATGTAGAAACACGATATCTTCAGAACTTTTTGTTTTATCATTGTTTCAATTAAGGAAGCCCGCACCGCACACCTGTCGATAGCTACGTAGTACGTATAGTACATATAATAATTATTAAAACATGAGTGATGATGTAACTAATGTTTTAGGCAAAAAAAAAAAAACATTTCAGACTTATATTTCAGACAATAGGAGTTGGTACATCTTAAATGTACCATGATTGGAGCATTTACAGTAACTTGTAGGTACATTTTCAATCAATCAATTCAATTAATTCAATTATTCAATTATTCTTCTCAATTATTCTTCTGCGGCTCTGTTTCATCTTCTTTTTTAATATTAGCATAAATCTCTGTAACAAAAATAAACACATTTATCAATCAAATACAAATGTTTATATTATAGACTAGCCTGTGTTCCGCAGCTTCGCTTGCGTAAAATAATATCTTTTCCTTTGTATTTTCTCCTAATTATCTTTTCTCTGAAATTATCCTTGTATAGGTAGAAAAAGAAACAAAATTCGCATTGGTCGAGCCATTTGTAAGTTTTTGCGAGACTGACAGAAGACAATGAGCCGTTTTCAATCAAAAAGCTTTTGATGGAAGCTCTTGGTAGCTAATAGGGTTAAAAAAATTACTACAGGTAGGAAACTATACCTTCTAAAAGTTTAAAATTAATTGAAAAATTTATTTTTTTATTTAAAATAATATACAAAAATTAAAATTAAATAAAATATAGAATCAAAGAATCAAAGCATTTATTCAGTATGTAGGCAGTATAAATATACGCACATATACACGTCAAAATCATAAATCATAAAATAAATCATAACCAATTATCAAGTAAACATAGCAAAAGCAGAATTTAACGCTTTGAATTAGAAAAAAAAAGTAATGAACCATTCAGCTGTCATCCAATCGTTTACGTCAGAATATTAAAAAAAAATTAAAGTAGGTTAAAACCAACCATACATGTAACTGCGTGTTTCAGTACTTCAGACAATTTTTATATAAAAAAATTAAAAAAGGGAAATAGTGAAACACAACATAGAGAAACGCATACCGATCACAGTACATATCATGATCCAAATGGAACTGATAGTCCGTCTGTCAGCTACATAATATTGTTTAAATAAAAATAAAAATGGCAAGCCTAGAAAGAAAATCTGCGGACAAAAGGGGAAAACTGAATGGCTGTTGAATCTACCGGTGTTTCGGAAATACTCCCATCAGAGAAGAAACACCAAGAAACTCTGGGGCTTGTCCTGTCATTTTATCTTTTTTTTTTAAAATTAATTGTACATGTCAGCTTTAAAATTTTAACAATATATTATTAATTATAATACAATTTATATTTGTTCTTGGAACTTGGGGCATTCAGGCCATGCATTTTTGTCATCCATATAGTCACCTATTGTATAGTATGATTTTTTCATCAAATTGGATTTTATATAGATTTTAAATTTGCTCATAGGCAATTGATCAATATCTTTAGGTAGCTTATTGTAAAAGCGTACACAGTTCCCCATGAATGAACCACTAACTTTCTGCAGTCTGAAATTAGGTATAATTAATCTATTATTATGTCTTGTATTAAAATTATGTACATCAGACCTTTTCTTATAATCATTTATATTCTTGCGTATGAACAAAATATTTTCATAAATGTATTGACATGCCACTGTTAGAATTTTAATTTCCTTAAATTTTTCACGAAGTGAATCTCGCGACCTCATACTATATATAGAGCGAATAGCTCGTTTCTGCAAAACAAATATTGATTGGATTTCAGCGGCTTTCCCCCACAATAAAATGCCATAAGACATTATACTGTGGAAGTAGCTGAAATAGACCAATCTTGCAGTGGCTTCGTCCGTTAAAAATCTAATTTTACGTACTGCGTATGCAGCGGAGCTTAACCTACCTGCTAGAACCGATATTTGAGAACCCCATTGAAGCTTTGAATCCAGGGTAATGCCCAAGAATGTTGTGGATTCAACAAGTTCTAATGGTTCATCATTTATTAATATACTTCTATTTAGGATACCCTTTTTTACATTTGGTAGAGAGAAATTAATACATTTAGTTTTTTTTGCGTTTAACAATAAGTTATTGGTTGTAAACCAATTCAGAACCTGTGTTATTGATTTGTTTACATCGTCAAAGTTAGGTGTAGTCCTATCTATTTTGAATATCAAGGAAGTATAATCTGCGAACAAAACAATATCACATAGGTTCTGTACGAATGACGGTAAATCATTGATATAAACTAGAAATAAAAAAGGTCCTAGGATCGATCCCTGCGGGACTCCCATTTTTATGAGGGATCCAGATGACCTGACGCCATTGACTTCAACCATCTGTGTTCTATTACAGAGGTATGATGATACCAGATCAAGTGCCTTACCTTCAACACCGTAGTATTTTAATTTGTAAATTAGTGTTTCATGACAGACACAATAAAATGCTTTTGATAGGTCACAGAACACGCAAATAGCATCTTGTGCTTTCTCCCATGCATCAAATATATGTTTAAGAAGACCATAAAATAAATATTAAAATATTAATTAAATTATTTAATTAAATTTATTTATTTTTTAACTCTATTAGCAACCAAGGGCTTCCATCGGTCTGACTCACTTTGAATCCAACCGAGAGTGGCCATTCAGTCACTCCAACCAAACATTCTTACATCTATTTCGCTTTGTAGGCTTTCCAATGTATTTTAGAGTAAGCGTGATGTTTTAAAATATTCTACGGATATTATTTACACGTCGTCGTAAAATTAACGTGTCTTGTGTTTCTTAAGTTTAGTAAATAGTTATATTATATATATGCTAGTCTGTAAGGTATTTATGAATAATATGGGTCTTAGTATTACATTTCATGTTTACATAAGTTACCTGAAATAAAGATTTATTTATTATTATGCTATACCATTATAGCAAATAAAGCAAATAAAGTGCTCTTCAAGGCAAATCAATCGAGCCCAAACTCGGTGGGGTTCTGTTGTTTTATCATAGAAATGCCATGGCTACGTTCCAGCTTCATCATCAGATCCTGGATATCGATTAAGTGTAAAGTATTCCTCAAGACGAATCAATCAAGCTCAAGCTCGGTGGTTTTGTGTTGTTTTATCACAGAGATGCCGTGGCCACCTTCCAGCTTCATCACCAGACCCTGGATATCATCTAGGTGTTAAGTGCTCCACAAGACGTATCAATCAAGCCCAAATTAGGTGGGGTTATGTTGTTTTATCACAGATGCCGTGGCCAACTTCCAGCTTCATCATCAGACCAACTCCATGGTACTATGTCATTGTATTGTCACCGAAACAGGAAGTGGGTCTAATTTAGTTTCCAAGATTCCACCCGAACATACATAGTTACATGCATATAATATATAACAAACAATATACAAATAAAAGCTTGTAAAAAAATTGTTCTTTAGTTCCCGTTATACATAACGGGAACTAAAGAACAATTTTTTTACTACTTTACGACTTTTGAAACGAACCCCTGCTGTCTTTGCTGATCATTTCTAGGGTTCATTCAAAAGGTAAAATAATCTGGCCAAGTGCAAGTCGGATTCGCACTCGTTGGGTTCCGTAACACAGAAGAGTATTTTATAACGAATTTTTAGCCAGCAAATAATAAACTTTGTTTTTCATTATGTTTGTATGAAAAACAAAGTAATGTTTGCCGTTGCTATGTCTCAAAAACTGCTGACTATATCTCGTTCAAACCAATTTTTGTTGAAAGTTTGTTTTAATGAGGTACATAGCATATATATTTTTAGAAATTTTGCTCCTTAGAAGTTAGAGGGGGGGGGGGGGGGGGGGGGGGGGGCTGGACACATTTAACCACTTTAGAAGTGTCTGTTTTTTAAATTATTGACTTTAAGAAAAATGGTTATAGAAACCTTAATATCATTTTTAAAAACCTATCTGTAGACGATATTTAATATTTGTGTTGTAAGTAGTACCTACACAGGTTAAAATGTTAGTATAAATTCAATAATTAATCTATTAGCCTTGATATTTATTATTGCTACTGAGATCTTGCTTGACAACCTTAAGAACAAATAATAATGAAATATTCATAATTAGTGAGCGGTGAACGGCACATTCACTAGACTTTTTTTAGAAAAAGGTTAGTCAGCTATGCTCTTAGGCACAAACTTGATTTGATCAAGTATTTTTTATTAGCAACCAACTAATATTTCATTACATTATTAAATTGTTTTATACAATAAGGCGTACCCCACGGCTTCGTATGAGTTAAAACGTATATAATAGTAAAAAATATATAAGATTATGTTTCCATACATGGAACTGAAACTAAAAATTATTTTTCGTTCATCAAGCCAATACGATAGATAGGTATTTAAAAATTACATTGAAGTTCCTAAAACTATTTTTACTACAAATATACTTCTAAAGTAGTAAAATGTGTATCCACTGTCCCGCCCTCTAATTTTTAAAGTAAAGAAGTGAAAAATTTAAAAAAAATACATGCTGTAGATCTTAACAAACACTTTTAACGAAAATTGGTTTAAACGAGATATAGTCAGCAGTTTTGAGGTATAGAAACCTCAAATATTTATACCTTTGTTTTTCATAAAAACACTATGAAAAACAAAGTAATTTTTTTGCTGGCGAAAAATTATAGTTATAATATACTCTACTGTGATACGGAACTCTATGAGTGCGAGTCCGACTTGAACTTGGCCGATTTATTTGCATTAAGTAGCTTGTACGGGTTTGCACGGGCGAAGCCGGGGCAGTACGCTAGTTGTAATAAATACTACAGTTATTATTATCATAATCCTGCCATTTAGATTTTCCAAAGTCGGGTACAAGTGACAAGTTTGCGATGAAGTACCGCTTTTCGTAAAGTCGGTAGGTAATTAAAAACATAGTCATGTGGCGATCAACATGTTGTTTGTTTTTAGTACTAATTATGACATTGGGTAGTTATTTAAAAAAATATATATTAATTTTGAATATTTCAATTATTTCTTGTATGTTTAACGAATCTGCTGTAGATCTAATAATAATAAAGCCGCTTTGTTTGCTGTAGATTTATAGACATTATTATAATGATAGTCTAGAATAATTTGAAATGTTTGTAGTATGTATAATGTTTCTGTGTTACACACTTTATATTTTTGTATATTGTTACCACAGAATCCAAAATTTCATCGTATTGTTATGATCCTACTGTGGCTTAGTTGGTTAGAGCACCTGGACATGTCTCCCAGGAGGAAGCTTCGAATCCCGTCGGTACGATGAAATTTTGCACTGTGTGTAACAATGTATAAAATGTTTTTACTTACGTCTGCTTACATGGCACGCAAATCATTTTCTTCATGATGAATATTTGTATCGTGCCAGTAGGACAGCTGTTAGGTCCTACATTTGTGATAGTGCCGCGTGCTTTCATCCTTTTCATCCTTGAGTAATTCGAATCTTCTGTTTCACTCATGCCCACATCGGTATTAGAAAAACTGTTCGCTGTTGGATAAGTGTGGACTAAAAGAAGACAAGTGGCCAGCACTAACGAAAATATTGTCGCAGATTTCATATTTTGCGATGAAGAGAAAGACTAGTGACCTATAGCTCGGTTCTTTAAAAACTGGTTGAGCTACATCACTTATTTGTCTTTTATACTCAAGGCTTTTGAACTGATAAATATTCTGTACCTAATTTAAATTCTTGATTCCGTTGAGTCGCAGAATAAATAATAGTAGGTACTAAACGGCTCAGTGTTTGACAGGTGTTTCTTCTTTTGGATCGATGTGATATAAGAAGAAGTAATATTTTTAAAAACCTTTTTAAACACAAGCTTTAACGTAACCTAGGACCAGAGTAAGTCAAGACAAATCCAACGAGCAAAAACACGACGGGTATAACATGTGTAGTTTAGGAGTTCCTTTGGCCAACTTCCAGCTCCATCATCAGATCAGTACCATGTCATCGTAATATTGCATTTTCTTCTACAAATTCAGTCAGTTAAATAAAATATCTATTTATTTCAGACATTTACGATTTCCATAGAGATGAGTACGCAGAAGTTAATGGCTGAGAAACAGAAGAGCGACATGCTTTTGTCAAGAATGCTGCCTCTTCCAGTACTAAAGGTACCTAATTATTTTTTAATTATTTTTAACGTTCCTATCAAATATTTAAAAATAACAATTATTTTAAAAGAGTTGAAACTTCAACCGAATCATCTATATAATATTATGTATCTTTTTATGATATAAGGTAACAACAGGACAAGCACGACGCTCGCCTGATGGTAAGCAATGACGTCTACCAATTTCAGATTCAGCAGTTACCTTGAGAAATAAAGATGTTAGTCTCACATGCCTTGAATTTACACTTGAAACTGGATGCTTTGCTATTTCAACCGAAAAATATTTCTTTTTCATTACTGAATTAATATGGCAAAGTGGTGGTACCGCCCAGGCGGACTAGCAGAAGTCGTACCACTACAAAAGTGTAATTAAAAATTATTCTAATAAGCCCAAACACGACATCCCTATGACCTAAACCCGCACTTTACGCACGCTTTTCCGTGACTTAAATAGTCGATTATTGCAAGACGTTTAGCACCCTAGCTGTGCTCGGATACATAGTATTGTTATCTTTTCTATGGCTCGCGTGCCAACTTAACGCCGTGCAATAATCTTTTATTTGACGGAAAAGCTTAGCAAGCGTTAAGTGCGGGTTTATCGGCGGTTATTATTAGCGGTTATATTAGATTAGCGGTCACACTGACAGCTATCAAATAATATACGATACTCGTGATTCGATACTCGTCTATTATTGCATTATATCTATACTAATATTATAAAGAGAGAACATTTGTATTTTTGTATGTTTGTAATGATTTGGCTCAAAAACTACTGGACCGATTTAAAAAATTCTTTCACTAATATATAGAATGGACTTTTGAAATGAAAATAAGCTATATATTATTCCGTTTAAATTGAAGGTACATTCATGGAGACCTAATTTGCAACCTAAGTCGACAAAAAAAACGGTCGAAAAAACACGTTTCTTGCGAACGCTGCTCAATTGAAAATAGATAGAAGAATATTTTCTATCGAAGAGTTGTACAACTTAATAAGAGCTACAAAAAAGTCCGCGACAGTATATGTCTATCTCTTAAGGTTGACTCACAGTAACCATTTTAATCTTTAATTTTTTGTTAAAAAATATTACATAACTTCCAAGGCTATTTTCAAGTATATATTATTAATCCTTATCCAAATAATTACGTTAATTAGCTTGGCCACATATTATAGATTAAAATTGTCCTGTACAGTATATAATTCAAATGAAAACTCTAGAAGATAGCACGGATTTCACATACACGCATCGCAAAATTAATAAAATATTTGCAGTGAAACCACAGATTAGGTCATAGTTACTAACGAAAATATTATTATAAGCTTAGCTATTCTGTAGATCCCCACCGATCACAATCAATTTGAATTCAATATAGTATTAATATGATCTATTGTATAAAATAATATTGATTTATATATATAAAATATAATATTTTAAACCACCCCGACTGATCTATGTATAATATTTTTATTAAAAGCATTCCAATGACTTTATACACGACATTTTAAAATCTAAGCTGTAAGTTGGTGAGGTTTTGAGTATTCTGTAGACTGCAGGAGATGTCCTAGCATCAGGTCAATGCTTCCATGTTCTTACAATATCGTTGAAGAAGAAGATTTTCGAATTAATCAGACATACGAGTATGAAAGTTGATTTCATAGCGCAATTAACTAGAAAAAAGCTCATAGTTTTATAACGATTAAACGAATTTTCATGAATCAAAGCTAAGCACACTCTAGATGAAGACATCTAATCTATTAAACAAAAAAAACTATCAATAATAAAATCAAAATCGATTCATCCGGTTGGGTGCTAAGATGCTACAGACAGACAGACAGATACACACGTTAAACGTATAATACCCCTACTTTTTGTGTCGGGCAACGCCGTAAGGTTACGGCGGCAGATGTTCTCCTTGGTGGTAAGCTACTTTTTAGGGTTCCATAGCCGAATGGCAAAAAACGAAACCCTTATAGATTCGTCATGTCTGTCTGTCTGTCTGTCCGTAGGTCACAGCCATTTTATTCTGAAACTATTAATACTACTGAATTGAAACTTGGTAGGTAGATGTATTCTGTGCACAGCTTTCTGATTTTTATACAAAAATAAAAAAAAATAAAGTTTATAGGGGGCATCCCATACATAGAACTGAAACAAACAAAAACATTTCTTCAAACCTAAATATGTGGGGTGTCTATCAATAGTCTTTAAAATGACATTGAGGTTCCCAAAATCATTTTTTCTCAAAGTCAATCATTTAAAAGATAGGCGCGTCTAAAGTGGTAAAATGTGTGCCCCCCCCCCCCTCCCCTCTAACTTTAAAGTAACGGAGTGAAAAATCTAGAAAAAAATATATTCTGTAGATCTCAATAAAAACTTAAAACAAACTATGAAACACTCAGTTAATTTTTTGGTGGCGAAAAATTAAAGTTATAAAACCCTAAGAGTGCGAGTCCGACTTGCACTTGGCCAGTTTTGGTAGATTTAATGATCCCAATACCTCTGTACGAAAACCCATTATTCATGAATGTACAATCGCCTTCATTTGTGCGTATCCACCTTAAGGAATAATTTCCTGTGCACTCTTATTGAATTGGCATCTCGCTTCTGTCTATGTTGACATTGTTGACCAATGACAAGAAGGGACAAAGCCAAAATTTATGTATTGTTTTTAGTTTTGGCTCTTCTGTTTGGTAAGAAATTTTTTTTTGGTTTTGGCTCTTCTGATTGGTTGGAAAAATAATCGACACTTGCAACCGAAAATGTTTTGAAACTGGATACGCACAACTGTACGTACATAAAACTTTCATTGGTAGGTATATAGCTAGGATTACAACCGACGACCGTCGGGTCAGAATCAGGGTAACTATCATTTACGCCAAAGGGCCGTCCAATATCACTACGTAAGTATTATAAAACAAAGGCCATCGCTGCCTCTGTCTGTCTGTTCGCAATAATCTCAATAGCTGCTGAACGGATTATCATGCGGTGTTCACCAATAGCCAGAGTGTTTACGAGGAAGGTTTAGGTCTTAGGTGCATAATTCGTTAAGGTTTTGTGTAAATTGGTTGACATATGACGATGATTGTTAAATATTTAAATATTTTATATTCGATGCAACAAACTGATGCAAATTTTGTATGCATAAATGTTCCACCCGTGCGAAGCCGGGGCGGGCTGCTAGTATTTTATAATAAACAACTTAAGTCACACGTATCGTAATATACTTAAATATATAAATGTAATAAAGCGGCGGTAGCGCAATGGATAAGGTGTCGAACTGGCGATCCAGAGGTCGTGAGTTTGATCCCCACCCATTGCGCGTTTGACGTGAACCCACTCCAGACATTAAGCATTATTTAGCTTAGTTGGAGGGCTTAACAAGAATACTAGTAACGTGCAAGTAAGCTTTTTAAAAAAAAAACAAAAATGTATAATGGTTATAATTGTTTGGTGGTAGCGTCTCCGCGCCCAACGCACGGTGCCTGCGGAGTCCTTTGATGCTGTCACCATATTCTTCAGCGACATCGTTGGGTTCACCAACATCTCTGCTAACAGCACTCCTATGGAAGTCATCAATATGCTCAACATGCTATATAGGTAAGGTACCTAGATGAGGCTCTCTGTGATTGGTACTAGGCACAAAACATGACTAGTTCTGTGTTCCTCTTATTCTTGTTCTGTGGTATTGAGGGATCCCTAGGCATGATGTCTGGTGCCAGCCAGTATGGAAAATAGGTTGACTAGTTGCGCTCTGTGGATTGTACTAAAGTTAATTCTACAGTGCCTCGTCTTAGTGCCGTCGTTCAATTTCACGCAAGCATAAATCCATCTTAGACTGCATCTTTACTAAGCATCAGGTGAAAAAGCTCACACAAGCAACACACGCTCTATTAAGGAAGCGATCGAGCGAAACCGGGGGTCAAAAGTTTTTGTTCAACAGCTGGGTCGAAGCTATCTGACGAAGTTAACCACATCTAACGGGAGTGTCGTCGCTTCGAAGCCGGAGATTCTTAGGGAAGTTCAAGACTTCTACGGCCAACTATATACCTCGCAAGCGTCCCGTCTCCAACCCCAGTATGAAGATCCTATATCCACTCTTACCCGCCATTATACCGAGGATCTACCAGAGGTCAGCTTGGACGAAATTGTGATGGCTCTCAAACAACTTAAAAATGGAAAAGCCCCGGAGAAGATGGAATTACAACGGAGCTCTTGAAAGCTGGTGGAACTCCAACGCTTGTACAGCTGCAGCGTATATTTAATTCCGTCCTCTTTTCGGGGAGAACTCCAAAGGCGTGGAGCAAGAGTGTGGTCATTTTGTTCTCTAAATAAAACATTAAATTAAAAAATCAAAAAACCCGACTGCGCAAAAAGTGAAGTGTTAAAAAACGAACTGAAAAGAAAAAAACGTTAGTCTAGTAGTTTAGACTTCTGTTTAGGGATATCAAAAAACTATACCATTTAAATTTTTTCTCGGTCGATACACTCATAAAATAAATTATACGTTGTTATATGGAATACAGAGACTTTAACAGCCGGGACACATTAATCCCCATTCGTTAAGCCATTAATGTGTCCCGACTGTTAAAGTCTCTACATTCCATATAACAAAGTATAATTTATTTTATTAGTGTATCGACCGATAAAGAATTTAAATGGTATAGTTTTTTTGATATCCCTAAACAGAAGTCTAAACTACTAGACTTGCTTGTTTTTTTCTTTTCAGTTCGTTTTTTAACACTTCACTTTTTGCGCAGTCGGGTTTTTTGATTGTTTAATTTAATGTTTTATTTTACACTTTTGAGTTAAGTAAAGGACGGCAAATTCCGTAATCTTCTCATTTCATTTAGAGAGTTGATGTCATATGGATTATTGAGTAGTTTCCGGGGATCTAAACTACTTATTACTAGTCCATCTAAAGATCTAACCCGGCTCAATGCTACATAGGCTTGACCTTTCGCAAAAATGCGTGAACTTAAGTCGACCACAGCTTTGTCCAAGTATTGCTTTTTAAGCTTACTTACTTTACAGTTGTACTATTAAACGACTATACCAAAAGGAAGAGGTTGTTTGTTACCTCAGAACTCCAACGATTCTTAACCGATTTGGAAAATTCTTTTTTTGTTTAAATTAATATGATTTTCGTTTGGTATCATTGCAATTTTATTGAGATCTCATAAGTAACTTCAGAGATAAGCACCGCAAACTTGTTACTGAAAGTGACTAACGCGGCATGTAAAATTGTTTTTTTTTTTTTCGATTTGTACGATCATAAATTATTTGTTATAAGTATATTTTGAATCTCCATTTTAAGACCTTTAATTCGATACCCCACTCGATAGGTTTTGAAAAAAAAAATTTTTTTGAACCCCAAATTTTGGCGTCTGAAATCCGCCATTTTGAATTTTTCAATTTTTTATGTTTTCGTTGACACTCGCGCTAGCATGGCGAATCTATTGACGTGCCAATTATCAAAATCGGCCCACGCGTTTGGTCTCTAGTGTGCCACAAAGGAACAAACATACATACATACATACATACGTACATACATATATACATATATAGACTGATAAACACATTACCTCTGCTTTGCGTCGCGCATTCGGGTAAAAAGGAGACAAGACCCTCTTAAAGAACTATCGACCCATTTCACTCTTGATTCACGTCTATAAGTTATTTTCTAGAGTCATCACAAATCGTCTCGCGCGTAGACTCGACGATTTTCAGCCCCCTGAACAGGCTGGGTTTCGAGGAGGATATGGCACCATAGACTACATACATACAGTGCGACAGGCTATACAGAAGACCGAAGAGTATGACGAACCCCTGTGCCTTGCGTTTGTGGACTATGAGAAAGCTTTTGACTCTGCAGAAACCTGGTCTGTTCTGGAGTCTCTGCAACAGTGCCAAGTTGATTGGCGATACGTCCAAGTACTGAGAGGCCTGTATGACGCCGCCACTATGACCGTCCAAGTACAAAATCAGCAGACTGAACATATCCCCTTACATAGAGGAGTGAGACAAGAGGACGTTATTTCCCCCAAATTGTTCACTAACGCTCTGGAGGATATGTTCAAGACTGAATTGGAAAGGACGGGGCATAAATATAAACGGCGAGCACCTCTCACATTTGAGGTTTGCGGACGATATCGTCATCATGGCTGAAACCGTGCAGGACTTGGAATACATGCTGACCATCCTCGCTGATTCTTCTGCACGCATTGGCCTTCGGATGAACTTGGATAAGACCAAGATCATGTTCAACGAACATGTTGTCCCGGAACCGATTGCCCTAAATGGAGTTCCTCTCGAAATTGTTCACGAATACGTATACCTTGGGCAAATCTTGCAATTGGGTAAAAACAACTTCGAGAAGGAAGCTCGCAGAAGGATACAGCTGGGATGGGCAGCATTAGGAAAACTTCGTCGAGTCTTTTCATCGCCCATACCACAATGCCTAAAGACGAAAGTCTTTAACGAGTGCGTCCTACCAGTTATTACTTACGGAGCCGAGACGTGGACACTGGCAGTGCGACTGGTTCACCAATTTAAAGTCGCTCAGCGAGCTATGGAAAGGGCTATGCTCGGAGTATCTCTGAGGGATCGAATTTGAAACGAGGTCATCCGTCAGAGAACCAAAGTTATAGACGTAGGTAGCTCAAAGGATTAGCAAGCTGAAGTGGCAGTGGGCTGGTCACATCTGTCGTAGAACCGATAACCGTTGGGGTAGACGTGTTCTAGAGTGGAGACCACGGCTCGGTAAACGGAGTGTAGGGTGCCCTCCAGCTAGGTGGAGCGATATACGCAAGCTGGCTGGCAGCGGTTGGAAACAAGGAGCTGAAGATCGTGCTCAGTGGCGTGCCATCGGTGAGGCAAATGTCCAGCAGTGGACAGAAATAGGCTGATGATGATGAGGTGAAAAAGTGGTCAAGAGCTTGTCTGTCAGACATAAAAACCTAGAATTTCACTAACAGATCTAGGATTTCACTACGTGTGAAATCCTAGGTCTGTGAGCGGGACCACTGCAGCAAATCACTCGTAAGTCATTGACAGATTTTGACAGTTTTAAACCCAATACTTACAAACAGGAGTAAGTTATCAATTCGTCTGCTAAATGCTTTTTGTGCGTATATTTTTGAGTCTGGTTTTTTTAAATGTTAGGTGTTGCCTATGTTGTAGTCCAATCTTTGAAATAGGCCGATCGGCATTTCGTGGTTTGGCCGATTATTTCATGATGATATTGATATGATGATATGATGATGATGATATTCAATATAAAGTTGAGCAATTCGTTGAGAGCAAGTTATTTATCTATTTTCCCGACTAGTCACTTGGCCACATTGAGATTATGCTGAGCGCATCATAATGGGTTTGCGATGCTACGCTAACGGCGCGATGGGAGCAAATGGGGTAAATACTGTGGTAAATATGTGACAAAAAAAGACGTTAGCTAGATTTCATAACAGAAACTGTGACAGGAGGTCCTTCGGCCACCGCTTAGCTGCGATCATTTTTATCTATTATTAATAACCATTCAGAATCGATTTGCCCAAGCATGGATGTACAAATCGACAGACGTAAAGCTTTAATTTGAATGATATAGCAGGGCAGGCTAATCAAGAAATACCAGTATAAAGAAATTCTGGTATATCGTTATATACCCAGATAGATCCTTATCGGCCCGGTTCAACAATTGGCCTACGACAACTATAAGGTCTGCCGATAAAAGATACCATCTCCTGTAAACGCTACACCTATCTACATAGTAGGCATAGAAGTTATAGCTACTTTTATTTCACTATCACGTCGTGAAGTTATTTTTTTGTTGACGTGACAACATCTAATAAATCGATGAACGCCGGCTGCATTTAGCCTTGATTCCCTTTAATTTGAGTTATTTTTTTGTCAGTGATGGAAAATGTGAAAATGCGGGCAATGTTGGAGGATATGATGGTACCTATTTTATCAAAACCTTGCCATGTTCAAAATAAGATTCATTTTAGTTTCAAGTTTTTGTAACGCGTTATTTACCGAAGCAAGTGAAAAATAACTTCAGATAAATTTAAGGCTAAACTTGTTGAGAATAAGATCCAATTTGAGTTTAAAAAATCTAACTTCTAGCCGGTGGCACGTGTCGCTAAAATGTTGTTGCTTTGTCTCTTTCGCACGAAGTAATTCTGCGAATTATAATGTAGCTTTGGCCCGCGAGATAAATATCATCATAAATTACGCTCGCGCCATATGTAACAGACTGTTTTGATCATTGATTTATATTTAATGCACCATTGATAATATTAATACACAGAACTGGTATAACACGTGCTTTTTGTTTTCAAATCACGAGTGATTTAACCAGTGTTGCGTTAAATGTTCCATGCCTACTACATAGGGACTTGTAGCGGTACATTGCAACGCAACGGCAGCTTACAGTTATATATCTATGTAGGGATAAGCTCGACGAAATAAAAAAATGAAGAGCACTTGGTTTACTTCGTTTATTTGTAGGCTGCACTCATAAGATTCTTGAATATCTTGAAATACTTAATTACACTCGTCCTAATCGTAACGTAATAGTCGTAATCACATGTCCACAGCACATGTCGTTCTCCGCGTAGCGTCTCCTTCGTACTCTTCTTTCGTCTCTCTCTCTCTCATACCTCTCACTCGCACCTTTCACGTTCCTTTCCACTCATCTTACATACGTTCCGTTGCACGTCCTACATTCGGCCTTCCTGCATTCAATCTGTCCTCAGATATTCCACTCGTTACAATCACTCATCTAACCATTCATGGCTTTACAATTTCAACTGTATGATTATAACTACACTTACTTCTAATTACAAATCAAACATTGTTACATTTTACACCAATTTTTAAGAAAAATAAACAGCTCACATACTAAATTATAATCATACTTACTTCAATAAGTCTTATAGAACAGAATCCTTATCAGATACAAAACTTACATTTGTCTAACCTTTTAGTATAATTACATAGCGGAGGATAACAAATATCATCATGATCTTTGACAACTTAGTGTCTTAACATAACATGTAATGAAAACATAATTAAAGCGTACAGGTAAGTTAATATATAGTCTAGGAACAATCATTGTAACTTATATATTGTGGTCTGATATCATACAACTTCTAATTTTTAAATATAAACCTTTTACATGGCATTTATGGTCTCGTTATGGTTTTACATAGTACACATTATACACAACAAATAAAAAAAAACTGTAGTACATAGAATATAGGTGCCATAATACTTACAACTTTAACATAACTTAGTTTATTCAGTACCTTCAACTGAAAAATCCTAGTGCCCCTTACAATCTTAAACATAGCTAGGTACATACAAAATAAACAAAATGATCCTTTATGAGAGCATTTATACAATCACCATACACACACATAAATCATACTTTATATAAACTACTTACTTGACATCAGTCCTGACAACTATCAGGCCATTTCTTCATGTGATCTGCTGAAGTAGATGTCTTGATTGGACCTTCTGTTAGTGAATCTACTTTCTCTACATCATATCTATCCAGTCTCTTCATCTTAGTAACTCGATAGGGTCCCATATATTTAGGTTTAATTTTCATTCCTGTTCCAAACTGAGTCCGTTTAATAGCAACTATCTCTCCTTCCTGATATTTTCTGCTATCCTTTCTATGTTTGTCATAGTTTCTCTTATTTTCCTGCTGTATCTCCAGTATTTGCTGTTTAGCTTTTTTCCTCAGTTCTTCTCTATTTTCCATGTATTGGTTCCGTTCTTCTTGTTGTAATAGTTCATAAATTTCCAAATCTTCTTGTTTTTTCATTTTATTTCCTATTAGCATCTCAAAAGGGGTAGTGTTTACACTCCTTTGGTAGGTGCTATTAATTGCTTTCTGCACTCTTCCCACATGGCGATACCATAATCCTGGTTTTTCGATACAAAGCTTGGTAAGTATGGATAAGATAGTTCTGTGAATTCTTTCCACTTCACCATTTCCTCTAGGCACTCCGGTGGTAATGTGACATAAATCTATTCCTTCTTCCTTGCAGTACTGTTGGAATTCATTGCTCGTGAACGCAGTACCTCGATCAGTAATAAATCTTTCTGGATTTCCAAATGTTTGTTGTAATATTTTCAGTTTGTTTAGCACTTCTCTTGACGTCGTGCTTTTGCAAGGAAACAGCCATACAAATTTTGTGAAAGCGTCGACAACAGTTAAAATGTGGTTATATTGTTTGTGAGTCTCCGTCATTGGTCCAACATGGTCTAAGTGCAACGTATTTAGAGGCGTATCGCCTTTCTCAATCGGGTGGAGAAATCCTTCCTGTCTTCCTTCTTTCCTGTTCGCCAGTAGACATGGTATACATGCAGCAATATAGTATTCAACTTTTTTGCCAACCTGTCCAATGTAATAATCCTTGTCAATTATATCTGTTGTTTTTTTCTTTGAAAAATGACCAGTGCTGTGTGCCCTCTTAATAATTTCGTTTTCCATCGTGCTCGGTATGACTAGTTGAAGTACTTCTCCTTTGTACAGTAGACCTTGATGTAAACTGTAGTCTTTATATGATAATCCTTTTTCCAAAATATTAATTATTGCGTTGAGACCCTCATCACTTCTTTGTGCTTGTTTTACATCTTGATGCAAGCTCGATGTAATCGTTGCAACATAGGGATTTCGGCTCAATGCATCGACGTGTCTCATTGCAGTACCTTCACGGTGTTCTACTATAAAATCATAGTCTTGTAACAATATTATCCATCTGGCAACTCGGGTAGATGAACTTAAGTCTTTCTTGTTGAGGGTCATTTGGAAAGCTTTGCAATCTGTAACAATCTTGAAAAATTTTCCAAACAGATAGTGTCTATATTTCTTCACTCCTTCAATAATAGCGAGTGCTTCCAGTTCATAACTTGTGTACTTTGCCTGTGCGTCAGTCGTTCTTCGGCTCATATAATGAACTGGGTGTAAATCTCCTTTGTCGCTTCGTTGCATTAATATAGCTGAGTATGCAATACAGGATGCGTCTGTATGAAGCTCAGTCTCCGCTCTTGGATCATAGATCTTCAACACTGGTTTTGAAACTAACTTCATTTTTAATTCATTAAAGACAATTCTGTGTTCTTCATTAAAATCAAACTTATTATCCTTCTTTAACATGTCAGTCAGAGGTCGTGCTATCTGCGCATAGCTTGGTATAAATTTTCTAAAATAGGAACAAAGTCCTAGGAAGCTGTGCAACTGCTTCAAGCTCTGAGGTTCTGGGAATTTCATAACAGCATCAGTCTTTCCTGGTGAGGGTAATACTGCTCCTCCTTCAATCACATGTCCAAGGTATTCAACCTGTCTGGTTAGCAGCTGTGACTTGCTCCAATTGATTTGCAGTCCGTACTCTGAGGCTACTTCCAGAACTTCCTTTAAGCGCTTTAATGCCTGATACTCGTCTTCTGCTGGAATTAATATATCATCGATGAAAATCAGAACGACCCCTCTGGCAATCAACTCTCTGAATATAACTGTGATAAATCTCGTAAAAACTTTAGGGCAAGTAGCCAAACCAAATGGCGCACGTAGAAACTCATACTGCCCCGTCATCGTTACAAAAGCAGTATATTTAATCGAGTCTTCATGGACACGCAAATGAAAATACCCATTTTTCAAATCTAGCGCACTGAATACTCTAGCTGAGGTCAACTTATCAATGAGATCATCAATTATTGGAAGTGGATATTCATCTTTAATCATTTTACTATTCAATTTACGGTAATCGACACAAACTCTAAGGTTACCATCCTTTTTTTTTACCAACACTAATGGACTAGCATATTCTGAGTAGCTTACCCGTATGATTCCATCATTTAACCACTCCAGGATCTGCTGGTCCACATCCTCTTGTTCCTTGATTGAGATGCGTCGTGGTCGCTGGGACACTGGTATATCATCTTTGAGAACAGTCTTTAGTTCTATTGGAGCTTCTTTAGTTGGTTGCGGTGTGTAACTTGTGACCAATCTTGAGATTTCTTCCTTCACAGACGGATTACTTACGTGACCTAAACAATCAACACGACAAGAAAAACATGTAACATCATTCAACCATTCATAGCTGGGATTCATCAAATCGTTTTTCGGCAACAACCACACACAGCAATCTTTCATTAGCAATGTAACCTTACGTAAAAAATCAGTACCGAGAATCATTTGAAAAGGCACAGAATCGTTTGGCATTATATAAAATATTACGGCACTATATAAATTCGAGTCGATCATTACATCTATCGTGACAAGACCACAGGATTTTACTCGTGAACCATCTAATCCAGTCATAATAATGTTGTTGTGATAGTCACAATATGGCTTACCAATAGTCTCGTAGCAGTCCTTTGATATTAGGTTAACATCACAACCCGAATCAACTAAACATTTAATACGTTTTCCATTTATATATACCATTTTTAATGGTTTATTGCTACTCGAAATTTCGTTCGTGTTCTGCAGATGGCAGACGTCATAATTACTCCCTCCATTAATGTCACTTACGAATGCAGGTGTACCAACATCGTAACACTTAATACTTTCGCCTACATTCACTCCGGTTGTCCCTATGAAAATATCACCGTGAACATCGTTCCCGTCGTTCGCGCTGCTGGTGGTGCCCTCTTGCAACATATTGAAGAACGCTTGCTTTGACATCTGATTGTTCGGCCGTTGCGGTTCAGTGGTGCCATGTTCCGAAATTTGTTTGACACAACCGATGGCACCCGAAGTTTGCCGAATACCCGTCGACGACGTCAATGGCCTCGCACACGTAGGCGCGGGAATGGACGACATTTTTGAACTCGTGTGACTCATCTTGTTTTTCAATGGGCAACTTGCTGAGATGTGCCCGAAGCCGTCACAGTTGAAACACTTTTTTCCTTGTGCTCGTTGAGGACATTTCTCCGACGTATGATTTCTTTCCCCGCAGTTATAGCATCGCACACTCGTTAGGTTTTTCTTCATAAAATTATCACCACTTATCTTTCCACCAGGTGACTTATGATCACGACGTACATCTTTAATCGAATTTTGTCTGAATAATTCGTACAATTTCAGCTTCTCTTTTAGCTCCACATAAGTCGATACCCCGTAAAGCATGAATTTATTGACTTCTTCATCAATAATACCTTCTATTATGTACTTTATAGCTACATAATCCGGCATGCGTCCCCGTTTACCCATCTCCTTCATTGTTAGCATGTAGTCAATGCACGATTCATTGTTTCTTTTGCGCCTTGCGCTCATCATTTCGTGCATACTCTTGCTGTCTATAGCATCGGGAAATTCCTTGCTGATAGCGCCTTTCAGTTCATCCCATGACTTGTATGTCCTCTCGGCGCGTAACCACAGTGCCGCTGTACCTATCAGTGAACGGCGAGCCACTAGTAAAATTTGAGTTGGCGTCCAGTGAAAAATTTCGGCGTTTTCTTCAATGTCGCGCATCCACATAGATACGGGATAAGTTTCGTCTTGTGCACTGTATTTTCTTATCAGTTGTTCGGATAAATGCAGCATGTCACTGCCGCTGCCACCATGACCTTTAGATGCCGCCATCATGGCTGCCTCGTGTAAATCGTCACCTCGTTCTTTTTCCATCGTCATCGTTCGTTGTAATCCGAAAAAATGTACCCGTCGTCGTCGTTGAGTTAGCACAATTTCTTCTTCTATTGAAATAGAACTTCGCGTCGAATAGCGTTTTGCTGAATGCGGCTGCGCGTGCGTCGTGAGTCGTGACCTCGTGGTTCCGTGTGCTTTCAGTCTTCTTTTTCGCAGCAATCCCGGACGAGCCCCTAAGTTTGTAGGGATAAGCTCGACGAAATAAAAAAATGAAGAGCACTTGGTTTACTTCGTTTATTTGTAGGCTGCACTCATAAGATTCTTGAATATCTTGAAATACTTAATTACACTCGTCCTAATCGTAACGTAATAGTCGTAATCACATGTCCACAGCACATTTCGTTCTCCGCGTAGCGTCTCCTTCGTACTCTTCTTTCGTCTCTCTCTCTCATACCTCTCACTCGCACCTTTCACGTTCCTTTCCACTCATCTTACATACGTTCCGTTGCACGTCCTACATCTATGTGTGCAAATAATATATCAGCATTATAGAATTGTATTATCTATATCTATACTAATATTATAAAGAGAGAACATTTGTATTTTTGTATTTTTGTATGTTTGTAATGATTTGGCTCAAAAACTACTGAACCGATTAAATAAATTCTTTCACTAATACATAGAATGGACTTTCGGAATGAAAATAGGCTATATATTATCCCGTTTAAATTAAAGGTACATTCGTGGAGACCTAATTAGCAACCTAAGTCGGCAAAAAAACGGTCGAAAAAACACGTTTCTTACGAACGCTGCTTAATTGAAAATAGATAGAAGAATATTTTCTATGCAAGAGTTGTACAACTTAATAAGACCTACAAAAAAGTCCGCGACAGCATATGTCTATCTCTTAAGGTTGACTCACATTAACCATTTTAATCTTAAAATTTTTGTTAAAAAATATTACATAACTTCCAAGGCTATTTTCAAGTATATAGTATTAATCCTTATTCAAATAATTACGTTAATTAGCTTGGCCATATATTATAGATTAAAATCGTCCTTTACAGTATATAATTCAAATGAAAACTCTAGAAGATATCACGAAGTTCACATACACGCATCGCAAAATTAATGAAATATTTGCAGTGAAACCACAGATTAGGTCATAGTTACAGACGAAAATATTATTATAAGCTTGGCTATTCTGTAGATCCCCACCGATCACAATCAATTTGAAGTCAATATAGTATTAATATGATCTATTGTATTAAATAATATTGATCTATATATATAATAATATAATATTTTAAACCACCCCGACTGATCTATGTATAATATTTTTATTAAAAGCATTCCAATGACTCTATACACGACATTTTAAAATCTAAGCTCTAAGTTGGTGAGGATTTGAGTATTCTGTAGAGTCCATGAGATGTCCCAGCATCAGGTCAATGCTTCCATGTTCTTACAATATCGTTGAAGAAGAAGATTTTCGAATTGATCAGACCTATGAAAGTTGATTTCATAGCAATTAACTAGAAAAAAGCTCATAGTTTTATAACGATTGAACGAATTTTCATGAATCAAAGCTAAGAAAACTCTCGATGAAGACATCTATTAAACAAAAAAAACTATAAATAATAAAAACAAAATCGGTTCATCCGGTTAGGTGCTTAGATGCTACAGACAGACACACAGATACACACGTTAAACGTATATTACCCCTACATTTTGCGTCGGGGAACGCCGTAAGGTTACGGCGGCAGACGTTCTCCTTGGTCGTAAGCTACTTTTTGGTAGATTTAATGATCCCACTACCACTGTAGGAAAACTCATGATTCATGAATGCACATAAAACTTTCATTGGTAGGTATATAGCTAGGATTAGAACCAACGACCGTCGGGTCAGAATCAGGGTAACTATATCCTTTACGCCAAAGGGCCGTCCAATATCACTACGTAAGTATTATAAAACAAAGTCCATCACTGCGTCTGTCTTATCTGTTCGCAATAATCTCAATAGCTACTGAACGGATTATCATGCGGTTTTTACCAATAGCCAGAGTGTTTATGAGGAAGGTTTAGGTGCATAATTCGTTAAGGTTTTGTGTAAATTGGATGAAATTTGACGATGATTGTTAAATATGTTCATATTTTATATTCGATGCAACAAACTGATGCAAATTTTGTAGGCATATATGTTCTACCCGTGCGAAGCCGGGGCGGGCTGCTAGTTGATTGAATAAAGAGATATTTGTGTTGAGACTTCAAACGAGCTGTTTCTATTTTGCTTCCCGTGCCTGATTCCGCCTGCGATATCGAGTTCATCCACATTTCCAATAAGCCTCTTAGACAAGAATCAGGTAGGAGCATATTATTATGTCCATGTTCCGCCGTACTTGCTACCAAAAAGTAGCTTACCAAAGTCACCACCATCAAGGAGAAAATCTGCCACCTTACGATGATTCAGCAGCACATAGCCCTTGAGAGTCAGATCATTCTAGGCCTAGCGTGTGCAACATCTTCTAACACATCATCGCTTACCACCAAGCCAGACAGTGGTCAAATGCTAGCCTGTAGGAAATAAAAAAAATCACGGTTAAGGACAAAGCCAGTGCGGACTAATACAGGTAGTTAGAAATTGTCCCTCCCCTGGGGAACAAAGATCTCAAAAATGTTTTGTCGTAAGTAAATTCTAGATATGCTTTCGTGCTTTCAGGTTATTTGACCAGAAGATAATGCAGTATAACGTGTACAAAGTGGAAACTATTGGAGACGCGTACATGGTTGTATCGGGCCTGCCTCAAAGGAATGGTATGCCCATTTTATTTTTAACCGACTTCAAAAAAAGGAGGAAGTTTCTCAATTCGACCGTATATATATTTTTTTTTTTTTTTTTTTTTATGTTTGTTCGCGGATAACTTCGTCGTTTATGAACCGATTTTGATTATTCTTTTTTTGTTCGAAAGGAGATATCCCAAGTCCCAAGTGTGGTACCATGGTAATTTTATCGAGGTCTGATAAGTATCTCCAGAGATATTGAGATAAACATTTCAAAATTGGTACTGAAAATGAATAGCGCGGCATTGAAGTCGGTTCTTTTTTAGCTTTTAAACGATATTATTGTTTTAGAAATTATTTTTGTGTCCTGATAAGTAGAATCTAGTTCTCTTCGAATCGCGAGTGAATAGTGCCAGGCTATTCTGTAAGCTAGTTTACGCATCTCGCAATCGGAATCTGCGCTGAGTCGTACTACGAAATTCATATCGTAACACGATTGTAATACGGTTGAATTCCGTAACACGAAATTCAAATCTCACTGCGAATTTCGCTTCCGAGATTAGCTTACAGAATAGCCCTACAGCTAGGTAAGTATGCATAAATCATCGGTCACATGATCACTTACCATTTGAGGGACTAGTGGGGCAGTGGGATAATGGTCGGTTTTGACGTCAGATGTAGTTATTGAGATCAAATCCCCATCGTGCACCAATGATTTCTAAAGAAAAATTACCTAAGTGCACATTTCACAGTGGCCCTCCAGTGAATCAAAACATCGTGCAGGAACTTTCAGCTTAGTAAGCTAACAGGATACTGCAGGTGTTGAGCAAGCTTGCATCATTCTAGTAACGGCCCTTACATGGTGGTTCGGCATATCTAGTGTCCATATCCAGCTTTGATTGTATACGTATATAATGGATCCTTCCATTGTCCAGCTACTCCTACAGCCTACACTAAGAATTACACGGAACTTATTAGACAGTCAGACAGAACAGCTTATAGATATACAGCGATAGATTTTACAACATGACATGATGTACAGAGTGCTGTAGCCTACATCACTCTCATGTTGAAAATCTACCGCTGTGTATCTATGTGCTGTATAAACGTCTAATAAGTTCCGTAAGCTGTCCTTTGCCTGTATGTTATTTTTAGCCGACTTCACAAAAAGGAGGAGGTTCTCAATTCGACCCAGAACCTCAGAACTCTGTCAAATCTTAACCGATTCGAAAAATTCTTGTTTTTGTTTGAGAGATTATGCCTCCCGTTTGGTCCCATTTTTAACCGACTTCAAAAAAAGGAGGAGGTTTCTCAATTCGACCGTATATATATATTTTTTTTTTATGTTTGTTCGCGGATAACTTCGTCGTTTATGAACCGATTTTGATTATTCTTTTTTTGTTCGAAAGGAGAGATCCCAAGTGTGGTACCATGGTAATTTTATCGAGGTCTGATAAGTATCTCCAGAGATATTGAGATAAACATCTCAATATTGGTACTGAAAATGAATAGCGCGGCATTGAAGTCGGTTTATTTTTAGTTTTTAAACGATATTATAATTTTATCGAGATCTGACAATTATCTCCGGAAATGTAGAGACAATATAAGCAAATTTTGTATACTTTGATGACATGATTTTAACTACTGGCTACTTTGACTATCGCAGTATGTGAAGTCGGTTTTTTTATTTTGTACGATTATAAATTCTTTGTGTTTATTACTCATTAAGATTTCTCTGCCAATCGTGAACCGATTTATATTTTATTCTCTTGACCAAGTACATCTAAATATTTTAAAATTACTAATTTAAAAAAACATACAGACGAATTGAGAACCTCCTCCTTTTTTGTGAAGTCGGTTAATGACTTGACATGTGTAGTCAGTTCTTTAGATGAGGAACACGGGCTGTGACACGGGTTGGGATAGTTGCGCTAAGTGGACTGGATTAAAGTCAATTGTCCAGCGTTTGTGTTAGTGCCGTCTTTTAAATCCCGACAAGTACGTCCTTCTTGGACCGCATCTTCACTTAACACCAGGGAGATTTTTCCACATGTGGTAGTAACATTATATCGATATTCCGCTTGACTTGCTGCCAAAAAGTAGCTTACGGGGCGGAAATCTGCTATCATAACCCTACGGTGTTCCGTTAGCAGTGTTAGTCAGCACACAGCTCTTGAGAGTCAGACAATTCTAGGCTTAGCTTGTTTACCATCTTCAATCACACTATCGCCTATAACACTAAATGTACGGACACATCGCAGCGTCTTTCGTGCGCGATCTAGGCGGCGATCTGATAGCGCAGTAATATTTGTACCGACTGGTTTACACCAAACGCGATCAAAAAACAATTGAAAAGTACTGAGATCGTGCCCGCAGATCGCAGGACGGTGTGGCCGTACCTTAAGAGCGGCTTTGACCAAACTCGGATAAGGGTTACCCTAGAGTAAATAATTGGAAACGTATAAAATTGTGTGGTTACACTTTGAACAAATGACGATTTACTCTAGAGTCTAGAGTGACCATATCCAAGATTGGTCAAAAGTCTAAGCGAGACAGAGGACAAAAGCTAAGCCTACAAGATATGAGGAAAAAAAAGATTAGACCACATAGTCACTTAACAGTTAGTGGCAAAGTGCTTGTCTGTCATAAAAGAAGGAAAGTTATTTAATCGAGATGCTTACGTTTCAGGCAATCGTCACGTGTCTGAGATAGCGGATATGTCGCTATCATTGATGCGTAGTCTGGAAGGCGCTACGGTGCCGCACCGTACTATGGAACCGTTACGTATACGCGCCGGTGTGAACACGGGCCCTTGTGTCGCGGGCGTTGTTGGCACCACCATGCCGAGGTACTGTCTCTTCGGAGACACTATCAACACTGCAAGCCGTATGGAGAGCACGGGAGAAGGTACTAGAATAAAAAATATTACAAAGATAATCAAAGAAAAACTAAATAATATCGTTTAAAAACTAAAAAACAACCGACTTCAATGCCGCGCTATTCATTTTCAGTACCAATTTTGAGATGTTTATCTCAATATTTCTGGAGATACTTATCATACCTCGATAAAATTACCATGGTACCACACTTGGGATATCTCCTTTTGAACAAAAAAATAATAATCGAAATCGGTTCATAAACGACGAAGTTATCCGAGAACAAAAAAAAAAAAAAATATATATATATACGGTCGAATTGAGAAACCTCCTCCTTTTTTTGAAGTCGGTTAAAAAGCTGTTATTTATATCGGGCTATCATCCGACTAATATTGTAAATGCGAATGTTTGTATGTATGTTTGTTTCTTCTTCACGCTAAAGCTGCTGAACCGATTGAGCTGAATTTGAGAAAATTTGGCATGTAGATAGCCTAGACCCTGGAATATTATGAATTCGAGGGCCCCGTGGCCCGGGCTTAATCGGGAGAACGGTCGGCTTTGATGCCGTGGTACCGAGTTCAAACCGCCGTGCACCAATGAATTTTTCTATAGAAAAATTTATGTGCGCTTCTCACAGTGGCCTTCCGGTGAAGGAAAACATCGTTAAGAAACCAACAACTCCCGCATGGTTGTAGGACACTATCTAGTGTCCGCCTGGCCAGCTACCACCCTCAAGTTAGAAAATCTTTCGCCAAAACATCTAATGTGTTCCGGTAGCTATCCTTGAGAGCAAGTTCCCATTCTAGGACTAGCATGCTTACCATCTTCGACCGCATCATCACTTACCAACAGGTGAGATAGTAGTCAAATGCTAGCCTATAAGATAAATAAAAAAAAATAAAGAATTCGCAGTTTACCCGTGTACACCTAGGTTTACCCTAAACTGATTGTTCAATGTTAGAAATACCAAATTAAAATAAGTGTTGTATGTAAAATATAAATATTCGCGGCGTAGGGGTGTACCGGGTAACCTTAGGACTAGTATATTTACTGTGGTGTAACACCAAAGTCATCACCATTGTATCTCCTTTTATTCAGCGAACGATCTCGTTCGTTCGGCGTGTACCCCGCATGAACTAGTGTTGAAAATCTTTTCAGAACTGTCTGAAAAAAAAAAGAATCATTTAAATCAGTTCACAATTAGCGTAGTAATCGGTGAACAAACATACAAATGAAAAAAAAAACAATTAAGCTTGACCTCTAAATTGTACGAGCGCTCACATAACTCAGAGGCCTATCTTAATTGGAGTAATCTATGTATGTATGGGGACACCCTTTAATTTTCAACTTTTTTTTTTTTAATTTTCCTCTTATTTGTGCTGTAAGACCTTGTTTCTTGCCAAATTTCATGATTCTTGGTCAACGGGAAGTGCCCTATAGGTTTTCGACCCAAAACCTATAGGGTACTTCCGGTTGACCTAGAATTGTCAATTTTGGTTAAAAGCAAGGTCTTTCAGCACAAGTAAACAAGCACAAGTAAAGGAAAAATTCGGTAGACAAGTAACTAATACTATATGTAATTTTTTGGTAGCAATGAGGATTCACATATCGTATACAACGAAGAAAGCACTCGATGAGATCGGAGACTACGAGACTGAGTCCAGAGGCGTACTTGATGTCGCTGTAAGTATCCAGAAGAAAAAATTCTTTGTCTCCTTCCGGTGAAGGATTTTTTTTTTAATATCTTATAGGCTAGTGTTTGACCACTATCTCGCCTGGTGGTACATTAGGCACAGAACACTCTGACTTCTCAAGGGCTGTGTGCTACCGGAACATCGAAAGGTTACGGCGGCAGATTTTCTCCTTGATGGTCGTAAGCTATTTATTCGTTAGCGAGTCAGCCAGAACATCGATATAATATGCTCCTACCAGCAGTAGACGAACACCCGTGCTAGGATAGGAACCGGCGACCTCTCGCTTAGAAGTAAAGCCATCTATCCTTCACGCCAACGGGGCTCTCGAAAATCGAACATATATGGCCAGTTTCACCGGTTTCTGATAATGCGTTAGATAGTTATCTGACACATGACGCCATGTGAAAGCTGTCAAAAATCTGTCAGATTTCTTCATATCAGCGCTATTAGGAACCCGTTAAACTGGCCCACAATGTACCTATTTCTGTCTGATTAACCTTTCGGTGTTACCACTGAACGACTAAAGTAGTAGTAAGGTCACGGAGGTTTAGCTATCCTCTGTGAGTAAGGTGATACCACAGAACAGATAATAATACGTAATACGCTTGCTGACGGAAGGGAAGCGACCATAGACGTAATATAAAAGGATGGTGCACTGCAGATTTTCGGATTTTCGGATCATAAAGGAACAATTTTACACCTATCGTTACCAAAACAAACTATGCAATCTGTTTGGTATACAGACAAACGAACATATAACCGTAAAAACATTGAAAACTTTAAAACGAAATTAAGAACAATTCGCTGGCATGAAATTATTTTACCCGGTCAAAATATAAATAGAAATTATACAGCTTTTCACGACACGATTTCAAAATATCTCAATGAGTGTATACCAAAGTGTAAATTCAAATTAACTACAAAACGTAATAAAAAAACTGGTTAACTGCTGGCATAAAAAAATGTTGTCGCAACAAAAGATTACTTAAAATATTAATTTCCAATTCAAATAATAACGTACTAAAACAATATTACAAAAAATATGAAAAAGTGTTAAAAAAAGCGGTTACAACATCAAAAAAACTGTAGTATATAAATAAATTAAAAAAATCTAATAATAAAGTTAAAACAATGTGGCAAATAATTAACGAAAGAACAAATAAACAACGCACGAAAGAAAATCACAATATTAAATTGCTAATTAACAATACCAGAATCTCGGACCCAAAACAAATAGCTAATACGTTTAACAACTTTTTCGCATCGATGGGCGAGTCACAATTTGACCCCCCGCAAGAAACAACCAGTCCCAAAAGCCGCCAAGTTCTCCACCCTTTAAAAAACACGATGTTCCTTACACCACTTACACTGAATGAAACTCGAAAACTACTCGAAACATTAAAAAATAAATTTAGTCGCGGCATCGATGACATTCCACCTGCTTTGTTTAGACAATGCGCGTACGAGCTGACTTTACCACTATACATGCTCGTAAATCAATCGTTCCAAGAAGGAACGTTCCCCGATCTACTAAAAAAAGCCGTCATAAAACCCATCCACAAAAAGAACGTACAATCAGATCCGAATAACTATCGCCCTATCGCCCTATTACCTACGGCGTCGAAAATATTCGAAAAGGCAATGTGTGATCGAGTGTATGCTTTCTGTGAGAAATACTCAGTTTTTGACGACAGCCAAAACGGCTTCCGAAAAAACCGATCTACTACGTTGGCAGTTTTTAAATACATGCAAGAAGTCTTAAATATTATAAATGAAAAGAAATACGCCGTCGGAATTTTATTAGATATGAAAAAGGCATACGACAAAGTTCAATTTAAAATACTTCTAAATAAACTACACGGAATTGGAATCCGCGGCATAGCTTATAAATGGTTTCAGTCATACTTGAAGGACCGAGAACAGTTAGTCGAAATTGAGCATTTTAATCACACGACAAAATATATAAATTATATACGTTCAGACAGAAAAATACTCAACGCGTCAATCCCACAAGGAAGTGTGTTAGGGTGTCTTATGTTTCTCATTTATGTAAATGACCTACCTAAATCAATTGAAAACCACTGTGTCTTGTTTGCAGACGATGTTTCTATGCTAACCTCATGCAAAAATAGTAATAATCTAAATGACAAACTTACAGCCATCCTGGACAAAACCACAACGTGGATGAATGATCATAATCTCGAAGTCAACTTTCGCAAAACAAAGATAATATTGTTCCATCCGTATCAAAAAACTTCACTAGATTTCACTTTAAATTATAACGGCACCACCCTAGAAACGGTAAACAATTTTTCGCTTTTGGGTTTAACGATTGATAAAAATGTAAACTGGCAATCTCATATCCAATCAATAAAAAACAAAATCTCAAAATTCACGTACGCGCTTCGCGAAACAAAAAGAACGACTGACCTAAAAACAGCGCTAATGACTTATCATGCATACGCTCATAGCTGGCTTAGTTACGGGATAATGTTATGGTGCAGCGCACCATCCGCACCCTCACTTTTTACTTCGCAAAAAAAGTTAATACGAATATTAGCAAATATAGAACAAACAGACAGTTGTAAACCTTATTTCAAGAAATTTAATATACTTACCCTTTCATCTATTTACATTCTCGAAATGTGCAAATTTGTGCGTAAATATCCCCAACTATACACTAAACGAAAAGACAAAGCCAGAGGTTCAAGAGTGAGACACGCGAACCTGTTATTGTTACCTACTTCCCACCTCCAGATGCACGCCACAAGTCCCTTCGTGATGTCTATAAAAATATATAATAAACTGCCCGAACACATCGGCAGTGAACTTAATGAAAAGTCTTTTTTAAAACAAATTAAACAAGTATTAATTGATAAAAACTATTACTCAATCGAAGAATATCTCAACGATAAAAATATACTAATGAAATAATTGACATTTTAAAATTACTTATATTTCAATAGACTTCTATAAATTAATTAATTTATAATAAAAATTGTTTATAATAAAATTACTAAAATATAAATTCAAATTAACTTATAATATAATATTCAAATTGACGTATAATAAATTGACATAATAATTAAATTAATAATTACAATATAAGAATTTTATGTAATGCAGAAAATAAAATTCAAATATGTACTAAATTAGATTTAAAAAATTTGCCTTCCTCTGCTCTAATATTGTTGTGCCCGACAGGGTCTCTAATGTACTGTATTTATTTATAAGATCTTTTATAAACATTTAGAGAACGCAATAAACGAATGAAATGAAATGAAATGAAATGAGATGTTTTGACAAATTCAAATTAATCCGTATGATCTAACAATAAGGTTGTAATTGCTTTGTAGAACAAAACGAAGCCCAATCGAAAGGTACCCGGGTGGGAGTGTGTCCTTGTCTAACAACCTGCTAGCGCTACATATTTTCTATACTATATGTATAGTATATATATATATATATAAGTCGTCCAGGGACAAACTCGGTTCAAGGTCGGTGTCATCAGGGCCGTTTTGCTCAGTCGAGTTTTAAATAGCAGGTCTTTGGAAGCGACGGAAGACGAATTAAGTAATCTGTGACAGAGGCTTGATGACATCATACGACCTTCGTATATGAAGTTCCAAGATGAAGTTTTTTTTATGTAAGGACCAGCACGATGCTTGCTTGATGGGAAGCGATGTGGTCTACCTATTACAGATACAGCGGCATGCCAAATTCTGGATTGTCAAAACTACTGCAACAATGCAACTGTTACCTCGAGACATAAAGATGTTAAGTCTTACATGCCCTGTAAATTCACTGGAAACTTTGACATTCAAACCTAAAAAAAATTCGAAGTGGTGGTACCGCCCCAGGCGGGCTAGCAAAAGTCCTACCACTACATCAACATTTTTTTCGCGATAGCGTACAGAATAGGGTCATTGAACACCAATGTCCACACGCAGATAAGTGCTAGATGTAACAATGGAAAACCCGCTTAGCTTGAGCTCAAGGTTTTCTTCGAATGGTAATAATTCGCCTATAAACAAATGCACAATTGTATTACTCATGCGTTGTCGACCTGTCAGGATTATTTAAATTTGTGAAGAAGTCTCTTTTTTTGTATATATCTTATAAGCTAGCGTTTGACCACTATCTCACCTGTTGGTAAGTGATGATGCGGTCGAAGATTATTTATTTCATCTATTTTAGAGCTCTGCGGCAAAAAGGCCAGACGTATATCACTTTGGCGCATATTACAATAGTGAAATTACCGTTTTAATTACCTTTTTGTCTCTGGCGAGAGGTGCGATGGTATAATCAGGACGCTGGGATTAGATTGAACAGTACTGCAAAACATTCCTTGTATACATGCGGGAGAAGATACAAAGAGACCCGATATATTAACGAAAGATCAGATGTTCCGGGACTCACGCAAACGCTTGTTTTTTACAGTTAGGTCTTTCTCCTTCGGGGCTACTAATGATTAACTCGAATATTGTACGCGTATCCTACAAATTGCTCGTCGGTAGCCACCATGCAAACAACCATGTTTCAAAAGTCAACAGTCAAAAGTCAAAGCATTTATTAAGTATATGGGCAAATTAAAAATCTGCACGTATACACGTCAAATAACATTAAATAGATCATATCAATAATTATTAATCTAAAAATAACAAAGACATAACTTATTGCTTTGAATTACAAAAAAAAGTAATGAGACATTCAGCTTTCATCTAGACGTCGAACGTCACACTTAAAACAGATGTTTAATTGTGAGAATAACTTTATCCGTGATTGTGACGTTCGACGTCTAGATGAATGGCTCATTGTTTCGCACACGGAGAAAAGACTAGTAGTTTCGCAAATTACATATGATATAGCTAGGATGATGGATTATAATGGATGGCGCCATGTCAGCCATGTGACGTTGTCACATCGACTTTCATTCTATCAACACATTGTCCTACCCTTTCTATTACAGGGGTCGCGAGATAAGAGTAAACGAGAAAACTAATATCAATTTGACAACCTCGCGCATGGGTGATCATGTCCATTTTTGACCAGCTAGCAGGCCATAATAAAGCGACGCTTTATATTTATAAATTAAAAATTAAATAGAAACATACCTACAAAGACTACTCAGACACAGACAGGGTTTCCTGTTACATATTTAAATAATGTCGTGTTGTGCTGTGTTTTGTCCATCTAGAACAACTAAAGGAGGCGTAAAAGATCCAGAATTATCATTTCACATGTAAGTCTTTGTGGGCATTTATTATCATAAATAACCAATTTTTAAATCAAAATATTTAATTTGCTTACACAATATACATCTTTTTTGTCATATAACTACCGTGGTGGTAAATGGTTATCATTTTAAAGCTTTAATTTATGTAAATAACAATCATTCTTTTACGCCGCCCGGCTAGTGATGTACGAGAACTGTGCAAAACTTTGTCGATAAATATAGTCGATACCCTTATAAAAAGGAATATATAACACTAGCTGTGCCCGCGACTTCGTCCGCGTGGTAGTGTCTCTGGGTAGCGTTTTTAATTATTTAGGCTACTTATTTTACAAATAAGACACATGCTTATCCCACCTACACCGCACCGGACCACGCTGGGCTAATCTCCTCTCCCCCTCTCCGTCAAGACTATCTGGGTACCAAATTTCATTTAAATCAGTTCAGTGGTTTTGGCGTGAAAGTGACACAGACAGATAGACAGACAGAGTTACTTTCGCATTTATAATATTAGTTAGGATTAGGATTAAATTTAAAACATTAAATATATAAACGATAACTATAAATTTAACACTAAAAATATTCAGAGAAATAAAATTGAAGTGTCTGTTTGTAATTCCAAAATAACAGCTTTTCACTAAATGCATATGAAAGTATACACGGTACTTACTAAACGGTATATACGGTATATATATAAATATATATATATATATATACGGTACTACTCAAATGTTTGTCTGTCTGTCTGTTTGTTTCGGCTTATCTTTGAAATGGCTGGACTGATTATAACGGGACTTTCACTGGCAGATAGCTGATGTTAAAAGTGTAACTATCAAGTTACCTAGGCTACTTTTATTTTAGAAAAAACAAATAGAGTACCGGGAAAACGAAATTGAAGCCAATGAAATAGCCCACAGCCCACGCGCATGTTGCCGCTGTCATTAAACGCGGGATAAGCCGAGGGGCCCAGCTAGTTGATTTATAATATGATGATTTTATTAAGGATGGAACGGTTAGCGTAGGGCCTCGAATAGAACGAAGCTTAAACATTTTTAACCTACTTCACAAAAAAAATATGAGGTTCTCAGTTCGCCTGTATTTTTAACTGACTTCACAAAAAAAGATGAGGTTCTCAATTGAAAAAAAGTATATACAGGCTAATTGAGAACCTCCTCCTTGTATTTTTTTTAACGTTTTTACCACAGAACTCCGTCAAATCTTAACCGATATGGAATATTATTTTTTTGTTTAAGTGGGTGTGTTCTTTGTGAAGTGTAGGTTTTCACCAAGAAAGGGTTTGAAATTTTTCCCCTGAGAGGGTAAAATAGAGGGTTGATCTTCCTATGAAACTTTTTGGTCACTGGGTCCATTGACTCGAAAGTTTGTACATATACTCATCAAATTCAATCATAAGACACGTGTATCACAGTCCTTCAAAAATAATCCCTCACGTGTTTGTCGTACTAATATATCAAACGCAGCCTAAAGTGACCACTGGTACTGCTACACCTACACACATGAAATTTGGAGGGTGTGTTTTTTTGTAATGGTTGTAAAAGTTTTATCCACCAGGAAAAGGGTTTACAAAATTTTATTCCTAAGAGGGTGAAATGGAGGGTTGAACTTTCTATGATTTTTTTTATTCTATGGGTCAATTGTCTCGGAAATTGGTACACCTACTCTTTAATTAAAATTATGAGACACGTGTATCACAGTTTTCTAAAACATTTAAGATTTGTATTTCAGACAAGGGTAATATAGATTAAAGTTGACTAATTACAGTTAAGTACTAAGTAAGGAAACTATTTAAGTACTTAGTAGCATTTTTATAACTATAACTAATGTCCATAAGTGCAATAAAGTACTTATTATTTTTATCACATAAATTGTTTTCTTTTTACATAAGTTTTAGTTTTATACATTTTTCACCTTTTAATCGATATGTTCTGCACTAGTGATCACTTCCCTACTCAGGCACAATCTAGCAGTTCTAGACACTCACACAAACAGAAAATGGACATGCTGCCAAAGTTTTGACGCCATCCATTATAATCCATCATCCTAGATATAGCCACATAGCTAAAACATGTGTCATCTGCGACATGAAGTGTCACCTTCTTAGATGACACTTCATGTCGTCCTAACTGTGCTGGTTTTGCGCAAGTAACCAGTAATGTAATGAATGATTATGAATGACATAATTGTTGAATATATTCATAGGCGATGGTGACCATTTCCCCTTAAGGTGGGTCGGGTCTGCTTGTTTCACAGACTTGCTACATATTAAACTTGATCGCGTACACCGGCCCTCATGAGACCGACTTTGAACGGAGTTTGTCCCTTTCTTTTATATGGACAACTTAAATATACACCCTACATATAGTATAGAACATATATAGGACTAGCAGGTAGACAAGGACACACTCCCACCCTGGTCTATCAATTGGGCCGTTTTGTTTTACAAAGCAATTACAACCTTATAGTTAAAGTATTACGGATTAAATTGAATTGGTCAAAACATCTGCAGTGCACCATCCTCTTATATTACGTCTATGGCTTGTTTGCACCATCCAGACTTCCAGACGTATTCTGTAAAAACATTTGTAACTCTGTCACTCTGTCTGTTTGTTACCTAATGACGCCCAAACGGACGATCCGATCTTACTGAGATTTAACAAGGAGGATTCTTTATAGCATGAGGATGAACATAGGCTACTTTTTGTGAAAATAAACCACGATTTTTACACATAACTTAAATAACTCACATCACACAAATGTTGATTGACAGAGCTTCACAGTGATGAAATTCTTGGTGTATATGGATGTTCAATAAATGTAATTTTTGTCCAGGGCAAGGGCTCGATGGAGACTTTTTGGTTGCTGGGAAAGGTGGGAGGGCTACAAGAGGACAGCCCTAACTGTCGACTACATGACTATGACCAGAATCTGCTTGAGATGCTCATCGGGCAGTAATTGGGACCACTTCATACTCACAATTATTATTAATCACAATTAAACTATTCTCATCGATCGAATTCAGAATCGGAAACTGTCTTTACTTTAAAGGTGAACGCACACTTATCCGAGCCGAATGCGTCGAACGAGTCCAACGAAACGAATTTTAGAATTCTGTATATGAAATCTCATGAAACGTCGCACACTTCCCCGCGTCGAATCGTCCGAATATTAATATTTATTTATTAATTTTTCATTGATATTTCTTGACTTCGATTCGTGCGACGCGTTCGGCACGGATAAGTGTGCGTTCACTTTAACTCAGATATTGCAATCCACCATGTCTGATCGGAAACTTTTAACATTTCAAATAAATAGAAATAGAAATTAATTTATTGTAAAACTATTTAGGTCTTTAGGTATCAACAGTTTGTTCATTTTGAATATACAATATGAGAACAGTGTGTTTGGGCTTTCAAGCCTAAACGTACATAGAGGCTGAATTAAGTACTTAGTAATAACTTGTGTCGTTAAACTTAATAACATAGCATAACTTATGAGAAAAATATTATGTATCTGTGTAGTAGGTATATTACAATAGCATAAACAAGCTTAGAATAACAATCTTACACTTTATTTTTAAAAATTAGTATGATACAACAGCTCGTCCAAAGTGATCGACATAGCTCAACGGATTAGCAAACTGAAGTGGCAGTGGGCTGGTCATATCTGCCGTAGGACTGATAACCGTCAGGGTAGACTGGTTCTAGAGTGGAGAGACCGCGAGTCGGCAAACGTAAGCTACGTTTGCCGACTCGCGGTCCGACGCCCTGTTACCAGGTGGAGCGACGACATTCGCAAAGCGGTGGGCAGTGACTGGAAACAAAGAGCCGAAGATCGGGCTCAGTGGTGTGACTTGGGAGAGGCCTATGTCCAGCAGTGGACTGATATGGGCTGATTATGATGAACAGCTCTAATACTACCCAAATCTAAAGTGTATTATTATTTTGTATTATTTTCAAAATATTATAGTAGTTTTTACATTAAGTCTTATATACTTATATGGACAAAAATTGTATATATGTACTTAGGTATATATGACGTCATAGTACCTACTATAATATATGAGAGATTCGTGGAAGACTAAGGGGGGAGACCTTTGCCCAACAGTGGGTCATTACAATTTAAAAAAAATAGTACCTACTAAGTAATTTGATTATATAAATTATTACGAATTATGACTACCTATGCGTTTTCAACTTTTCACAAACTTCGTTAATGCCACATTCAAAGTAGTACAAGAAGTTAGTTTATTTGATTCACATTAAAGTACTCGTTTAAACTTTAAAAGGCTTTAGACAATAACCATAGTTTTAATTGATGTTTAAATTTTTGTCATCTGAGTGTTTTAGGTGAGTCGGTTAGATAGTTATCGTGATACACCTTAATATCACTGACAAAAGAGCTTTTATATTATATTCTTGTTCTTTAGTTGAGGCATGCACATATTGTGTCTGTAAGATGTTCTTTGATTTTCAGAATGGCTAGATTGTTGGCTAACATACAGCTCTAACTATCTATCTATCTATCTATCTATCTATCCTTATTTATAATCTTTTACAAATATAGATTCATGTCAGTGTTAAAAAGTAATAGTCAATATATATACGTCACGTAGGGTTTCAGTACTTTTCGTTTCAAAAATACTACGCTGATTTTTTTTGTAGTAGGAATGGTATCTGGACTTCAACAGAATTGCGCCAAAAATAATACCATATCTGAAATAGATACATACTCGTATATACGCATAGTATGCAACTGTATAAAAAAACAGTTAATTATTTAATATAATTATAATATTATATTAATTATTTGTTTATTATAAATTAACATTATTATTATTATGTAGTTATGGCAACTGATTTCAATAACTAGAGATCGGATAATCGGATGTTAATGTTGTAATAGGGCAACTGTCATTTATGTCAAATCGTGTATATTACATCTCATGGAGTAAGTATACACTTACATTTGTGATAATATAAGCGGCAATAGCCCAATGGCTAAGGTGTTGGCCTGGCTATCTAGATCTAGAGGTCGTGAGTTCGATCCCCACCCATTGCACTATTGACGTGAACCCACTCCAAACACAAGCATAGCTGGAGGGACTAGTAATGTTAGTACTCGTAAGCTTTACAAAAAAAACAAGAAGTTCAAGATAATTTCAGAATCACGTAGGTAGCTAATTTTTTCGACGAAAAAGTGCTGTACTTTAGCCAACAGCGTAACTTTAGGTTAATATAAATCTGAATATCCGATCTCTATTATGTATTACTTTATAAGGATAAGCTATAAACATATTTTAAGTATAATTTTCTTGTTCAAGTTTTGTATATGTGCCTTCCAATTTTAAAGGCAGTCATTTGTGACCCCTGAAATGTCGTTTGTGTAATTTCTGCAATTATTCACCAGTGTTACGAACGTTGATGATTAAAGGAGGAAAGTTATAATTTTTAAACTGTAAAAAAATTGTTTTACTTACATTACATTTACTTTTCAGTTAATATCACGCAACCAGTGTATTATACTGTTTGTAAGGTAATATTGACACCCTTTTTGAGTTGTCCAGATGCCTAATTGACGTAACCCGTGACCCTGGCACTTACCTCGGCCAACGTATTAGCCTAGCTACACAACGAGGTAACGTCGCTAGCTTTTCGGGAACATTACCGGCAGGTACCGGCACCTAGGTTCTGTATTTTATTTATAGTATAGGTATTATAGTTTATATAATTTTGAAATTGTCACTAAATAATTATCCTTTTCTGGAGGCTTCAAGATTTGAAATAGCTCACGAAATAACTCAATGAGGTTTTCGAATTCGAATGTATCAGATTTAAATTTGAATAAAGAGTTCCAGCTGCTCTCCTTGACAGCTAGTTCCCAGCCTAGGCCTAGCTTTGTACTATCCATTATTCTGTGGCCTAGCTACCATCTTCGACCGCATGATCACTTACCAACAGGTGCGATATCTAGTGGTCAAACGCTAGCCTATATGATATATTAAAATAAAACTGGCAAAGTGCGAGTCAGCATCGCGTCTCTTATCGCACACTTAGGGAGGGTTCCGTACAATACGAAACATAACACAGTTTCAACCTCATATATATGATTAATTGATATTACCCAGAATATTAGGTTTGGTCGCGATCTAGAAAGACGGGGCTCGTTTACTAGCGCCATCTATGTCATTTTGCCAAAACTAATTAGATAGATGGCGTTTAAAACACGTTTTTTGTATGGGGACCCCCTTTAATTTTTAACTTTATTTTGTTTTTAGTATTTGTTGTTCTAGCGGCAACAGAAATACACCATCTGTGAAAATTTCAACTGTCTAACTATCACGGTTAATGAGCTATAGCCTGGTGACAGACGGACAGACAGACAGACAGACAGACGGACAGCGGAGTCTTAGTAATAGAATCCCGTTTTACCCTTTGGGTACGGAACCCTAAAAAAGGAAATCTATGCAGGCGCAAAAAAGCTTTAAATACACTTATGACATACAGACACACCTATACAAGGATTTGATTTTACGTGGTTACTACGAATATTTATAGGAGATAATTTATTCGTAGAATTGTAGTAAGGACTATTTGGTGTAACTAAGACCACAGACCTCGGATTATATTTAAATCCTATTATAATATCTATGTGCAAGACTATTTTTTGCAAAATTTCTGTACTTCAGTATTTGCCAAAATTCTTAAGGCACGGACACCGCAGCGTCCTGCGTGCGCGATCTAGGCGGCGATCAGATATAGCGCAGTAGTATTTGTACCGAATGGTTCACACCAAACGCGATCAGAAAACAATTGAAAAGTACTAAGATCGCGCCCGCATATCGCAGGACGCCGCGGTGTGTCCGTACCTTTAATGATATATTTTTTGGCTAACATATATAATTAAGATAGTTTATAAACCAACTTCACATGCCGCCCGAGTTAGTTTCAGTAGAAAGTTTGAGATATGTATCGCCATAACTCTAGAGATACTTATCACATCTTAGCAAAATTAAAATTGTACTACCTTGAACACTGCCAATGAAAAAATAATCATTCAAATCGGTTTACAATTTGCGGAGAAATCGCGTAAAACACATACCAAAAATAAACATACAGACGCACTGAGAAACTCCTTTTTAACCGACTTCAAAAAAAGGAGGAGGTTTCGCAATTCGACCGTATATATATATATATATATATATATATATATATATATATATATATATATATATATATATTTTTTTTATGTTTGTTCGCGGATAACTTCGTCGTTTATGAACCGATTTCGATTATTCTTTTTTTGTTCAAAAGGAGATATCCCAAGTGTGGTACCATGGTAATTTTATCGAGGTATGATACGTATCTCCAGAGATATTGAGATAAACATCTCAAAATTGGTACTGAAAATGAATAGCGCGGCATTGAAGTCGGTTGTTTTTTAGTTTTTAAACGATATTATTAGGAGTTGGTTGGAAAAGGTTCCCTGCACCTAAACTATTTTCTCGCATAATAATTACATTTCTTTTTGTGCTAATAAGGTAACAGGACAAGCACGACGCTCGCCTGATGATAAGCGATAACGTCTACCATTTATAGATACAGCGGCATGCAAGATTCTAAGAATTTTGCATGCCACTGCACTGCGCCTGGTACCTTGAGTCATAAAGATGTTAAGTCAAATACACAAATAGAGGATGTTGATACCTGTAAATTTTAGTAAGTAGTAGTAGTAAATAGACATACATTGTAATTGGAAATGTCACATCCAAAATGTATGCGACAGACTTGACCGCTTCGTGTATGCAATACGGCAACTATGCCGTATTCGTATCCAAGGACTGTGCGTTGACGGCGTACCGCGGCTATTATTATCTTTTCTATGCCACGGCTATGTATCAACGGTTTTATCATATGGACTTATACCACACCCCGGACACTCGCTAAATCTCCATACAAACTAGCGTTTTAACGACCGACACTGTGACACCGACACAGACACTACACACGGGTCGTTTTTCTATACGTGCATTTGTGTGCGTGATGTCTAAGGTTGTCGCCCGTAATCACCGTATCACAGATTATATAATAGTTACTTTGTACATACGTACTACGTACTGACCGTATGAATATTTTTTGTACACTTACCCAAAAAGCTTTTAACACTAAAAATATTAGTCGCTATTTCGTAAACCATCATCTCCAGGTCGGGTTATTCCACAAATCCCCATTGACATTCCCCATCAATGGGGATTAGTGAACTTTTTGTCCACAAATCCCCATTGCCGCCCCATGGCGCTCTTAATGGGGATTAGTGGAAAAATGGTCCAGTCGACTTGCATAGAACAAACTGCACCACAGTAACTATTTTTTATTCTGTGTTGGGCGGCCAGCCAGAGCTGTACGAAACAATGTCGTGTGTCTTGCTCGCACGTTAGAGCGACATCAAGTAAAGAGAATATAAATACTACGTACCTACATCAAGTTCCCAATTGCTGTTTTATAAAAATGTTTAATCGTGAAAGTTTTTTAAATATTTTACAAATTAAGCGTTATTTACGCACGAGTATATATATCGTTGTTTCATTTATGAAAATGAATTCTAAAATACGAATATGTATACTAATATGATTAAGTGTTTATTATATACCTACGTAATAAGAACCTACGTAAATTTGAACCTCCAGTGTCTACTGGTCCCAACATAAATGTATGAAGTTGATGTTCTTCTCTCCGTGAGTAGTAATTGTTCTATAGTCGTACGCGTGTGGCGTCCTTGCTCAGCGCAGCTCCTCGACAGCTCCAGAGTCGGTGGCGGGGTGAGGAAGCCCGGAATTGGTGGGGGGAACAGAGTGTCCGTTCTATACGTAGTATTATTATCTTTTCTATGCTTATACTGTGGGGCAACTCTGTCGACATTAATAGGGTATTCATTGCACAAAAGAAGTGCGTCCGAGCAATTTGCGGTGGCTGGTCTACTGATAGCTGTCGACCAATACTTAGTATCTTACCGTTTTTTTTTTTTTTTTTCAAGCGGGAGGGGGAAATCCTCATGTGAGACCGCAGAATGGTCGCTGCGATTATGTCAGACTTCTACTGACTAAAACCCCCTCCCTCTGGGCTTACCTGCTGCTTTTGCTTTTGTAGCACCATTATATCCTGTTCTTTTTTTTTATTATTATTCACGTTATTTATTTTCTTTCTTAGTTTTAGGTTTTTTTACAATAAAGATATCCAAACAAAAATAGAAAAAAATCATTACAAATAAACAATATTATTATAAAAACTCACGTTCATTTTAAACTTATAGATTTAAAAACGGGAATTTAACGTGACTTACGCGATGTCGATATAGCGATCGACATATGTTTCGGCCTCATCCGGAGGCCTTCTTCAGGATCTTGAGTGCGGGGCGCTCGCCGACGCTTTCAACCTCGCACTGCGGGCCGCTGCTCGTGCAGCGCGGGCGGACGGAGCGGGCGGCGGCGGCGGCGGTGGTGGTGTTGGTGGGGGGTGATGATGCGGTGTACATAGTGGAGGCGCGGGATTAGGTTGGAGGGCTTCGTCTTCATCACTGCTGTTTACTTCAGACGAAACCTCATCCAACCGGCAGACGGAACTCAAGGTGTCCTCCTCACTGTTGCCACTGGTGACGTGCTTTCCATGAAGAACGGTTTTCCACGTATGTGACAGGTACCACCCTCTGTCTCTGTTGAAGTTACGACGACGACTGATCTCAATGGCTTCTCGGATTTTGCGGGGTACAAAGTACTTTTCACGCGCCAATATCCGTGCCTTGTCAAATCTGATGTAGTGCGTCGTCCCAGATGTGAGAGCGTGCTCTGTAACCGCCGAGCTACCGCTGTCCACGTTCTTCATGGAAGCAATGTGTTCTTTGAGTCTTGTGGACACGTTTCTTCTGGTCTCGCCTACGTAGCTTGCACCACAGTCGCAAGGAACGACGTAGACCCCAGGAGCTCCTAGGGGATCCTTATCCTTTGGAGAGCGCAACAATTGCCTGACACGTGAGGGTGAGGGGGGGCGGAATATCGTCTTGATGCTATATCTGCGGCGTAACAAGTGTCCAATTTTGTCCGTGACCCCCTTGACGTATGGTAGGTACGTTGCTGCTCTCTCAACCGATGTTATTCGGCACTTTGTGGAGTTGTTCGCAATCCGATTACTCTGCTTCCAGCTGTATCCGTTTGCCTCTAATACCGCCTTCACATGCGCGAGTTCTGTGTCTACATGTTGTGGGTCACATAATCTCAGCGCTCTGTTGATAAGTGTCCGAGGCAACGACGCTAGATGGGCGGGATGGTGATGGGAGTCAGCTCTCAAGTACCGGTCTGTATGCGTACTCTTGCGGTACACTGTGTGTGAGAGATGTCCATTCTGTTGTCGCTTGAGTAACACGTCAAGAAACGGCAACGCGCCCTCTATTTCTCGTTCGACAGTGAAAGTGATCGTCGGATGTTTGCTATTTAGATGTTCTAATAAAGGTGTTACATGATCCTTATGTAAAATAGCAAACACGTCATCCACATATCGCCACCAGTATCTCGGTCTAAAGGATATGTCGTGTAGTGCCGATGTCTCGAACCACTCCATAAAAATATTCGCAACTACTGGAGCTATAGGAGAACCCATGGCCACACCTTCCGTCTGAATATAAAATTCACCGCGCCACTTAAAATACCCACTTGTCAGTATGTACTTTATTATGTTCATGTACTCGATAGGTATAAGAGCTCTCTGGAATAAATCCGTTATAATTTTGAGTGTGTCCTCTATCGGTACGTTCGTGAACAATGACGTGACGTCGAAGCTCACCATCAGTTCGTCTTCACCTAATGTTACTTCATCTAGGAGCTGTATAAAGTGTCGCGAGTCCCTCACAAAACTTGTGGTGTTTCCTGTTAATGGAAGTAGCATGTCAGCCATGTATCGAGCTGTTTTATAAGTGGGTGAGTCGATTTGACTGACTATAGGTCTCAAAGGCCACGACGGCTTGTGAATTTTAGGTAGGCCATAAATTCTCGGTGCAGTTGGGTTCAAAGGGCGTAATCTACTGTACAGATCTTCATTTAATGCACGCAGTAGTGTACTCAGTTTGGTAGTTACTCGGGATGTAGGGTCGTATGTAACACGTTTGTAAGTATTACCGTCACTGAGGAGCTGGTTTATTTTCTGTTCGTACTGTGCTGTGTCCACGACTACTGTTGCATTCCCCTTATCTGCGGGTAAAACTAAAAGCTGTGTGTTGTTACGTAAACTACGTAGTGCAAACATTTCCGAGTTCGAGATATTGGATTTAGGTACCTTGGATTTTCGCAATGTCAATGCTACTTCTTGTCGTAAACATTCGTCGGAAGGACGTCCTTCCGACGTCAACCGTTCAGTGGTGGAGAATCAGACGGTTGTAAATTTATCGTCGCAGGTACTCACCGATAATGAAAAATCGGTATTATCAAAAGGTCTTAACTTTGCACCCACACCGCGGAAGATACCCGTCGAGGTGATCATCACCGGCATCGAGGAAACGATCTCCCGGAATAACATACCGAGTCATGACGCTGAATGTTTACGACAAGAAGTAGCATTGACATTGCGAAAATCCAAGGTACGTAAATCCAATATCTTGAACTCGGAAATGTTTGCACTACGTAGTTTACGTAACAACACACAGCTTTTAGTTTTACCCGCAGATAAGGGGAATGCAACAGTAGTCGTGGACACAGCACAGTACGAACAGAAAATAAACCAGCTCCTCAGTGACGGTAATACTTACAAACGTGTTACATACGACCCTACATCCCGAGTAACTACCAAACTGAGTACACTACTGCGTGCATTAAATGAAGATCTGTACAGTAGATTACGCCCTTTGAACCCAACTGCACCGAGAATTTATGGCCTACCTAAAATTCACAAGCCGTCGTGGCCTTTGAGACCTATAGTCAGTCAAATCGACTCACCCACTTATAAAACAGCTCGATACATGGCTGACATGCTACTTCCATTAACAGGAAACACCACAAGTTTTGTGAGGGACTCGCGACACTTTATACAGCTCCTAGATGAAGTAACATTAGGTGAAGACGAACTGATGGTGAGCTTCGACGTCACGTCATTGTTCACGAACGTACCGATAGAGGACACACTCAAAATTATAACGGATTTATTCCAGAGAGCTCTTATACCTATCGAGTACATGAACATAATAAAGTACATACTGACAAGTGGGTATTTTAAGTGGCGCGGTGAATTTTATATTCAGACGGAAGGTGTGGCCATGGGTTCTCCTATAGCTCCAGTAGTTGCGAATATTTTTATGGAGTGGTTCGAGACATCGGCACTACACGACATATCCTTTAGACCGAGATACTGGTGGCGATATGTGGATGACGTGTTTGCTATTTTACATAAGGATCATGTAACACCTTTATTAGAACATCTAAATAGCAAACATCCGACGATCACTTTCACTGTCGAACGAGAAAAAGAGGGCGCGTTGCCGTTTCTTGACGTGTTACTCAAGCGACAACAGAATGGACATCTCTCACACACAGTGTACCGCAAGAGTACGCATACAGACCGGTACTTGAGAGCTGACTCCCATCACCATCCCGCCCATCTAGCGTCGTTGCCTCGGACACTTATCAACAGAGCGCTGAGATTATGTGACCCACAACATGTAGACACAGAACTCGCGCATGTGAAGGCGGTGTTAGAGGCAAACGGATACAGCTGGAAGCAGAGTAATCGGATTGCAAACAACTCCACAAAGTGCCGAATAACATCGGTTGAGAGAGCAGCAACGTACCTACCATACGTCAAGGGGGTCACGGACAAAATTGGACACTTGTTACGCTGCAGATATAGCATCAATTGTTGCGCTCTCCAAAGGATAAGGATCCCCTAGGAGCTCCTGGGGTCTACGTCGTTCCTTGCGACTGTGGTGCAAGCTACGTAGGCGAGACCAGAAGAAACGTGTCCACAAGACTCAAAGAACACATTGCTTCCATGAAGAACGTGGACAGCGGTAGCTCGGCGGTTACAGAGCACGCTCTCACATCTGGGACGACGCACTACATCAGATTTGACAAGGCACGGATTTTGGCGCGTGAAAAGTACTTTGTACCCCGCAAAATCCGAGAAGCCATTGAGATCAGTCGTCGTCGTAACTTCAACAGAGACAGAGGGTGGTACCTGTCACATACGTGGAAAACCGTTCTTCATGGAAAGCACGTCACCAGTGGCAACAGTGAGGAGGATACCTTGAGTTCCGTCTGCCGGTTGGATGAGGTTTCGTCTGAAGTAAACAGCAGTGATGAAGACGAAGCCCTCCAACCTAATCCCGCGCCTCCACTATGTACACCGCATCATCACCCCCCACCAACACCACCACCGCCGCCGCCGCCGCCCGCTCCGTCCGCCCGCGCTGCACGAGCAGCGGCCCGCAGTGCGAGGTTGAAAGCGTCGGCGAGCGCCCCGCACTCAAGATCCTGAAGAAGGCCTCCGGATGAGGCCGAAACATATGTCGATCGCTATATCGACATCGCGTAAGTCACGTTAAATTCCCGTTTTTAAATCTATAAATAAACAATATTATAAAAAAACCTAAACCTAGAGTGCCGCCAGCAGCGGGGCAGGGCCCAAGCTACCGGTGGATCCAGCCGTCTAGCGAGAGTCTCTTGAGATGTTGGTCGAGACTCTTCGCTATTAGGCCGTTCGCAGAAACGACTATTGGGACAATGCTAGTCGAATCAACATCCCACATGGCGGTAACCTCGAAAGACAAGTCAAGGTACTTGCTGATCTTGTCCTTTTCAGCCTTCACGAGGTTCTCGTCATGTGGGATGGTGATGTCAACTAACACTGCCCGCCGCTGGGACCGGTCGACTATCACGATATCAGGTTTATTGGCGACAATAGTCCTGTCCGTGATAACCGATCGGTCCCAATAGAGCAAAGCATGACCATTTTCAAGAACTGGCGCAGGTGCGTACTTATAGTACGGCACCTCAGACTCTACAAGGCCGTATTGAAGAGCAAGTTGCTGGTGGATGATCCTGGCTACGAGGTTATGTCTGTGCAAGTACTCGGAGTTAGCAAGATGAGAACAACCGGAAATGATATGTCTGAGTGACTCTCCGGGACGGCGGCATGCCCGACATATGTCGACCGTACCGTCCTTCATAATATATTTCCGGTAGTTGTTCGTCTTGATAACTTCGTCCGCAATTGCACAAGCAAAACCTTCGGTTTCCCCAAAGAGGTCCCCGAATCGTAGCCAGTTCACCGACGCGAGCAGGTCCACATCGGGTCCCGTTAAGACTCGATAGAACCGGCCATGCAGCTCCTTGCTCTTCCATACGTCTTTGCGGTCCTCGGTGCTCAGCACCTGAGGCTTGCGCCAGTTCTCTTTGCCTAAGGATAGAGGGGTGAAAGTCTTGTCAACTGACACCACATCGCAATGCATCCCATACTCGTTGTTTAGGAAATATTCCCGGAGACTGCATACCTCACGGTTGTGGAGTGTCTTGGCATTTAAAAAGCCTCGACCACCCCATTTCCGTGGGATATACAGTCTCATAACAGACGAGCGTGGGTGAAGCATGCGATGTGATGTCAATTGCTTTCGAACTTTTCTATCCAGGGCGTCTAGTTCAGTCTGAGTCCACCTTAGTATGCCAAAGGTGTATATAAGTAGAGGCATAACCCAGCCGTTAAAGGCGCGCACCTTGTTGCCTCCTGACAAAAGACTGTTAAGTACCTTTGTCAGGCGACCAAAGAAACGCTCCTTCACCGACTGTTTTATCCCCCCACTCTCGATACCTAATGACTCTGACATACCAAGGTATTTGTAGGTGTCGGCTTCGGAGAGAGATCTGAAAGTCATTGTATCAGAGAGTTGTAAATTCATGGAATTCACAACTTTCCCCCGCTGCACGTGCATGACCGCACACTTATCTACACCGAACTCCATGTTGATGGCGTTGCTGAAAGTCTCAGTGACTTTCAGTAATTCCATCAAATCATGGCGCTTCGGTGCAAAAAGTTTGAGGTCATCCATGTACAGCAAGTGAGAAATGACTTCACCCTCTCTCCTAAGCCGATAGCCTAGCCCTGAATCCTCTAATAATATGCTTAGAGGATTTAGGGCTAGACAGAACCACAACGGACTCAGACTGTCACCCTGAAAGATGCCTCGCTCAATCCTTATAAAGTCCTGCTGACCAGAGAGGCTGTCTCCATCACCCGGTTGACGAAGGACTGTGGTCCACTGCCTCATACAAGAACCTAGAAAAGATCTCAGAGTTGTATCAATTTTATACAACTCCAAGATCCTCTCCAGCCAGGTATGAGGCACGGAATCATAGGCCTTCTTGTAGTCAATCCAGGCGGTGGAGAGAGCCCCTTTGTTCCGCCGGACTTGTTGGCAAATGGCCGTGTCGATGAGGAGGAGCTCCTTAGTACCACGAGACCCAACCGTACATCCATTCTGAGAGGGGGCCAAAATGTTGTGCGCAACAATGTGCGAATTAATTTTGAATCTCAGAATAGATGTAAGTAGCTTGTAAAGCGTCGGCAAGCATGTGATGGGTCTGTAGTTTTTCGGTTCCGTGGTACTACCGGACTTGTGGAGCAGGAAGGTGACACCGGTTGTCATCAATGTTGGCAAAGAACCAACCTCGAGAGCTTGTTGGAATTGCGCCGCTAAGCAGTCGTGTGAGCATCGAATCCACTTTATCCAAAACTTGTGTAATTATTATTATTATTATTATTTTTTTTTGTTTATTTTTTCATTTTTTGTTTTTTTTATAACTAATAACTTGTTTTTCTGAATTCTTCAGCATCCTACAGAAGGCAAGAGCCTTCAATATAATGCAATATGTAGACAAAAGATTGTTTACATATTGCATGAGATTACACAGTTTATTAATCTAATATAAATTTAACGAATACATCATTATAATCTTATAATTATAGTGTGCGTATTAAATTCTTATGTATATCAAGTACATTTCTTCTAACTGTACACTGTATATCAAGTACATTTGTTCTAACTATACACATACGCTCTGTTATATAATGAATTTGTTTGCAATGTGTTATCATAATTATTGTCAAGTATGCATTATGTGTTTTCAATTATTAAGTGCATATTGATTATTTATTACTTATTAGCACATATACAGTTGATTTAAACCTATACAGTTGATCCGTTTGCTCTTGCTGCTTGCCTAACAGATTTTTCGGCAAAAGCTAAGAAGTGGTCTCGGCATTCGGGTTCATTGTTTGCCTGCACAAGATTTTCCGCAACTAGTGGTATTCCCATCCTGGCCTCGCATTCAAACCGGTCTCTGCCAAATCTAGGACATTCCAAAAGAATGTGCTCGACCGTCTCAGGGGTCTCATCGTCGCAGTATCTTACCGTTACCATGCATGTATACAATGTGGAAATTAAACTCAGGCCCTGGAGGGAAACTACTTTAAATCCTTAAGCTAGCTCATTTTACTTAAAGGAGACATTCCTTTATATTTGAAAAGAAACAAATCTGCATTAAAAGATTTTTTTAAACTCGCTTGCTTCGCCCGGGACTCGAACCAACTAAAATAAAAAAAAATAAACACTCTTTATTTTATTATACTAATCGATAGTATTAATATTCAGGATAAAGTTTCTCTAACAAACATTAGGTCTTAAAAATAAAAATAATCGTTAAATCTAACATCAACTTTATTTTACTATCAATTTTGTAACACTTAAATTATTTATTATCGATTCGAAGAAATAGAGCCGGCAGCACGTGGCAGTGCGTGGGCGCAGTTCACAGTATCAAATTTGTGTTACCATGAACTTCTTATTCTTATATATATATATATCTCTTCTGAATTGCATTATACATATCAGTGCACTGATATTGCACTGATATGTATATATAATGTGTAATGATGTACCCTTATAGGATCACATTGTTGTCCGTCTGTCTGTCTGTCCGTAGCTGTGAAAAAAACGAAATTTTAAGTCAACGCGATCAAAAGATATGACTGTTTATGTCGCATATTTTCGCATTCTTTGCGATTTCACAAGGGAATCAAAACCTATAGGGTACTTCCAGTTGACCTAGAATCATAAAATTTGCAAGAAGCAAGGTCTTGAAGCACTTATATAGGAATACATTTGATAACCGTAAAATATGTAGTTCAATTACAAAAAATATGGATTTACAATCTTATGATTTTTGCGGTTGGTGCAATACGTTTTCTATGGATTGGCCTGCAATCCTTTAACCTAGTTTGAGAAATTGGAACGGAAGCATCGGTGGGCGAGACCAACTCAAATTATTTTTTTTTACAAAACGTACAGCAAGCACCAGTCTCTCACAAAAAATTGCAAATCTTACTTGTTTGTCATAGTCGAAAGTTATGTGCCTATCACTAAAACATGTACATCTATGCCCTATCACTACCTATTACAAAACAAAGCACCCCGCTGCGTCTGTCTGTCTGTTCACGATAATCTCAAAAACTACTGAATTAATTTTCATGCGGTTTTGTCAATAGACAGAGGAAGGTTGATTATATCGAGTGTTTAGTGCGAGATAATGTGTAGGGGAGTGCGGCTAGCGTAGTAGTTCACTATCGGTTCCAGGTATACTGCGTTCATACAAAGGATCACTTGCTAAGCGCTATAAAACACTGAACTTAACAATTCCATGTTCAAAACTGTTACGCAGCAGGCGAGCCGCTCCTGAAAGTGAATGCGGGACGCAGTGGTGAGTATACTCGCAGAAAAATAGAACAGGATTTTACTGAAACCCTTGCTACACGGCTAAAAACTGACCTCGCTCAGAGGATTTCTGCGTGGGTTTCTACAATGTATGACCCGATATGACTTTCAATGACCTTCATCGACGGGTGGGTGAGCGTAGCCAACCGCGGTCGGCGGTCAGCATTACATAAAATAAAACCGGCTAAGTCGAGTTGAACTCGCCGACCGAGGCTTCCGTACGAACCAATTAAGCCAGACCTCTAAATTGTATCAGCGCTCATATAAATCAGAGGTCTACCTTAATTGGCGTTAAAATGTATGTATGGGGGGGACCTTTTAATTTTCAACTTTTTTTATTTTTTAGAATTTTTCCTGAATTTATGCTGTAAGACCTTGCTTCTTGCCAAATTTCCAGATTCTAGGTCAACGGGTAGTATCCTATAGGTTTTCGACCCAAAACCTATAGGGTACTTCCGGTTTACCTAGAATTGTCAATTTTGGTTATAAGCAAGGTCTTACAGCACAAGTAAAGTAAAAATTCCGAAAATAAAAAAAAGTTGAAAATTAAGGTACATTTTGGCACTTGTACAAGGTTTCGCGAAAATCTAAATGTGCCCATATCCTTTTATTGTGTTGACTAAAGACCCTGATTTTTAGACACCCAATAGGGACTTTAGTCTTCAGTATCAGGTATAAATTTTAACTTGCTAGGTCTACCCGTTCCTGAGAAAATCAGTGGTGACACACGGACAGACACACAGACAGACGGACAAGAAAGTGATCTTAGAAGGGTTCCTTTTTTTTACCTTTTGAGGTACGGAACCCTAAAAATACTCTATAGTCGCCACTTAGAGCTCAAATCACACTGAAGTTGAGAACTTGTCTTCTTGTCAACCGCGTAGCCGACACGCCGACTGCATTGCCAACCGACGCTCCAACGGTCGTTTCTGCCACTCTGCTGCAGATATCCTTCGTTTCGATCGTCTAGGACGCGCTTAATCGTTTTTCACTTACACTAATCAGTTAGGGTCCAAGCGTGTTAAGTACTTAACACAAAGCAGTTGCACTAATCACTCGCACTAAATACTTACTAATCAAAGTGCGAACGGGCCTTTAGGATTAGTTCAAGAAGTAATTATTTAAGTATTTAAGTCACTTAATTAATTGCAAAATAAACAGTTAATATTTTGTTACAGTACTTATGTAGGTTTTTCCAACAATTAATTATTTAATGGTTTCCATTATGTATATCCAGTATACCTATTAAATAAATTTTGTAGGTAATTGTATTGGCTGTGTATAGGAAATTAATCATACTTCCTTCTAATGTTTTAAATGCGAAATGTTTTAATTAACAACAGAGCAAGTGTGCGATATAGTAGGTATCTCATATTGAGGCAATTATTTACAAGAAGAGCGATGCGCGATGCAACATGCTTTAGCGCCACCTAGATGCTTTGATTACAAGTATTGATATGTTATTAGATGGATGGACGTTTGTTGCCACAGAACAGATAGGTTTCTCTTTTACGCAAAAAAGGCTGAACGGATTTGTATAAAATTTGGTATACATAGTTGTAATTATAGCATATTATTCTTTTTGACGTATTTTCGTCCTATAGCTAATATATCATTTATTTATTTATTTATTTGGTGCATACTACAGATTACAGGATATAATAATTATTAAATAACATGGTGACACTATAAAGACGATTCCATAGTCCAATATCATACGCAAACATCATAATAAAAACAGATTTTATAAATAAAAATAGTCCTTAGCAACATGATTCAAAAAATAAAATAAAAAATAATAAAATCATGGAATTGATAACAAATGAAAACAAAGAAGTCTTCACATACGAATAAATTGAGAATCAAATACATTAAAAGGAACAGTCGATAGATACAGTAATTAGAATTAAAATTCAAAATAATAATCATTTTAAAACTTTCTAACAAAAAAATTAAACCGCCGAAAAAACTGAAAAGCAAAAAATAAACTTTTTATTTAACCTTAATAACGAAGTTCTTAAACTACTGTTAGTATACCTAAGTATATATTTTTGTAATTGTTTTGAGTTTTTAACTAAACATAATAACTAAGTTCTTAAACTAATGTAAGCATGTATACCTAAGTAATTTTAATTCGGCGCCAAATAATCAATAAGCAAAGATCACTAAATAACCTCTTAAATTTAAAGAAATAATCAAATCAAATTAACAATGCAACGTGAAATCTCCAGCGATGAACATAAACACTCACAAATGACTGTTTATTATTACATTTGAAATAAAATAAATGAATAAAGTAACTCGTAAATCTGCTTCAAACGCCAAGGCGATAAGATATTGTAAGAGCTATGTTATCATAATTTCACTAGTGTTAATACAGTCGCACAGGGGTCATTTTAGTTACATCGTACCCAATATTTCCTTAATTTCAAAATGTTGTAGAGGTAGAACTTCTGTTGTAGTGGTAGGACTTCTGCTAGTCCGCCTGGGGCGGTACCACCACTTTGCCAATTAATTTTCAGCCGTTTAATAGCAATGTTTTTCGGCTGAAATGGCAAGGTTTCTAGTGAAATTACAGGGCATGTGAGACTCAATTTTCATATGTCTCAAGGTAACAGGCGCAGTGCAGTGGGATGCAAAATTCTGGCAGTCCAGAACTTTACATGCCGTTGTATCTGTAATAGGTAGACGTCATCGCTCAACATCAGGCGAGCGTCGTGCTTGTCCTGTTATCTTACATCATCAAAAAATAACCGGCCAAGTGCGTGTCAGGCCACGCGCAGTGAAGGGTTCCGTAGTAGCCCGTTATTCAATGCAAGTCTTTATCCGTTATAAACAAGCTACTAGGTACTCCGTCTTTGTCACTTTAAAGGATTTATTCTAAGGATTTTGTATTTGGTACAAAATTTTCCAACAACTATTACTGCTAAATGACTTTTACGACGTTCAACGACTATTACTGCTAAACTAATAAAGTTATCTTAACCGCTATAGTTTTCCTTTAAAGTTCATGAAATGCGCTATTATTATGAATTTTTCCAGATTTTTCAAGTCAGCAGTTTAGCTTTTAGAGGGGGGGGGGGTCGTTAATGGAGCATTCAATCGAAAAATGGTATTAGCAACCCTTAAGTCATTTTAAAAGACCTATTCAACGTTACCCCACACGATGACGTAGACGATGAAAAAAAAATTCATCCCCACTTCTCATATAGGGGAGCTACCCTAAAAAAAGTATTTTTAAAAATTTTATTTCAGCACTTTGTCGGCGTAATTTATATACATATCTCCAATAAATTACAGCTTTCTAGTATTAACGGTCTCTTAGCAAAACCTCGGACAGACAGACAGACGGACATGACGAAACTATAAGGGTTCCTTGTCAGGACTACGGAACCCTAAAAAGGTCTTTATTTGTATGTATGTTTTTTTTCTTTTTTCTACTATGTTTGTTACCCGATTACTCAGCCAATTGTGAATGATTCTTTTTTGCATAGCTAGAGTTCATCTCTAAGGTGTTCCCAAAGGATACTCATCGGATCTCAATAAACTTTGCAATGGGACCAAACGAGAAGTAAAGATAGGTACGGCCACGCCGCGGCGTCCTCCGATCTGCGGGCGCGATCTCAGTACTTTTCAATTGTTTTCTGATCGCGTTCGGTGTGAACCAGTCGGTACAATCTGCGCTATCTGATCGCCGCCTAGATCGAGCACTCAAGACGCTGCAGTTTGTCCGTACCTTTAGTATACCCTCTCAAACCAATTCAAACCGGTTAATAAATGACGGAGTTCTGATTTTTTCCGATTTCAAACCCCATGCATCCGCTATTTTGAAAAATTTCTGAGACATGAATCTACAAAAAAATTCTATAAAATCTTTTCACAAAATTTCACGAAAATCGCTTGAAAAATGCGACGAAAAGAGAGTGAAAAAAATATATTCTGTAGATCTCAAAAAAAAATTTCAACGAAAATTGGTTTGAACGAGATACAGTCAGCAGTTGTTGAGATATAGCGACCGCAAGTATAACTTTGTTTTTCATACAAACACTATGAAAAACAAAGTTATTGTTGTAGTTGCGAAAAATCAAAGTTATAGAATACTTTACTGTGTTACGGAACCCTACGAGTGCGAGTCCGACTTGCACTTGGCCAGTTTATTTTCCAAGCTGAAGAAGAGACCTTCGCTTCGCTAGGTCAATAACCGACTATTTATATATAGCTAGGTATACTAGGTATATTAAAATTAACCTATTGATCCCACTGCTGGGCAAAGGTCTTGTAAAAATGTATGTTTGTTATTCAATCACAGAATAGTATATTTTATTACAAGTGCGGAAAGGCTGTCATTGCAAAGAGTTCCGACAAATGTCTACCCGAGCCGAGGCGCAGCCGAAGGCGAGGGTTTACAGTCGGAACAAGTTGCAATGACGGTTCCGCACGTGTACTGAACGACTATTTTTAATACAGTTGCGAAAAAATGAAGCAATTTAATAAAATAATAAAAACACAATAAACTCAACTAAATTAACATTTATTTCTTGGAAAAGTTATGATTCACATATACATTGAAATTGGTACAGTTTTTTATACTAACTGGGGAATGTCGTTTTAATAAAGCGTTTAATTTTGGGTATTCACTTATATCCACGTTGTTCCTTATTTTCTGCATACTGCATACTGCATACTTTTTCAGCATACTTTTTATCATCGAAAACCTCGACCATAACGTAGAAGGTTTTAATTTTGCTGAGAGTTCGGAGAAGTATGCCAACATAACATTTTCTGAAAAACTATTTGCTTTTTTCTCTTCTCTCCACGCAATAAATTCGTCGTATGTAGATATGTAGCGACTTCTTGACTTTTCCGGTAAAATGTTCTCCGAAGTATTTTGTGCAATTATACTGAGTTCCGGTGGTGTTAATTCAAAAAAACTAGGGTCGATATTACTCATTTTGTGCAACAAACAACTAAACTAGCAAAGAAAATTTCTGAAAAATGGCGCCAACCGTAGAATATAAGCAGAGTTTTTTTTTCTTCACCCATTCTGGTAGGCAAAGGGAACTATGCTCATACAGCCAAGTATTCAGTAGAATTTTTTTATTGATATGAAATGAAAATGAAATTTAATGAGATGAAATGAAATGAAACCTAACCTAACTCATTCCATCAAATCATTAAATCTGTCATTGAAACAAATTAGTTTAGCTTCTTTTTAGAAATATACGTATTTGCATGAATCATAAAAACTTTTTTGATTTTTTTTTGTAAAAACTTCATGGTTGGTTTTTCTTTTTAATAGGCATTATTTTGACAGTTGGGAAAGAGAACGCACGAGTTCGGGAAAGGTAAAGAAAAAGCACGAGTGTGTAATAGCCCACATCCCGAACGCTATACGTCCCTGCAATACGCCAATTTTTGAGCAACTGTATTAAAAAATATTTGAATGGAATTTGACCCACCGATAAGAAGTTTATAAACTGGTTCAACACAAGTTAATGATGTCACGATGATTCATATTACTCGCCGTAATTAATACAGCTTTTGATATGTAGTTATTTATTTGGTAAAATAAGTAAAGAACTATGTGCTGAGATTTATAAGTATACGACTAAATGTAAAGATTGTTAGTTATTTATTTGGTAAAATAATACTTAAATCAAAAATTTGAAACCACCCTCGACCGATTTGTATACGTATAAATATGTTTACTGAGACCATTCCAATGAGCCTAACACGACGTCTCAGACGAAGAGTTGAGAGTATTCTGCAGATTCAAGGAGATTTCTCAGCATTACATTAAGTTTACCATACATATAGGTAATATCATTGAAATAACAGGATACTGAATTTAAAATAATACATTTGATTTGGCTAATGTAAAAAACGACGGCAGCATAGTGACAAGTACCTACTACCTAGTGCGCAGAAGCGCCATTTTGATTTTTTTGACGTCCGCGGTCTAAGGACTACCAGTCTACGAAAGTTGCTATCGTAGTCTCATCAACCAAAAAAGAGCTGATAATATTTAAATGGCTGAACGGATTTTAATGAAACAAAGCTAAGATCACTCTCGATGAATACACCTATCAACAACTAAATCAAAATCGGTTCATCCGTTTGGGCGCTACGATGCCACAGACAGACACACAGATACACAGATACACGGATACACGGATACACGGATACACGGATACACGGATACACGGATAAACGGATACACGGATACACGGATACACGGATACACGGATACACGGATACACGGATACACGGATACACGGATACACGGATACAGGGATACACGGATACACGGATACACGGATACACGGATACACGGATACACAGATACACAGACAGCCCGAGACATTTAGGTACGTCTAATTTTCTACCTATAAACTCAAAAGCGTAGTCAAATTATTAAGTGACAACCTATAGGTTGTTTTAACATTTGTATCTGCTGTTACACCCACAGGGCGTCATTGCTATTACTCTGTATGTTGTTATAAGTTTGTTTGACGTATTTTGTGCAATTTAAATCGTTCTCAAGTCTAGGGGCCAGTTTCAACGGTGCCCGATAGCCCTTGGGAACTTATCTGACAGATTTTGACTTTTGTATTATGTCATGTTTGACTACTATTTGAAATATTATTGGATGTCGGTGAAACTTGCCCTAAGAAATGCTGTTCGATCAACACAATAATGGAATTTAGTTTAATTGAGAGTTTGATAGGGAACTGATCCAAATTTAAATCATGTTTGTGAGATGTGATTTATTGTAAACTGTTGTTCTTACCGCGAAATTGCGGGTATATAATGGAAAAGTTTTGAGTCTAGAATGATATCATACCTCAAATAAGACATTTACTTTCTACGAAAATAAAAATCACAATGCCTGTTCAATATAAATTTATTTTGAATTCTTACATCTATTTCTTACATGCTAAATGAAGCCGAATGTTAAGTAATTGCGCTAGTTCCAGTGTATACTCGATCATAGTTTAGACTTAACTACCGTAGCGTTAAGTGGTAAAAATTGAGGGTTATATCGGTGGCAAGAACTATCCGTCTCATGGTATTTACATCCAACACTGTGTAGCCTCACAGTGCTCGTCAACAAATAGTGGCAGTCAAACCAAAGTGGTGACAGGCGCAGTGCAGTGCTGTTCGTAAGTTTTAAGCGCAACAGTACTTGTTATAGGCAGACTATCGTTATACCGACAATCGAGTCTGCTGGAACTGACTGCTTCGTTGTTTTCGTGTATATTACCATGGTGTATTCCACTCGATGTGTCTCGTGGTGTATTAAACTCGATGTGTTTCGTGTTATATACATTTACTTCGAAGCTGACAATAGCGGAAGGCTTGGCGTTCACCTTTTGACTGCGCATACGGCTGATACGACGGTAGGAGAAAAACTAAAGATTATCAGGTTTCAGTTCAGGTTTTAGAAACATTTAAAGTAACTTTGCAGTGGCAATTATTGCGCAGTTTTAATTGTGGACTTCTGCTATCTATTTATTACTGCTAATGGATAGCAAAATGAATGAAAACACATTCGCGTTGCTAAAGTTGGTAAATAATCTGAGAACGAAAATGTGTATCCGGTTAGGTTTTAGAAATTAAGATTTCACGACATTTGATATAACGCAGCTACAAAAGCATCGTGTTTTTTAATTGCATTGCGGTTTTTAGTGACTTTATGTTTTAAAGCGTTTAGTGATAATTTTAAAACTTGAGGCGCGTTGCGTTATATCAAACATTGGCAAAACGTTGTTCTATCGATTCAGGGTGTTGCGTGCCACAGTTACTGATATAGGCAAACGTTATAGCAAATCAGGCGAACATCTAGTTTGTCTAGACACCATGTATTAATAACATTAAAAGAATCGTTGTGTTGTGGGTATTCAGTTTACAACAAAAAATCAATCACAAGACTTATGATTTTATTTACGTAATATACCTACGTTTCATGATGGCAGATTTCGTTAGTGGTGTTACAAAAACTAACCAATCAAACTTTTGTTAAATCGTTTAATTATTTTGGTTTTGATAGGTGAAATAGCAAACATTCGCTTGCTGTCACTTAGTCATTGTGAACTTATAGAAGATGTGAGGGTATGATTCAGCGAGACAGTTATCTAATGATTTGAATATGTGCAGGTAGACCGAGCGGTACCGAGGTAGTGTTGTTAGTTGTAACACTTCACGGATCTAATGATTTGAATATGTGCAGGTAGACCGAGCGGTACCGAGGTAGTGTTGTTAGTTGTAACACTTCACGGCATGCGTGGCCCGGCCCGTACCGTGTGGTGAAGACTTTACCACATGGGCGATACGAGCTGCAACTCTTGGCTGGCTCCTACGGGAAGTCAACGCAAGCAGCGGCGGAGTTCATCATCCCATGGCGTGGAGAGTGGACTCCTGATGTTTGTGCTGCTTATTTTGATGGCGAGTTGCGGATGCGGGGCCATGATGGTCTGGCGTGCGGCGTGCTGCTCCACTTCAAACCGTAGTGGTACTGTGGTGAGGCTGAGGTGTCCTTCACAGCAGTACAATGACACCGTAGTGGTACTATGGTGAGGCTGAGAAGGTGTACTTCACAGCAGTACAATGACACCGTAGTGGTACTATGGTGAGGCTGAGAAGGTGTCCTTCACAGCAGTACAATGACACCGTAGTGGTACTATGGTGAGGCTGAGAAGGTGTCCTTCACAGCAGTACAATGACACCGTAGTGGGACTATGGTGAGGCTGAGAAGGTGTCCTTCACAGCAGTACAATGACACCGTAGTGGGACTATGGTGAGGCTGAGAAGGTGTCCTTCGCAGCAGTATAATGACATCATTGTTGGACTATGGTGAGGCTGAGAAGGTGTCCTTCACAGCATTCTCTCGACATCGTGTTACGATGAGGGCTGAGATTGGATTCACTAGCGATCCTTTCAGAGCACTACGAGGCTAGCGTCTCCCAAAGCTTCTTGCCTCGTACCCTATACAGTTTATAGGAAGTAGTGTCTATGTATCCGATACCTTGTATTTGGTCCATATGCATATCGATTTGCACGCAAGTCCATATGCGTGTGTTAGCTAAAATATTTTGTAAAATGTCTTGTAAATTATCCCTTTGGTGTAATGCATGTCTGAGTATGACTGCAGCATGCCTTGATATGTATTCTACCATTTTCAATTTTCATATTCAACTAAAAATAATAATTTTAGCAATTACCTTATTAATTTCGAATTTTTCGTTATCTTTTGAAATTAAAACTAAGAAACTTATTTTCTCTAATTACACATTATCGTATGCTGGCATATGACGATGTGTGTTTTCTTTTCGTGTCCTTCGTAGATACAGACACCGAAACAGACGAGGAGTCCACTTCCGCCGCTGCTGAGCCAATACAACAAACCGATGAACCACTGCCCAGAGCTTCGAGCCCGCCTACGAGCAACGAGTCCAGTACTTCAGAAGAAGCAAATCGTTTCGTTCGGGTAAATGGTATATCCCCCATAAATCAGTGACGCCTTTTAGTATCGCTGGATGTCCGATTATAAAATGGAGATGGCGCACAGCCTCCGTAATGTATCCGATAAAAAACCGATAAGCAAGCGACTTTGCGGCGATGCGTGAGACTCTGGAGCCTTTTGCTTACTAGTAGGTAGGTCATCGCTGATGAGTTTCTTGGCTCTCCTCTCAATAGCTTCCTGTGGTATTTGGCAGAACCATCCCAAAGATTAGAACAGTACTCCATACACGACTGGACTTGTTATAAAATAATTATAATTATTAATACATTAGCTGTACCCGCGACTTCGTTCGCGATTCCTACAAAAACTTAACAAAACCTTAACGTTAGTGTGGGTGGCTACACTTAATTTTTTATTCGTCTCATTAAGGTTCAAATCAATGCCTTACATTATGATTAGGCCAAGAGAAGTTATATCTGCTACGCTGTAATTTTTTTTAATGTCACAATTCATGTCTTAATTTAAATAATCCACACTATATGCCATAACCATCAATATATGGGCACTATTGGAATGCCCAGTTTGGTAGATAGGGTTACAATTTTAATGACAATGTAATTTAAATGGAATACTTAACCAATGTTTAATTGCATATACTATTGCATAATATATTGTCGAACGAAAATTTGGCAAATATTGTACTTTGGCATGTAGATACAACGGCGTTATAATGTATCAAGCCGCACAAAAATCCAGCCTCATAGAGAAGCGCTCGTCCAACGTTTGATCTTCTACATTTAAAGATATACCTATAACGACAACTAACCGCCTTGATATTCTCGGCATCGCATTAAGCATCAACTCTTAATTTTACTTTTATATCACTACATAATATAAAACAAAGTCCCCTGCCGGGTCTGTCTGTCAGTTTGCGATAAACTACAGAATTTGCGGTTTTCACCAATAGATAGAGTGATTTAGTTTATTTTCCGGTAAATAAAATATATACGTCATAATAGCCGTTACAAACTTTAATATGTGTAACTTTCACGATAACTTTAATAATCAAATAGATAGAGTGATGCATGAGGAAGGTTTATATGTATAATTCGTTAAGGTTTTATGTAAAGATTAATTCATACTCGACGCCACAAAGTGATGCAAACAGATACAGGCATACATGCTCTACCCAGCAGGGCTAGCATGGCAAGGGGACTATTTTGTCTTTCCACCTATCCGTGTTTTGTTTGGTGAAGAAGGCAAATTATAAGTCAAGTTTTTCGACAATGATAAACGCCCGTTGACTTTTAATCAATTCTTTTTTTAAACTTTTTAATACGAACCAAAATCAAAACTCGGCGTCAAACTTCACCAAGCGTTTAATTTGTTGTGTTGATCTCCTGTCAGTGGCGAAAATAGGGAACTAATTTTGTCTTTCCCCCGGGGATAAGGCCATGCTAGCCCTGCAGGCATATGTGCGAAGCTGGGGCGGGTCGCTAGTTGAATTTAAAGTTTAGTCAGCCACTTGGCGTTTTGACTAAAGTTAGACAATATTTCACCCGGGACAGCAGTTTAATCTATATCAAAGCGATGGTTGACGGTTATAAAAAAATCCAGCTAAGTTGATGCTTAAAACTATTGATTGCAGAATCGAAAAACTCATCAACGACGACTCCAATAAATTTGACAACCGGGGATAGACTTATTAAAAACGTTCATATATAACCTTAAAAACACACATCAACACTGTCTAGGGATATTCTGATTTTCTCAATTTTTTCCGAATGTGTTACAACTAACATACAACATATATATATTTTTATAGAGCTCATTTATCAGACTATGCTTTAGAGTAAAACAAAGTTATTTGTTTTGCGTAAATAATTTTTTTATGAAATAAAGACAAAAAGTGAAATAATGGTAAACCTAAAGATGAATTTCTTTTGAAGAAAAAAGTAAAAGTAAAGCGAAATTATCAGGTTTTTTGCAGTTACCCGAAAAATTAGTAGTCAGTAAAACCGCCCATGACGTTAACCACGGTCCTGCAACGGTTTTTCACGCTTCGAATCAAGTTATCAAAGTCTGCTGCGGGATATTGTCCCAGGTCCTGCTAAGATGCAAAAAAAGTTGATTTTCAGCCGCACTGTTTGGAGGAAAATTCCTCATAGCCCTACTTTGGAGCATGTCCCACGCGTGCTCTATGGGGTTTAGGTCTGGTGATTGCGCGGGCCAGTCTAAGACCGACACGTTGTGCTCCTGTAGCCAGCTGGTGACCACTTGCGCAGTGTGCGGACGGGCGTTGTCGTGCATGAGCGTGAAAGCTTGGCCCATTTGCATTCGATGAGGATAGATTATTAGTGCTATCTCCTGATTTCGGTATTTTTCTGCAGTCATGGTGTTTCTGATCCAAACGAGGTCTATTCTTCCACCAACACAAATACCCACCCAAACCAAAATTGTTCCGCCGTGGTATGGATGGACTTCCTGAAGTTGTTGCAGACGCTTCTCACGTCCAGGAACTTGCCATACACGTACTCTTCGTGAATCAGGATAAAAACCGAATCGAAACTCATCGGTAATAATCTAATCGGTAAAACAGCACTACAGACCATTGGATATCTTCCTAGACAAATGTTCTCGAGCCAACTCTAATCTTCGTCCGCGATTTCCTCTGCGTAGTGCTAGATTACAACGCAGCCTGCGAGCATGAAGGTTAGCCTCATGCAGTCTTCTCCTCACAGTTTGGTCACTGACAAGCAACTGGTGCTCTGATTGGAGCCTATGAACCAACTGCATGGCCGTAGCATTAGGTTGTCTTCTCGCGGCCACTTGCAAAAATCGGTCATGTCTTTGGGTGGTTATGCGCTTCCCGCCTAGGGACCTTTCAGCCACTTCACTAGTGGTACGATAACGTGACCACAACCTTGATATCACGTTTTGTCTTGTACCAATCTCCTCGGCTATACTCCGTTGAGTAGCCCCAGCTTGAAGCATGCCTACTGCCCTTAACATCTCGTCTCTCGATAAATGGCGCCGCTGCATGATGCATACAGTTACATAAATTCGAAATTAAACGATGATTTTTATTAAAACTTTAATTTGAAACAAAAAAAAATACCAAAAACTAGGTTAGGTAATTAAAAACATTCGAACTTCGCTACAATTATGCCGGGCAAATCTTTTGTTTTTAATTTATTTTTCAAATTCAAATTTGTAATTGTTCATTAAAACCTACAAAACAAGCTTACATTAAAATATGTTTAAACCGTCCAGTATTTTATGAGTTTATGACATTTTTACGAAATATCCCTAGACAGTGTTGATGTGTGTAAAAGGCACCTTTCAATTTCAGCCGGGCTATTCACAATCATTCGAAAAAAAAATCGGATTCAGAAACTACCTCCCCTTCGATTTAGATCTTTGCAATTCACAATTATCGGAACGGAGATACTTGCATTTCAATTCGTTAAATCAGGGATTCTAAAAGGAAATATAATTACGTTTATGATTTTAAAAGACACTTTCAATGAATTTGAATGTATCCGATTTAAATTAGAGTACGGAGAGTACTCTTATAGATACATTTTTGACCATCTTCATAATAAAAGTTAACACACTCTTTTTTTTGTAAATTATTATTATGATGATTTTTTAGCTCGAAATAGTAAGTTACTTTCTTGTTTGTCTGTCGGTCATTCCAGGTGTAATCTGACGGCTTAAATTTCAAAAACTTTCCAATTAGTTATCCAGCTGAATGTTTCAGGGAAGCTAAAATATCGATGAAAATGCATTCTACGGCGTGGTTTTTAGAACAATTTAAACCGACATTTATTGCTTCGTCTAAAGCATATTTTAAGTTTTCTCGTATTCATTTAAAGAGAGTGAACTTAAACAATATAAAGTCTTAACTGGCTAAGTGCAAGTCGGACTCGCACTCGTAGGGTTCCGTAACATAAGCGTTTTTATGAAAAACAAATGCATATTTGCGGTACGGAAAATGTGCTATATCTCAAAAACTACTGACTTCTAACCAATTTTCGGTTAAAGTTTTATTGAGATCTACAGGATATTATTTTAGATTTTTCACTTTTTACACACACATTTTACCACTTTAGAAGTGTAAAACTTTCAAACGAATGACTTTGAAAAAATATTGTTTTAAGAACCTCAATTTCATTTTCAACGACCTATCCAAAAACATACCGCAAGTAAAGGTTTGTTTAAAAAAAAAAATTAGTTTCTGTTCCCATGTATGGGGAGCCCCTCCTCAATATTTATTTTTTTTATTTTTGTATAAAACTCGTATAGCTGTTCATAGAATACATCTATCTACCAAGTTTTAACTGTGTAGTCTTAAAAGTTTCGGAATAAAATGGCTGTGATATACGGACAGACAGACGGACGGACAGACATACGGACAGACATGACGAATCTAAAATGGTATGAAACTGCACAACATTTCTACCTAATAGAACTACGCCAGCGATACCAATTCAGAAGCTGGGAAACCCGCCGATCCTGTAATATGTGCAGTTATAATGTATAATAATGTAAAGTAAAACATCGACTGGCATAGCAATTCGTCATTTACATCTCATGTTTCAAATGGAAACCTAATTCGGTTATCTTACTTAGCTTCGCTTAGCTCTCATACATAGTTGGCTTTGAGTAACTCAAAGATAGTTGGGCGCTAGCTTCGTTTCGCTTATATTCCAATATTGAGACCTGTGTTTAATCCATCATCGGCAGAAGAACGATCGAGTGTCGTTTGCCAAACTCAGCTGATCTCCTTAAACTTAAAATAACAAAAGAGAGTGCGTATACCACCATCATCCGAATATCTTTCTCAAAGATTTATTACTTTATTAATGTTATTTCTTGAGAGCGAATCGATTAGCGACATGCTTTTATTCGATTGATGGCTGGTTCGTGCGAGTCACAACTCAAACCACCTTTTGCCACATGCAGTAGGAGCATTATATCGATGTTCCGCCTGACTTGTTGACATAAAATAGCTTTTTACCATCAAGGAGAACATCTGCCGGCGTATCCTTACGGTGTCCAGCAACAAAAAGCCCTTGGTATTCAGGACCATTTTAGGCCTAGCGGATTCACTATCTTCGATGACATCATCGCTTAGCACCAGGCGAGATAGTAGTCAAACGCTAAGCCTATAAGCAATGTTATTCTCAATCATTCGAAAGCAAATTCGAATTCGGAAACTGCCTTTACTTCGATTTGGATCTTTGCAATTCACAATGCTCCGATCGGTTAATTTTGATAAATCAATTAGAAAAAATCTGTGACTTATTGGAAAGGTTTCCGCGCAAAACAGCTCAGGGATCAAAAAAATAATAAAATTCAAAATGAAGCATCCGAATCCGAATATGTTTTCGAATGATCGAGAATAAGCGCAAAATAACTAACAAATAACTACAAAAATATTACATTTTCGACAAAATTTCTAGCGTTTTGAGATTCGAACTTACAGCCTTTGCTTCTTAAAGCAAGCTCTGTTCCACCTGATCCAATCATGTACATATGCAGTGTGGCGAATTTAAGAATAACAGTGTCAATCTGCACGTATAATTACGGAACCAGGAACGATTCCCGTGTCCTGTTTTTTTTTTTTTTTCATTAAATCTTTGTTATACATATACATTTTGATCAAAGTATAATTTGAGAAGTGTTTACCTAATAGATTAAATAACATTTACATAAAAATATCCTGTTTTTCCCGTGTCCCACCGAAACCTTTATGTTTTTCAGGATAACCAATATTCTAAAAGTTATTCCATAGTATAAGCTATGCTAACTTTAAGTTTCATTAAAATCCGTCCAGTAGTTTCGGCGTGATGATTTTTCAAACGGACATACATACAGACAAAAATTTAAAAAAATATATTTTCGGGATCTATAGTGTTCATATTGCTTCCCCTAATTTAAATTTCAAAAAAATATTCAATGTACAGTTTTCGCTTAGTTACTGTTTTATTATAGTATTATAGTAATAGATAGAAGATAAGCTATGCTCACTTTAAGTTTCATTAAAATCCGTCCAGTAGTTTCGGCGTAATGATTTTTCAAACGGACATACATACAGACAAAAATTTAAAAAAATATGTTTTCGGGATCTATAGCGTTCATATTGCTTCCCCTAATTTAAATTTCAAAAAAATATTCAATGTACAGTGTTCGCTTAGTTACTGTTTTTGTACTTCTTCTTTAGTACTTACTTAGTTTGTACTTTTGTTCTTGTACTAATTGCTAGATTTTACAATTTTTTTTTTTTTTTTTTTTTTTTAAATAAGAAAAGATTACTTACAATGTGGGTTGCACATTACTAGTATTCTTGTTAACCCCTCCAACTAAGCTAAATATGCTTGTGTCTGGAGTGGGTTCACGTCAATAGTGCAATGGGTGGGGTGGGGATCGAACTCACGACCTCTCGATCGCCAGTCCGACACCCTATCCATTGGGCTATTGCCGCCTTAGTTGCTTGCAACTTGCAACCGCTATGTGTAATAATAGATAGATAGATAGATAGATAGATAGATAGATATATAGATAGATTATAAGTTTTAATTTATTAACGATATTGATAAATAAGGTCCAAAGAGTAACATAATATATGTGTCACCCCCTGACAATGTCTATCAATGTGTGTCTAAAAGCCAAAAACAAAGAAAATAATAATGTGTGTTTTTATAATTATTATTGCGTTATTTGTAATTATTTTTTTATAAGGAAAAATATGGACAGTGATACTAGTGATGTAGTTAGAAGGTCGCAGCCTGCCAGTGCTTCCTATGTTGGACCAAGATATGAGGGTAATGAGCTGAGTGGAGAGTCCTCATTGCTCCTAAGCGCGTTTCTTTAAGGGTCAGCGAGGACTTAATGTACACATTGGGAAGAGCCACAAATCTCTTTCTCAGAGTGTACATTCTGTTAACATTGGTGCCCATTTGACTCAAACTCTCGTTCAGACATAATGTTCTAATACACAACCTTTTTGGAAATATCTATCTAAATTAAAATCAATCTGTTAAAATCAATCAAATGCAATTCGATCGTTAAGCGCATTCCCCATCATCATCATCATCATCATCAGCCTGTATCAGTCCACTGCTGGACATAGGCCTCTCCTAAGATGCGCCACTGAGCCCGATCTTCGGCTCTTCTCTTCCAGTCACTGCCCACCGCTTTGCGTATGTCGTCGCTCCACCTGGTCACAGGACGTCCTACGCTACGTTTGCCGATTCGCGGTCTCCACTCTAGGACAAGTCTGCCCCAACGGTTATCAGTCCTGCGGCAGATATGACCAGCCCACTGCCACTTCAGCTTGCTAATCCGTTGAGCTATGTCGATAACTTTAGTTCTCTGGCGAATTACTTCGTTCCGGATTCGATCCCGCAGAGAAATACCGAGCATAGCTCTCTCCATAGCTCGCTGAGCGACTTTAAACTGGTGGACCAGTCGGACTGTGAGTGTCCACGTCTCGGCTCCGTATGTCATCACAGGTAGGACGCACTGGTTAAAGACTTTTGTCTTTAGACACTGTGGTATAGGCGACGAGAAGACTCGACGGAGTTTTCCGAATGCTGCCCAGCCCAGCTGAATTCTTCTCTGGATTTCCTTCTCGAAGTTATGTTTGCCTAGTTGGAGCGTTTGCCCTAGGTAAACATACTTAGTGACAACTTCGAGTGGGATTCCATCTACGGCAATCGGTTCCGGAACAACGTGCTCGTTGTACATGACTTTGGTTTTGTCCAAATTCATCCGGAGACCGATGCTACGAGAAGAATCAGCTAGGCCATTCAACATCCTTTGTAGGTCCTGCAGCGTCTCTGCCATAATGAATCGTAAGTGAGAGATGTACCTGCCGTTGATGTTAATGCCACGATCTTTCCAGTCCAGCGTCTTAAACATATCCTCCAAGGCGTTAGTGAACAGTTTCGGGTTAATGACGTCCCCCTGTCTCACTCCTCGACGCAGGTGGACATGTTTAGTTAGCTGGTTCTGTACTTGTACAGTCATCGTTGCGGCATTATATAGACATCTCATCACTTCGATATATCGCCAGTCGACTTGGCAACGCTGCAAGGACTCGAGAACAGACCAGGTTTCGATTGAGTCAAAGGCCTTCTCATAGTCCACAAATGCTAAGCACAGGGGCCGATTATACTCTTCGGTCTTCTGTACAATCTGCCGCACCGTGTGGATGTGGTCTATGGTGCCGTAACCGCTTCGAAACCCGGCCTGTTCCGGAGGTTGAAACTCGTCGAGTCTTCGCGCAAGACGGTTCGTGATGACCCTTGAAAACAGCTTGTAAACATGGCTCAGAAGCGAAATCGGGCGATAGTTTTTCAATAGGGTTTTGTCTCCTTTTTTGAAAAACAAAACCACCATGCTTCTGTTCCATGCCTGTGGAGTTCTCCCAGTAAAAAGAACGGAATTAAATAGCTGCTGAAGCTGTTGAGCTGCTGGAGCTCCTCCGGCTTTTAAAAGCTCCGTTGTGATTCCGTCTTCTCCTGGGGCTTTTCCATTTTCGAGTTGTTTAATGGCCATCACGATTTCGTCTCGGCTAATTTCGGGCAGATCTTCTGTGAAGTGGCGGGTTAAGGTGGCTCTAGAATCCTCAGTATCGGGTTCGGGCCTTGAAGCATGCGATGCGTAGAGCTTGCCGTAGAAGTCTTCAACTTCCGACAGAATCTCCGGCTTGGATGCGACGACGTTCCCCATGACGTTGTCAGCTTTGTGAGGTGGCTTCTACCCAGAGGCTGGACGAACACTTTCGACCCCCGATTCTGCTCAATTGATTCTTTAATCAAGAGCGTGTTAGAGGATCGGAGGTCGCGTCGTACCAGCTTCTTTATGGATTTGTTGCGCACCAGGTTAGTTGACAAAGCTGACAAAGGGTCTGTTCGTCTCTCTTCCATTAGCCGAAGTGTTTCTGCCGAGAGTTTGGACTTTTTGCCCGTACGCTTGCTCTCGCAAAACTTCGTCCCTTCATCCCTGAGGATTTCCACTTCTTCTTCGAGTTTCTGGTCTACGTCATCTGTGGTTTCCAAGGCAGCGAATCGATTTTCCAATTTTAATTGGAATGTTTCGGACCCAACAACGGTTTGGAGTAGGTTCGGACGGAGCGTAGACTTCATCAATCGGAATCTCTCGGCTTTAAAGTCGATATCCAGAGTGCCTCGTACAAGTCGGTGATCACTTCCAGTATTAAACCTAGTGATCACTGAGATGTCTCTGAATATGCGCCGTTTGTCCGTAATGATGAAGTCAATCTCGTTTTTAGTCACAAAGTCGGGGCTTTGCCACGTCCATTTCCTTTGGGGCTGTTTCTTGAAGAACGAGTTCATCAAGAAAAGCCCCTCTCTCTCGAGGAAATTGACGAGCATTTGTCCCCTGTGATTCCTACTCCCAAATCCATGGGGTCCTATAGACGATTCGCCGCAAGTTTGTACTCCCACTTTGGGTTAAAGTCTCCCATGACAACGTTGTAGTGAGCCTTGGAGGTGGTGTGTAAAGCTCTGGAGATATCTTCATACATGCTCTCCACCTCGTCATCCAAGTGTGTCGAGGTCGGTGCGTAGACCTGGATAACCTTGAGGCTGTACCTCTTGGTTAACTTAATTATGAGGTACGCTACCCTGGTCGACACACTGGAGATTTCTACAACGTTGTCACTGAGAACCTTGTTGACCAGAAACCCGACGCCGCCTTGGGATGGCTGATCTCCTTCTCTGTAGTACATAAGATGGCCCGATTCTAAGGTTATGGTGTCCTCTCCCTGTCTTCGGACTTCACATAACCCCAGAATGTGCCATCTTATGTGTTTCAGCTCCTCCTCTAGCTGCGCCAGATGATCGTCCAGCCGAATCGTGCGTCCATTGTACGTTGCGAGGGCATTCCCCGTGGTGCACGAATATCAGTCGCTCAAAATGTATCAATTAAAATTAAAAAAGTTATACAAGAAAATTTTGAAAGCGCTTGGGAACAATTGTTGGTTTTTCCCTTCGAAGTCCTCCACTCTAAAAATGCCACGAAATCTCTCACTACCGCAATTAAAAATAACTGTCTCACACAATCTCACTTTAGGCACGATAATTTTTCCCAAATTCCAAATTTCCAACAACATTCACATTGGCAGAATAATTCACAACATAAAATATCTCATAGTATTTTTGAAAAAGTAGAAACTAAAATAAGTGATGGAGACTTAAAAGGAGCTGCTCAGCTCTTATTTACCAATGACACCATCGCTCTAGACACGCCAGAGCCTTCATCAGCCCTGATTGACAAGCATCCACCATCGCTATCACCGCCTAACCTTCCGGTTACCACCACTCCTGTTGAATCTTTACAGGCGACAGAAAAATACATAAGGGCGGCAGTGATGTCTTTTAAAAATGGATCGGCCGGTGGACTTGATGGCCTAACTGCCCAACACACCAAAGATCTTATTTTTGGAGCTACTGGGGATGCGGGCCAGAGTCTACTGCGAGACATCACCGCCCTTATAAACTTCATGCTATCAGGTAAGGTGCATTCACAGATTGCCCCTCTCCTATATGGTACAAGCCTATGGGCATTGAAAAAGAAAGATGGCGGCATTAGGCCAATAGCCGTAGGTTGCACATATAGGAGAATTGCATCCAAGGTTTGCTGCCACCACATACATACAAAACTAACTGAAAAGTTCCAGCTCCTTCAAGCTTGCGGTGCTTATCTCTGAAGTTACTTATCAGATCTCAATAAAATTACAATGAGACCAAACGAAAATCATATTAACTTAAACAAAAAAGAATTTTCCAAATCGGTTAAGAATTGATGGAGTTCTGAGGTAACAAACAACCTCTTCCTTTTGGTATAGTCGTTTAATAGTACAACTGTAAAAAAAAAACAGAAAAAAACAACATTAACAAAAAAAATCACTAGCCAAAAAAGGCAATTCTACATGCAGAAAAAAAATAAAAAAGAAAAAGATAAGAAAGAAATAAAAATGTAGCTAGTAAAAAAAAAGATAAATATTTAATTATGTATATTAAAATAACACAACACTACACGACACACCTCTATAATAAAAAACACATTACACCAACTGCATTTATGCTCATCGATGTTAAATGTAACTAAAGCAACAGAACAAAACCCGCTTTACAAATGTCTCCGGTTCATATCAGAGGAAAAACAAAAGCGGAACAAAAAAAAACCGACTAAAATGATGAACACGTGATACATATGCCAAATATAAGATAAAATGAACAACGTAATTTAGTCGGGTCATACATGACAGCGGGTGAGAGCCAATGGGTGCACTAGAACTTGGTTCCATACAGTGCTGGAACCAGTTTATTCGCATACGCAGAGAAGGATATAAAAAATGGTGTTCATCTCGCTCTCCATACAAGTGATTGTATAGTTTTATCCTTCTCATATTATTATTGTTATTTAAATGCCACATTCATTTAATACTCCATCCACGGCTACGATCAAATGCTAGTCAGTGTGCAAAAAAAAATAGCTTCACGTGACTTGTTATGATATTAAGCAACGTAAGTCAGCTGGTGTTTATTACACTAGTTATAAAATCCATTCATTCAAATTCAAATTATTACCACTTTCGCGTTCTCACGTACAAAAAGAAACTCAATGGGCTAATAGACTCAAATCATAGCAGTCAAGGCTCAGTTCAAGGCGTAAAAAACACACAATGTTGTTTAACGGTAAGTATGCTATGTGCCAATTGTAATTTAAATGATGTTATTAAAATATTCAATGCAGTTCGATTCTTGATGTCGAAGTGCAACGAAGTGCCTCAAACAACGCAAACAGTGGCTAAATGTTTGTAATTTGTGAGACGGAAAAAGTAGTGATTGGCGGGTAGTTACAGAAAAAGTTGTTTTTATTTTGTTTACATACATACCTTCGTCAAATTTAATGCGCGCAGTTGACGTTAACAAGTGATATCTACTATTAGATTAGCTCGTGATATTTAACTTAATTGAATGACTGTTTAATTTAATTTCAATAAAGTTTAAAAGTGACGGTGAATATGGGTGCGACAGCTCTTTCAAATGCTAAATTAGTTTTAATTTTTATCATTTTTATAACAGTGAGTAATGTCCATTTACGGAGTTTACGGAAGCAAAGTGAGTACATTGCATATATATTAATTAATTAATTTAAGATCGTTCACAAAATGAAAAAAAAACCTAATTCCAATGCCACGCTAGTCATTTTTAGTACCAAGTTTTAGGTGTTTATCTCCATATCTCTGAAGATACTGATCAGATCTCGATATAATTACAATGGAGGCAAACTGGAAGCATATTCTCTCAAACAAAAAAGAGAGATTTTTTTCCAAAACGGTTAATAAAATATGTACTTACTTGTAACTACTAGTTAAAATGCCCACCGGCCTATCGGTAGCTATCCGCATTTCATTAAACAAGTAACAAAATTAAAATTTTGAATAAACACTTGAATTACAACACAAGCAAAGGAAAAATTCCAAAAAATAAAAAATGTTGAAAATTACAGGGTGTCCCCATACATACATAGTTTCAGCCAATAGATAGGCCTCTGAGTTATATGAGCGCTCATACAATTTAGAGGTATAGACCAACGATAGTACGGAAGCCTCGGCGGGCGAGTCCAACTCGACTTTACCTAGACATCGACCTAGCAAGTTGAAATTTATACCAGATATTGAGGTGTATGGTGTATGGTCCCTATTAGGTGTATAAAAATCAAGGTCCTCAGTGAACACGATAAAAAGATATGGGCAAATTTTGATTTTTGCGAAAACTTATCAGTACCAAAATGTACCTTAATTTTCAACTTTCTTTGTTTTTCGGAATTTTGCCTTTACTTGTGCTGTAAGACCTTGCTTTTGACCAAAATTGACATTACTAGGTCAACCGGAATTACCCTATAGGTTTTGGATCGAAAATATATAGGGTACTTCCCGTTGACCTAGAATCATGAAATTTGGTAAGAAGCATGTTCTTACAGCACAAATAAAGGAACAATTCCAAAAGTAAAAAAAAATTGAAAATTGAAGTGTGTCCCCATACACACATAGGTAACGCCAATTATGATAGACCTCTGAGATATATCAGCGCTCATATAATTTAGAGGTCTAGCTTAATTAGTACCTACCAACGTTGGTACGGAAGCCTCGGTGGGCAAGTCCAACTCGACTTGGACGGTTTTTTTTACAATAGACCACACAATATTGACATCAGATTGATTTATATCGGTGGTGATCTACAGAATAGCTAAGCTATTTCTATCCAGCCATAGGTTGTCTGGAAGAGATCGCTTTAAGCGATAAGACCGCTTATTGCTGCAATATTATTTTAAATTGTATTACTTATAATGTTTGATTCTGTAATTTAAGGTGTTAAGTTATAAAGTGTTTCTATTTATCTATCTATCTAAGCTAAAGCCAATAATAATGTTTACGATGTAACTATTGCCTAATCTGTGGTTTCGCTGCAATTATTTTATATATTTGCGTTGCGTATAATTTGAAATCTGTGATTACTTCTAATGTTTTCATTTAAATTATATACTGTAAAAGACAATTTTAATCTATAATAAGTGTCCAAGGTAAATATCGTAAATATGTGGATAAGGTAAAAATACTATACAGTGTGGAAATTAAACTCAGACCCTGGAGGGAAACTACTTTAAATCCTTAAGCTAGCTCATTTTACTTAAAGGAGACATTCCTTTATTTTTGAAAAGAAACAAATCTGCATTAAAAGATTTTTTTAAACTCACTTGCTTCGCCCGGGACTCGAACCAACTAAAATTAAAAACAATAAACACTTTATTTTATTATACTATTCGGTAGTATTAATATTCAGGATAAAGTTTCTCTAACAAACATTAGGTCTTAAAAATAAAAATAATCGTTAAATCTAACATCAACTTTATTTTACTATCAATTTTGTAACACTTAAATTATTTAACTGATAAATTGTTCGAAATGAGCCCCGTCGTTCCGGCTACACAACATTAGTCGCCGTTGAAATTCATTTCTTGTAGCCTTCAGCAAAGTGTTGTGGTGTATGCCCCTAATATAACTAACATTTTCTATCGCAATCCTTAGCTCTTGAACGGTTTCATAGCAAGTTTCATAAACAACATTTTTTACATGACCCCATAAAAAGAAGTCCATGGGCGTCAGGTCTGGACTTCTTGCAGGCTATCTAATCGTCCCGTTTGTACCTATCCAGGCATTGAAATTTTCATTAAGGTATGCCCTGGCAATTCTGCTGTTGTGGGCAGGTGCAAGGTGTAGAAAATTGCTAAAGGCTACAAGAAATGAATTTCAACGGCGACTAATGTTGTGTAGCCGGAACGACGGGGCTCATTTCGAACAATTTATCAGTTAAATAATTTAAGTGTTACAAAATTGATAGTAAAATAAAGTTGATGTTAGATTTAACGATTATTTTTATTTTTATGACCTAATGTTTGTTAGAGAAACTTTATCCTGAATATGAATACTACCGATTAGTATATTAAAATAAAGAGTGTTTATTTTTTTTTATTTTAGTTGGTTCGAGTCCCGGGGGAAGCAAGCGAGTTTTAAAAAATCTTTTAATGCAGATTTGTTTCTTTTAAAAAATAAAGGAATGTCTTGTTTAAGTAAAATGAGCTAGCTTAAGGATTTAAAGTAGTTTCCTTCCAGGGCCTGAGTTTAATTTCCACACTGTATATTAGAAAATAGCCTTGGAAGTTGTTAGTAGCCTCTTTTCATTTCGAAAGTCCATTATATATATTAGTGAAATAATTTTTGAAATTGGTCCAGTAGTTTTTGAGCCAAATCAATACAAACATACAAAAATAAAAATGTTCTCTCTTTATAATATTAGTATAGATATACGGTAGAGTTGAGAAACCTCCTCCTTTTTTTGAAGTCGGTTAAAAATGGCTAAGCGGCATCATCGCAGTAATTTTTTTTTCCCCCGTATGTTTGGTCTTACGGGATATTTTTTTACCTTATCTCAGCCTTACCTTATATTTCGATTATTCTTTTTTTGTTCGAAAGGAGATATTCCAAGTGTGGTACCATGGTAATTTTATCGAGGTATGATAAGTATCTCCAGAGATATTGAGATAAACATCTCAAAATTGGTACTGAAAATGAATAGCGCGGCATTGAAGTCGGTTGTTTTTTAGTTTTTAAACGATATTATTTCATAGCAAGTCGGGCGGAACATCGATATAATGCTCCTTACATCAGGTTGACAGGTATTTAATAATAAAGGTACGGCCATACCGCAGCGTCATACGATCTGCGGGCGCAATCTCAGAACCTTTCAATTGTTTTCTGATCGCGTTTGGTGTGAACCAGTCAGTACAAATACTACTGCGCTATCTGATCGCCGCCTAGATCGCGCACGCAGGACGCCGTGCGATGTATCCGCACCTTTACACTGTTTACGTATACATGAGAAACTACTCCCGTTTTTTCTCAGTAAGGAATCACAATATCAGATTCCGAAAACATAACACATTGATTGTTCACTATACTGAATTTATATTAAATTAATAATTGTTCTCAAAACAATTAAATCTTTATTCCATGATTGTATTTACAATAACATAATCTGGGAACATGACATTTTTGTTTACAATGCAATATAATTATACCTATATGATATTTCTGTAGTCAGGCAAGTACTTTACCACTATCTAAACTGATGATAAGTGACGATGTTGGTCTAAACTCTAAGATGACTGACTGACTGACTTTAATCCACTATCCCGAACCGATATATATGCTTGTGTCTGGAGTGGATTCACGTCAATAGTGTAATGGGTGGGGATCAAACTCACGACCTCTCGATCGCCAGACGGACGCCTTAGCCATTGGGCTATAGCATGGTTATAAGCCACATTAGCCGAAGAACCGACGACCGCTGGAGTAAACGAGTTCTTGAGTGGAGACCGCGAATTGCTAAACGTAGCTCCACCTAGTCTGAGGACGTCCTTCCTCAGACTAGTTAGAGCGGTAATATTTGCAATGTGGCTGAATGAATTAAGGTCGACTGCATAAAACAATTAGAGTATAGATTCACTCTTAGAATATTTAACAGTTTGCAATAACATATGGCCTAATTTACATGTAATGGATAACAATCATTATTTTAATTATTAAATAGCATAATGAATTGAATATTATGTTTCTATAAGTGTTGTATAATGTTGTATACATTATATTTTGGATAAATACTTATGGCATACAATTAAAATTAATTTCAAACTATATATACAATATAAACTACTCCTACAACTATAATACAGACAATATATAATCTACAAATAAAAAACTGAATTAAGGTCGCTGTCCGCTGGTAGGGTACCCAAAAAGCTGGCGACAACGACATTACCTCTTTGAATGGCAAGACATCTAAGTATTAGACGTCTGGACAACTCCTTTACAAAACTGCGTGCTTGTTGACCCCACGGGCCCATGGTCTAGATTCTAAACAGAAGAAACGAATTATGAAATCACATTTTTACAATTTTAGAATAAATTTTATTATTAAACGATGTTTTGATTTTAAAAAATGTCTGTGACTGCTTCTTTGACTCAGCATTTTTTTAAAGTGTGTATCGAAAATATTGCAGACAGTGCCACACTATCTTTTGACGAGAAAAACAAAGATCATTGGAATCTTCAAGCACAGCGGACTCTTCGCACTAAGGTAATTTTTTTTCATATAACATTTTATGTGCGTATTCACAGTAGCCCTCGGGTGAAGGGTAAATATACGTACAGGCTGTGTAACATGACATGTTATACAACATTGTTACATGACATGTTTCAGGTATTGTTGACACGGAATGTTATAAAACATGATATATAATAAAATTTTATTTTCATTAAGATAGTTTAAAAACTAAAACAACCGACTTGCATGCCCCGAGAATCAATTTCAGAAGCAAGTTTGAGACGTTTATCGTCATATCTCTGGAGATAATAATCATATTTCGATGAAATTACAATGGGACTACCTCGAAAACGTACCCTACTAATTAAAAAATAATCATTAGAATCAGTTCAAAATTGACGGAGGAATAGCGTAACATACATAAAAAAACATACAGATGAATTAAGAACCTCCTTTTTGGAAGTCGGTTGAATGTGTATAACAATGTTTTATTAGTCACGTATACTCACTAGCTCTGAAGAATGGTTATATATAACATTGCAATATGTCATTGTTATTCTGTGCACAGTATTATTTTAGATTGAGTAACAAGTTTACATAATGTGGACGTGTTATAAAACACAAGTTATACAACATGTTACATAGTCTGTACGCACCGCACCTTAACATAGTGAGGAAAACCCCGGCTTAGTATACTGAATCATACCAGCATAACCAGCTTATTAAGTTTAGTCTTATTAAGCAACTCAGCCTTAATAAATCTATCAAAAGTCAAAGCATTTATTCAGTATATGGGCAAATTAAAAATAAGCACTTACACACCTCTACAATAACATTAAATAGATCATATTCAATAAAAATTATTATAAATATAACAGAAACATAACTTATTGCTTTGAATTTACAAAAACAAAGGTATTGAGCCATTGAGCTTTCATCTAGACGTCGAACGTCACACTTAAAACATATGTTTAATTCCCCTGATTATTGTAGGATTGCCAACCGTACTATTACGTGCACCTGCAACCCAGTGCATGTTTCAGTACTTCAGACAATTTTTATCCAAAAAATTGTGAAATAATGAAACAAAATAGATAATAGATATCAGATGTCTTAATTTTAACTCCCGATACAAAAAGATGGGTGTTATAAGTTTAACGTGTTTATGACTGTGGCATGGTAGCGCCTAAACGGATGAATTGATTTTGATTTAGTTTTTTTGTTCGATAGGTGACCTTAAGGGTTCTTGGCTTTGATTTATGAAAATCCGTTCAGTCGTTTTAGACTATGAGCGTTTTTCTAGTTGGTGACGCTATAAAATCAATTTTCATAAATTAGATCAAAATTCGAAATTCGGTAAAGCAGTATAATTGTAAGAACATGGCAGCATTGGCCTGATACTGGCACATTTCCTGGAATCTGCAGAATACTCAACTCCTCACCCATTTACAGCAGAGACATCGAGTATGGGCTCATTGAAATGGTCCGAATGAACAGATTATAGATCAGATCAATTGGGGGTGGTTTTTAGGGTTCCGTACCCAAAGGGTAAAACGGGACCCTATTAATAAGACTCCGCTGTCCGTCTGTCTGTCTGTCTGTCTGTCTGTCTGTCCGTCTGTCCGTCTGTCACCAGGCTGTATCTCATGAACCGTGATAGTTAGACAGTCGAAATTTTCACAGATGATGTATTTCTGTTGCCGCTATAACAACAAATACTAAAAACAGAATAATGTTAACAATAATAGAGGGTCCCCATACAAGAAACGTGTTTTTTTACAGCATTTCACGCCATCTATGTACGCTTAGTTAGGTAAACGTCCCATAGATGGCGTTATATTAAAATGTCGATCCGTAACACCTTTGTTAGACGTTAGATGGCGTTATAAGAAATAAAATGTTTATTAATTATTGTTTTTTGTGAAAAATGATAGTGGTATTTTTTGCTCGATCTTATTTTTTTTTTTTTTTTTTTTTTAATTCTTTATATTAGGTATCATGACCCATACCATGCAACTTAAAATTAGCACTTTAAAGAAATATGTTCAATTACTAAGCTTGATATCAAAATTAATACATCCGATAGATAGATCTTATAAAATACAGTAGTGTGGTACGGAACCCTACGAGTGCGAGCCCTACTTGCACTTGGCCAGTTTATTAAACTATCTTAATTATTAATTTTAAATATTGACAAATCTGTGAGATATTTTGTCGCGGAAACCTTTCCAATTAGAATCACTGATTTTTTCTGATGCGGGAGCATTGTGAATTGCAAAGATCCAAGTCGAAGGAAAGGCAGTTTCCGAATCTGAATTTACTTTCGAATGATTTAGAATAACCCTGCAGATCTTGATGTTGTTCCTCAATCTTTCAGTTGCAAACAGCGTTGAATAATAACATTGCAAAGAATGTAATCCTGTTCCTCGGAGATGGTATGAGTATCACCACTATTGCCGCCACCAGGGCATACCTTGGCCAGAAATATGGCAACAAAGGTGAAGAACTCAAACTGAGCTTCGAAGGGTTCCCTTATACGGGACTTGCTAAGGTGGGTTTCTAATTAATTATATTTATATCATGAATTATTTATATTATTATTAATTATACATATGTGAGCCGACCTAGGCGAACGTATCACGACCAGCTAGGCTATTCTGTAAGCTATCTCGACAGCGGAATCCGCGGTGAGATTCGAATTTCGTACTACGAAATTCAATCGTATCACGATCGTAATACGGTTGAATTTCGTAATACAAAATTCAAATCTCACCGCGGATTCCGCTGTCGAGACAGCTTACAGAATAGTCATACAGATCGGAGACGTTTTAAAGAAAGGCCAAGTCAAAAGTACCTATAACCGGCGAGCATGTATGAAGGCGCTCATGAAAGTGCAAGAAGCGAAAGAGGTATGTCAGTATCGTAGCATGTGGAAAGAAGTAGTCTCTGCCTACCCCAACGGGAAAAAGGCGTGATTGTATGTATGTATGTATGTTTGTTCGCGAATAACTGCGTCGCTTATGAACCGATTTTGATGATTTTTTTTTAATATCTCCTTTCCATTTCTATGAAATTACTATTAATTTCATAGAGATGTGATAGGTATCTCCAGAGATATATATATGGAGATAAACACTTCAAACTTGGTACTGAAAAGTAATAGCGCGGTATTTGAAGTCGGTTATCTTGCTCTCTCTAGAATTTTTTGTAAGTTTTTTAAACGATCTTAATTGGCAAACCACCGGAACATGTTATTCCGGAGGTTGCGGGTTCAAGTCCCGTCGGTACGATGAAATTTTGGATTGTGTTTAACAATTTACAAAAATATAAAGTGTGTGACACTTCAAAAAAAACATAATATTTGATCTTATATATGTTTGTTACCACTTTACTTGACTTTATTTTACTTACTTACTACTTTACTTTACGGTTACATTTCGACTTAAAGAAAATGACATTCATTTTCGTCGACAAGTAGCCGTGTCCTGTTAATGTAGCGGTGGTATTACTGTACACAATTTCAGTTAAGTCAATCGAACCGTTTAGCTGTAGGTAAAGTTGTCACAAACATACAAAATGACAGACATAATTAAATAAATGATGTGGCAGTAGGTACAGAGAGGGGTACATTACAATAGCACAATAAGCCTTCAATCAAAGAAATAGTATTGCAGTAAGTATTTATCTATGTAAATAAATACCTACTAAACGAGACCCTGCATCCGCAGACGATATATTTAACCGACTTCAAAAAAAGAATGAGATTCCCAATTATCTGACAAAGTTTGAACCCTAGATTTGCGAGTCTGACTCGCACTTGGCCAGTTTATTGTAATATTAGGTATGGACTTATGTGTGTTCCAGACGTATTGCGTAGACAATAACGTGGCAGATTCTGCATGCAGCGCGACGGCATATCTTGCTGGTGTCAAAGCCAACAGTGGCACGATCGGACTGACAGGAGCTGTCAAACGAGGCGACTGTCGAGGACAGAAAGACACTAAGAACACCATCACGGGCTTAGTCGACTGGGCACAGAAAGCTGGGAAAGGAACAGGTATATTATATTTGGCAAGCAAGCATTTTATGTCCGCAGACGTAGTCCTGCCCGATCGCAGCGCCACCTATCGGGTCCAATTGTGAATCTGAACCATCTATGGACTAACTCAAACATACACACCAAAATGCATCGATCCAGCCGTTTAGGAGGAGATCAGTGACATACACACGTACGTAGAATTATATATATAAAAATATTACTAGCTGCGCCCGGCGGCTTTGCCTGCGTTTAATCCTGGTTATACTCTTTCTTCTTGAATCACTCTATCTATTGCTGAAAACTGCTCATATACTCATATACTCATTTATTGGTAAACAGGTTTACACGTCATAATTTTACAATAATATTTCATTTTATAAAAAGAGAAAAATATTAAAAAATAACAATTACATTAATACAATAAATTGTAACGATACAGTAAAAAAAACATCGTATAATATTGTTCCTTACTTAAATTTTAGGAACTCGTCGTAGTTATAAAACGTTTGCTCGACAAGCCAGCGCTTAAGTCTTGCTTTAAAGCATGTGAAGCTGGGAGCTTCAACTATGTCTTTAGGAAGCTCGTTGTACACGGTGGGGCCCATCACGTGACTCAGCTTACTGGACTTGACAAGGGAGTGCGTTACCCCGACTAGTTTGTTCTTGTTGCGCGTGTTAAAGGCATGCATGTCACTCCGCTTTTCGTAAAGGCAAGGGTTTGTCCTTGCAAAGACTGCGATCTGCAGTATTACAATTGATGTCAGTGTAAGGATCCCGAGCTCCTTAAAGTAGGGTCAAGCGGAGGTATCCTGAGGTACTCGTACAATCGCTCTGACGGCGCGTTGCTGCATGCGGAATGCGCGTTCCCACTCAGCGCAGCGCCCCCACATCTCCGCACCGTACTGCAGCTGCGAGTGCACTGTGGCGAAGTAGCACGTTCGCGCCACCTCCCGAGACACCACCCGAGACACTCGATTAAGAGCGAAACATGCACTACCTAGTTTCGCACAGAGTTTTTCAATGTGACACTCCCATGTCAGTCCTCTGTCGATTTCAAAGCCAAGAAATGTGGAATGTCTGGCTTGCTCAATGGTGACCCCATTAACGTGTACTATCAGCGGCTTCTTTATCCTTCCCGAAAGATTAAAATGGATGAAGTGGGTCTTACTCAAATTAAGAGCAAGGCCGTTCATTTCGAACCATGTAGCTAGGCAGGTGGCCACCTCGTTTAATCTCACCTCCAAATGATCCACCGTAGATGCTGTGACTATAGCGGCGACATCGTCAGCATACATAAGTATGTCCGCCTCAGACACAAAATCCGGTAGATCATTGAGAAGTATCGAGAATAATATATTGGAGACAGAGGAACCTTGTGCTACACCTATCGTAGATGCGAGAGCATCAGACCTCTTCACTCCATCACCAGCGTCAACCACTTGTGATCTTCCTCGAAGTAAATTTGTCAGAAGATCGTGTGAGGCTGAATTGATACCGTTATGTCTCAATTTTATCGCGAGCACGGCGTGATCAGCTACATCGAAGGCCTTAGACAGGTCGCAGCAGAGAACGGCCACCTGCCGCTTGCCCTCGCGAGCCGCCATCACGCGTTTGACCACCTCCCGTGTGAGGCACGTTGTAGAGCGTCCTGCTCGATAGGCATATTGCCGATCTGACAATGCATCGGGTGAGCACAAGTATTCAGTGAGTCTCGTGCTCAACCCGTTCTCAAAGATTTTAGCTATCGATGGTATGATCGATACTGGCATATATTAATTATACTATTTAAATATTATGTTTTATGTTGTAATATTTTAATCGGCTATAGCCCAATGGTTAAGGCGTCTGCTTGGCGATTGAGAGATCGTGGGTTCGATCCCCATCCATTGCAGTATTGACGTGAACCCACTCCAGACCCAAGCATTATGATCTTATAAAGCATAGCTTAGTTGGAGGGGTTAACTAGATTTCTAGTAATGTGCAACCCACATTGCTAGTAAGCTTTTTTTTAGGGTTCCGAACCCAAAGGGTACCAATGGGTCTGTCTGTCTGTCCGTCTGTCACCAGGCTGTATCTCATAAACCGTGATAGTTAGACGGTTGAAATTTTTACAGATGATTTATTTCTGTTGCCGCTATAACAACAAATACTAATAATATCGTTTAAAAACTAAAAAAGAACCGACTTCAATGTTCATTTTCAGTACCAATTTTGAGATGTTTATCTCAATATCTCTGGAGATACTTATCAGACCTCGATAAAATTACCATGGTACCACACTTGGGATATTTTCTTTTGAACAAAAAAAGAATAATCAAAATCGGTGCATAAATGACGAAGTTATCCCCGAACAAACATTAAAAAAAAAAAAAAAATATATATATATATACGGTCGAATTGAGAAACCTCCTCCTTTTTTTGAAGTCGGTTAAAAACAGAACAAAGTTAAAAATTAAAGAGGGTCTCCATACAAAAACGTGTTTTTTACTATGGCGCCTTCTATGAACGATTGTTTACTATTATACTTAAATATTATTATTATACTGCGGTTCGGACCCCTCCGTTTGCGAGACAAAAGTCTGACTCGCACTTGGCCAGTTTTATTTAAATAACCTAGTGTGGGACGCCCTCTAGCTAGGTGGAGAAATAATAAATTACACAACCTGGCTGGCAGCGGATGGACACAAAGAGCTTTAGATTGAGCTTAGTAGCGTACCTTAAGTGATATTAATCAGTGGACATAAGCTACCTGATGATGACGATGATTATGATGAAGAATTTTACCCGACTGCCCAAAAGGAGGGTAATAGTTTTTGGAGTCTATATTTCTATGTGACAACTTCAGAGCTAGTTTCCGTTCTAGCACAGAACAGATGAAATACTACGTAGTATTAGATCTAGCGATCTACCATCCTATCAGTCACTAACCAACTAATTAGATAGCGTATAAAAGCTAGCCTATTATCTAAAAATAAAAAAAATCTATTGTAACAGATCTGTACTTATAGCGATGCATTTCATGGACACAATTACACCTAGACTTGGTAAAATGATTTGTGGATCACACAAAGTATTTTCCCGTGTGGGAATCGAAACAATAACCTTCGGTTTTAATGGCCAGTGTGACTAACCACTAGATAAACTGGTTAGTCTATTACGGCCGTATTCATGAAGATTTCGACCACGGACGAAGACAGATATGACGAACTCATAGCGGTATATTTGACTCAAGTAATGTCAATAATGTACTGGTTTGGCCATGGAGGTAGGATATACATATAAATAAACGCGATACATTTGCCTGTGTGGAAATTACTTCAAAAAATGGTGCAATACCTAACGTCATAATGAAACTGAAAATGGCTGCCATTTATTGTCCATTTGTCCATTAATGAGTTTTTTTTAGCCCGGAGAAACCCGGTCTCGTACTACTCCGTTGTGGAGCCAATGAAGTGGTTATGTCGGACTCCATCCGACTAAAACCCCAAGGTGCTCCATCTCGACGCCTTGTGTCGGGGCTACGGGGTCGCTGTTGCATGCAACCTCAGCCCCGACGGCACATGGCACGTCACAAACTCCTTTCCGGGACCAAGCGAATGGACGCCAGACAACCACATGTCTGGACGCCCGTGGTCCCCCTGGTGGAAGATAGGGACAGCGGCGCAGCGTTATACCGAAAGTCCTTCACTTCTGCAGTCCCACCGCGTCCGCCATCAAACGGTGGCGGCCCCGTCGGGGCCACGCAAGATAGGGGGAGCGACGCACCGCAATACCGGCACCCCTCTCCCGCCGCAGCCCCTAGTCCTCAGCCGCGGTGCAGCCCATACTACACCGCTGCTCGCCTCAGACGTAGTACCACCCATACAGCACCGTAACTTTCCTCCTATACCATTCACACCAAAGCTTTGCGGGGAAGCTTGCTGGAGTGTCCAGCTGGGGCCAGCCTGCTCCTCTAGCCTGGTCTGTCCCTGGGTTCCTCTTAGCTTTACTGAGCTTGTCCAAGCTACATTTACTAGAATAGATAATTTTGTACCAAATACAAAATTCTAGAATAAATCCTTTAAAGTGACAAAGACGAAGTACCTAGTTGCTTGTTTTTAACGAGTAAAGACTTGCATTAAATAACGGGCTACTACGGAACCCCACACTGCGCGTGGCCGACATCACTTGGCCGGTTATTTATAAATGGAACTGAAACAATTTTTTTTTAATCAAACCTATTCGTGCGGGATGTCTATAGATAGTATTAGATAGGTCTTTAAAAATGACATTGAGGTTCTTGAAGTATTTTTTCTCAAAGTCAATAGTTTGAAAGATAGACACTTCTAAAGTGGTAAAATGTGTGTTCCCTCCCCTTAAACTTTTGAAATAAAGGATTGAAAAATCTAAAAAAAAATTGCATACTGTAGGTCTCAATAAACACTTTCATCGGATTGGTTTGAAAGAGATATTATCAGCAGTTTTTGAGAAGTAGCACATTTTCAAAACCACAAATATGAAGTTAGTTTTTTGCTGGCGAAAAATTATAGTTATAAAATACTCGACTGTGTTACGGAACCTTACGAGTCCAACTTGGTCAGTTTATTATCCCGATATTCGCATGGGAACGATGTTTACGCGGGTAAAACCGTGGGGCACAGCTAAGTAGTGAGGCTCCAGTGGTGTAGTGGGAGAATGGTCAGCTTTGATGCCAGAGGTAGCGAGTTCAATCCCCGCCGGGCACCAATGGATTTTTCTATCGAAAAATGTATGTGCGCTTTTCACAGTGGCCCTCCGGTGAAGGTAAAACATCGTTAAGAAACCCCCAACTCCCGCACGCTGCTAGGACACTATAATGTCCACCTGGCCAGCTACCACCCTCAAGTTAAAAAATCTGTCGCCAAACATCTAATGTGTTCCGGCAGCAATCCTTGAGAGCCAGTTCCCATTCTATGCCTAGCGTGCTACCATTCTCGACCGCATCATCACTTACCAACAGGTGAGATAGTGAACAAACGCTAGCTTATACGATATTTAAAAAAAAGTTGTGTTAAGATATAAGTAATTCTGCCACTACCGAATGCTGGGGCCTACCGAATGCTGGGGCAGGTAGTTAACATTTTAGCACTTAGGTAGGGGGTAGGGGGGTAGGGGTGCGGGTTGGAACACCTCCTCGTGGTGTACCCTGGCCGACAACTTTTCCCAGTTAACTGGGTTAAGTTGTTGACCGATAGCGAAGTTCCGACGTGAGGGGCTCCTCCTCGTGTCCCTCTGATATTTAGCAGAGGGCACAGCGTGACGGGGCAGGGCGGGCTCGGTAGTGGGAGCCACCTGGTGGTGGGTCTGAGCATAATGCTCGGACTTAGTGGCGGGGCCGGTAAAGGCCGCATGAGGGCTGCTCGCATGATTTTGTCATGCGAGCCAGACGGTGGACGGTGTGCGAGTAGGGGTAGTTGCCCTTCGCACACCTGTCATTTGAGGGACAGAGGGTGTGGTGAGTTTGAGGAGAAGACGAGCCACACTCCTCTTAGGCTGTGGGTCCGACATGCTCGGGCCGAGTGGTGGGGCCGGCGACGGTCGAAGAGTGGGGTCTCGCATGCCACTGGCACTGGCATGCGAGTCGAACAGCGGACGGTGTGCGAGTAGGGGTATTTGCTCTTCGCACATCAGTCATCAGAGGGACAGAGGGTGTGGTAAGTTTGACGAGAAGACGAGCCACACTCCTCTGTCATTGTGGGGTAACTGTTGGAGAGTCGGGGGACTCTTCAACGGCTTGCAGTACCCCACGTGACGGTTGAGAGGTGACCTTGGTGAGCAAGGTTATCCCTCCACAGCGGCAGAGGCCCATTTGGGCCTGCCACCGGGGTAAGGTGGTGAATGCCAGCGCGATCCTATCTTGCCCCACTACGGTGGATGACGGCTCACCCCAGGTTTTTAGTGCGGTATCCTGCCTTTTAGGCAGCGAGTCCCACATAATCATCTCGCTCCCCCGGGCGAGTTGGTATCCATAAAGGATTTTCCTGGGTCTAAAAAAAAAAAAAAAAAAAGGTAGTTAACATTTAAGATGGTGAATGCCAGAGCGACCCCATCTTGCCCCATCTTGGCGGAGGACTGCTTCCACGTGGGGTTTTTAGCCGGTAAGAGTCCGGCATAATCACTCCGGCACCCCCATGCTGTAAAAAAAAAATAATAAAAAAAAAAAAAATTTAGTTAACATTTTCGTTCGTTACAGGAGTGGTGACAACAACACGAGTGACGCATGCGACGCCAGCTTCTGCATACGCGCATTCCGCCGATCGTCGATGGGAAGCCGACACAGATATACCCACTCACGGCCTGTTGTGCGATGACATAGCAACGCAGCTCGTTAAAGGTCGCGTGGGCAGCAACATAGATGTAAGACATATGTGTACTTGGTAACGAAGTAATTCGCCAGAGAACTAAAGTGATCAACATAGATGTAAGACATATGTGTACTTGGAAACGAAGTAATTCGCCAGAGAACTAAAGTGATCAACATAGATGTAAGACATATGTGTACTTGGAAACGAAGTAATTCGCCAGAGAACTAAAGTGATCAACATAGATGTAAGACATATGTGTATTTGGAAACGAAGTAATTCGCCAGAGAATTAAAGTGATCGACATACAACTGAAGTGGCAGTGGGCTGGACATATCTGCCGCTGGAATGATAACCGTTGGGGTAGACTTGTCCTGGAGTGGACCCGCAAATCGGCAAACGTAGCATGAGACGGCCTGTGATCAGGTGGAGTGACGATACCTATACGCAAAGCGGTGGGCAGTGTCTTGAAAAGAAGAGCCGAAGATCGGGCTCAGTTGCGTATCTTGGGAAAGGCCTATGTCCAGCAGTGGACTGACACCGGCTGATTATGATTATTTGTGATTTGTTCTCTTTAACCGACTTTCTCTCTATCGCGTCTCATCTATTGAAGTCTCTATCACCACAGTTTTACGGGGACGGTATAACTGTGCAATTGTATAGTAAACGTGATTAGTTTGTTGGACATTTTTGTTGCATTTACGCCCGGTAGGGGCGCTTACTTATCAATTATTTTTTTTAAGCGTTTGATCACTATCTCACTCTATGTGATAGACGATGTAGCACGCTTGCCTATTCACAGGAAACACAGACTCTGGCAGGGAATTCCATCCCTTTGCTGTGCGTATGATAAATGTTGATGCAAAGCGCTTTGTGCGACAGAATGGAATATCAACCATGTATCGATGGCGTATATCTGTGCTTCTGGTAGTACGATGGTAACCAAAGCACGGAATAGTGAGGGTCTGCAAGATGACGGAGATATCTCAATTTCATACAAATTGTCTCGTTTAAATAAATAAAATAGTATAAAAATAAATTTATTGCCAAAAATAAAAATTACAACATAAATGAGAAAAAAAAAATTACACAATAAGCAATATTTTGGCAATTGGGGTAGACTCAGAACTGTACTGCGTGGACTGGGTCCACCCAGGGCTGATTTTCAGTATATATATATCAATGAAGAGACTTTGTCGAGCGAGTAGGTAAGCGGGACTTATATTCGATTCATTTTTATATAGAACCATTAACTCTTATTATAATTGTTTTACATGTTTTAAATTTCTATACCATTCATTGTTTACAGTTTACTATGTACAAACACTTTGACGATTGAAACTCATGCGTAGTACTATTAATTACTCTGTGCTCGTGCTATAGACCTGCACTTTGTGATAAATATTCTGTCAAACAGTAGGAAAGACATCGGCGTCTTAGTAATAGGGTCCCGTTGGCACCTTCTGGGTATGGAACCCTGAAAAGTATCCTATGTGTTAATCCCTGCATGTGTACCAATTTTCATCCAAAACTGTAATTTTTTTTTTTGCGCGATTTATTAAGAAACGAATATTTGTAACTAGCAACCCGCCCTGTCTTCGCACGGGCAGAGCATATATGCTTAATTTTGCATCAGTTCGTTGCATAGAGTACCTATATGAATTAACATCTTCAATAATCATCATCCAATTCTAATTTTAATTGGTAATGGGAGTGATAAGACTGACGTCCTGCTTGGGGTGTATTGTGTATTTCCCCCTGCCAGCATCTATCCAAGCCATCCCGGCTCCTTGACGAAGCGGAGCACGGGTTTAGGTTGCTGGCATAATGCTTCTAATGGTGAAGATGATGCTGGTAAATATGTGTGTGTATGCCTGCTTATTTGTGAACTTGGATGTAATGATAATGCTAAAGCACATGGTGATGATGATGATTGTAAGTGTTGTTGCTGCTGCGACTGGTACTCTGAATCCGAGTCACGCTCATGCTCATGAACCCAGCTGTGGTTCTTATTTCGTTTAATACGGGACAGTGTTCACATGTTCACATGTTCCACGGTTTCATCTTCTGGCATGCATCCTCGACAATGAGGCCTGTCGGTGGGTCCAATTTTATAAAGATGATAGTTAAGATTATAGTGTCCCTTGATGAGGCCTACTATTAGACGAAGGTCCTGCCTTTGCAATTGTAGCAAATTGTTAGTAATTTTCTTGTCTAATGTTGGCAGAGCAGTTTTTGCGTGTGTGCAATTCGTTTTGTTGTTCCACAATCTTTATTGTTCGGTTTCTGCATGACGGCGTAATAGGTCTCTGACTTCCATTGATGATGGTCTGCATAGACCCATTACGTCGTCGCTTACCTTCTGTTTCGTGCCATCCTTGGCAAATTTGATGCTGAGATATTGCCGGTACAGGCTGCATGGCTTCTCGTCCATTTTACCTTTACGTTTATGTTGCACTTGGTTGTCAGAGTTTGTAAGATGGCGTGACATTTGGCCAGTACTTGCGATCTAGTTGTAGGTCTTCTTAGCGCATATATAATGGCAGCACTGTTGGTGACAAATTCTAGAGTTGCGCCTCGGTCACCTGCTATTGGGGTGGGGTTTAGTGATACGAGCTTGCACATCCAATAATAGTCCCGTCGTCTCAGCCTGTAAGACGGTAATTTTGTCTTATTCAGCAGCCCTATCGATGCTGAGAGACCAAGTTCTGACGAGTAATAACTGCAACCTGCTCCCAAGTAATTTGCTATCGATGTGAACACCTACTCGCAATTCTGTCCGTGCATTTGATTGCTTCCTGGACAATGGTCGTAGCCAAAGATATAATTTTGCAGTGGCTTGCGGTCGACCCTGTGCATTTCCACTGGTTTGTAGATTTAATTCTGAGAGCCGAGGCCATCACTTTTTTTTGTATGTGCAAATATAACGGTGTTAAGCCCAGGATTACATTTAAAGCATCCGACGGAGCCTTCTTCGTGCAGCCACTGATAACTGTGCATGCTAGTCTTTGTACTACCTTTTGTAGTTAGGTAATTGTAGTCACTTGATTTGTGCGCGTTCACCACATCACGCAACCACATATGAGTACGACGCACAATTACATGAAAGTGAAAGTGAAAAGTTTATTAATGACACTTGTTATAAAATGGTGCAAAATAATAGTAGAAAACAAACTTATGATTTATGTGCATAAATCTTTGAATAAAAAGTCACTAATCGGCCCCACCTTAGCATATCTGTCTAATGACCAACGCTGGTCTTCAGGTAATGCCGGTCAGCGACGTCACGTTACAGGCTAAACAGATACAGTACAGAATACCATGAAACAATAAGTTTTTGTGGATGCACGTCGTAAAGTCAGGTCAAAGTCAAATTGAAGTCATAGTACGGTCCAAGTCACACACCCTCAGTAAATAATTATGCAGACATTACTGAAAGCTATTTCGTATACATCGTGTAACCACTTTCAGAGCTTGGTTTTAAACCCCAGTCTTAATAGTCATCATCACACTTCAACCAATTTACACAAAACCTTAACGAATTGTTTACCTAAACCTTCCTCATGGATAATTCTGTCTATTGATGAAAACCGCATTAAAATTAATTCAGTAGTATTTGAGTTTATCGCAAACAGACAGACAGATACTCAGACGGACGCGGGGAAACCTTTGTAATATGTAGTGATATCAATAAGATAAGAAAAGTCAAAAGTCAAAATTCAAAGCATTTATTCAGTATGTGGGCAAATAAAAAATTTAACATTAAAGAGATCATATTCATTAATAATTATTATAAATATAACAGAAACATAACTTATTGCTTTGAATTTACAAAAAAAGAAAACTAAAGTATTGAGCCATTCAGCTTTCATCTAGACGTCGAACGTCACACTGATTAATGTAGGGTTACCAACCGTACTATTACGTGCACTCCCAACCCAGTGCACGTTACAGTACTTCAGACAATTTTTGTCTAAAAAAATGTCAAACAATGAAACACAATAAATAAATAAATAAAACGCAAAATTGATCGCAGTAGAAATCATATTCCGTTGGTCAATGGAACTAATTGTCCGTCTATCATCTGCATAATACCATCGTAATAGGCAACCCTAGATCTGTAAACAAACTGTTGAATCTACTAGTGTTTCGGAAGTACTCCCATCAGAGAAGAAACACCAAGAAACTCTATGGGGCTTGTCACTTGTTTTAATTCATATTTTTTTTAGAAGAATAACTTCTCTGTAATGAATCCTTTTGAATTTTAGGTAATGCTGGGTGGGGGTCGGAACATGTTTCACCCGAGGACGTCAAAGGACGTCGAAGGTCACTTCGGGCATCGCAGTGATGGAGCCGATCTCATACGACAGTGGCTTCGGAACAAGGAGGCCAAGGGACATCTACCTATCTACGTCTATACACGCAAGGTATACTTTTACAATTAGGTAGGTACTTCAAACACTATAGAATTGTCCATACAAACTTACTCAAAAAATTAAAGTATTATTCAGTATGTAGGTAGTATTAGTATACGCACATAATAAACGTCTAAATTAATAAAATAAATCATAATATAAACAAATAATCAATTATCAAGTAAACATAGCAAAAGCGTAATTTGCCGCTTTGAATTAAAAAAAAAAACAACAAAAGGAATGAGACATTCAGCTGTCATCCAATCGTTGACTGCAGACTATTAAAATTGCCAGCAATACACACACCTCTATGTTTCAGTAGGTGCTTTAACAAAAAAAATGAATTAGTGATGTACAACCTTAAAGAAAACTGTCATAATAAATTCAAATTCAATCATTTTTATTTAGCGACAATAACCCCCGGATAAACAAATATCACTATGAGGTCAAATCGAATCGAAACAAAGTTATTCGCCCTAGAAGCAAGGTCATTGTCGTAGCTCATCGTTTTAGCAGGCTGCAGTCATATTATTATCTGTTCTGTGCTGCAGTGGCAGTGGGCTGGTCATATTTGCCATAGGACCGATAACCGTTGGGGTAGATTGGTCTTGGAGTGGAGACCGCGAATCGGCAAACGTAGCGTAAGACACCCTGTGACTAGGTGGAGCGACGACATACGCAGAGCGGTGGGCAATGATTGGAAAAATAGAGCTGAAGGAAGACTGAGGTCAGTGGCGTGTCTTGGGAGAGGCCTATGTCAAGCAGTGGACTGATACAGGCTGATACTCATGATAATGACTATTAAGCTCTCACAGTGCTTTCAAACGCAGTATTATCAATTCATAATTCATATCAATATGTACCTACATTATAGACCGGGACATGGTGACAGAAAATATTAGGTCATTTGTACCAGTATGGCTGTTCTTCTGGGGTCTAATTATGAAATGACAAAAAAAGAAAATGATGGTCATAGCGCTGGTACCGGCGGCCCAATCGCGTGGGCGTTAATCGAACGTGTCGGATAAAAAATTAGTGTCGAACGATTTGTTCCACAAAAATGCTTGTATTTTCCGATAGTCGATAAAAATAAAGTAGGCGGTAGCGTTATGCCATACTTCTCCAGTGTGTCTTACAGAATTAAAAAAAAACAATTCAACCATTTGTTCCGGTCTAATTTTTGCACATCTAATCATCGTCGAGTAGCCATTCACGGAAATCACCTTGCCATACTTTTCCGACGGTTCCCAATGGCCGCCATACCACCACAAAGGAGTACATTTTTTTTGCTAAACGATTTATACCAGCCTAAAACTATTTTTAGCAGTTCTCTGTATGATCATAAATAGAATTCTACACATGCCATACCTGTGGGAGGAGGCAAAAGTGTACTATATTTTTTCAAAATTTCAAGATTTTATTCGTATTTCGAACAATTTGTACCAGTATGGCACTAATTTTTCCCTCTACTAGAAGTATGGCAAATATAATAATGGTCACATTATATCATACAATTTCTAAAAATCCAAATGGTACTGTACAAATCGTATTTTTTTTAATACCTTGGCTTAAATCCGACAGTCGTCCGCCCCATGGTTACAATCTGGATTATTTTTTTTAGGTATATTTACAGCCAAACAAACAGAATACAATGATTCCATGATGTAAAAAATGATTTTACGTATTTTACAGTCTTATTTTCGAATAAATAGTTTTTCAAGTATGGCAGCACTTTTCCCCCCTATATTTGTACCAGTATGGCCACAGAATAATGAATAGTATAGCACTAATTTTTCCCTCTACTAGAAGTATGGGAAAATAAATTATAAGTAAAAAATATTTTTAAAAACAAGCTTTTATCTGGGACAATGAACTAAAATGGTAAAAATAAATTCTAGTCAGTATTTGGCATGTAGGTACTTACCTATATTCTTAAAAGCTTGAAGCACTACCCGTTTTTCAGGCTAGGTAATTACTATACTTCAGTGCCTCAAGCTTTTAAAAATATAGGTAAGTACCTACAAGCCAAATACTTACTAGAATTTATTTTTACCATTTTAGTTCATTGTCCCAGATAAAAGCTTGTTTTAAAAAATATATTTTACTTATAATTTATTTTTAACTTTTTAATAGGTAGGTATAGATACCGACTACCTACCTACCTAAGTATTTAAGAGAAGGCATGATGTTTTAAAATATTCCACGGATATTTGATGTGATTATGGGTAAAGTGCTCTTCAAGGAATCAATCGACTCGGTGGGGCTATGTTGCTTTATAATAGAAATGCCATGGCTACCTTACAGCTTTATCATCAGATCCTGGCTATCATTTAAGTGTAAAGTGCTCCTCAAGACGAATCATTTGAATCACCAAATTTACTGGGGTTACGTTATTTTATCACAGAGATGCCGTGGCCACCTTCCAGCTTCATCACCAGTCGCTTAATATCATCTAGATGTAAAGTTCTCTTCAAGACGAATCAATCGAGCCCAAACTCGGTAGAGTTACGTTGATTTACCACAGAGATGCCGTGGCCACCTTCCAGCTTCATTATTAGATCCTGGATATTATATAGGTGTAAAGTTCTCTTCAAGAAGAATCAATCGAGCCTAAACTCGGTAGAGTTACGTTGATTTATCACAGAGATGCCGTGGCCACCTTCCAGCTTCATTATCAGACCCTGGATATCATTTAGGCGTAAAGTTCTCTTCAAGACAAATCAATCAAGCCCAAACTCGGTGGCGTTATGTTGTTTTATCACAGAGATGCCGTGGCCACCTTCCGTCTCCATCATCAGATCAGCTTTATGGTACCGTATCATTGTATTGTCACCGAAGATACATAAGTACACCAAATTTGAGTCCAATCGGACATCGGGAAGTGGGTCTAATTTAGCTTCCAAGATTCCACCCGAACATACATAGTGACATACATACATACATTGCAAGTTAAATAAAAGCTTGTAATATAATAACGGTCACATTTTATCAAATACTTTGCAAAAATCCAAATGCAATACTGGTACAAATCGTTCGCGAATAAAAAATTACTCCTTTGTGGTATGGCGGCCACGCGACGATGATTAGCTGTGCAAAAATTAGCCTGGAACAAATGGATGAACTTTTTTTTTTTTTATTAATGTATTCGCTTCGATATGGCAGGCTGTAAGTCACACCGGAGAAGTATGGCATTACGCTACCGCCTACTTCTTTTTTTATCGACTATGCGAAAATACAAGCATTTTTAACCGACTTCAAAAAAAGGAGGTTTCTCAATTCGACAGTTTTTTTTTTTTTTTTTTTTTTTTTTTTTTTTTTTTTTTTTATGTTTGTTCGCGGATAACTTCGTCGTTTATGAACCGATTTCGATTATTCTTTTTTTGTTCGAAAGGAGATATCCCAAGTGTAGTACCATGGTAATTTTATCGAGGTATGATAAGTATCTCCAGAGATATTGAGATAAACATCTTAAAATTGGTACTGAAAATGAATAGCGCGGCATTGAAGTCGGTTGTTTTTTAGTTTTTAAACGATATTATTGTGAAACAAATCGTTCGACACTAATTTTTTATCCGACTCGTTCGATTAACGCCCACGCGATTGGGCCGCCGGTACCAGCGCTACGACCATCATTTTCTTTTTCGTCATTCCGTAATTAGACCCCTGAAGAACCGGCATACTCGTACAAATGATCTAATATTTTCTGTCACCATCTCCCGGTCTATTACTAAATATATGGTTATTAACATTTTATTCTGGCAAAATTAGATACTATACGATACTCAAAAGATACATCTATGTACACCAAATATATATATGTACCCCTAGTATGAGTTTTTATCGTAAACGCTTTTGACAGATCACATAGTTTTCGACTTATTCTGGCTCCCTGATTGGTCTAAATTTAGTTAAGTGTAGTAACCACTAGAGGCGCTGTACTGTTTTTCATACAAAATTTGCTCGATATACGATATCGAGTTTGGTATGAAAACTCGTACTAAGGGTAATGAACTGGGTGTATCTGAAATTCTCTTTACGATTAGACCTTTCAATTGGACGCATTCTGTATAAAGATATAACTTTTACATTTTAGGAGCTATTAAAAGTGGATAAGAACGCCCACGACAGCATGTTGGGGCTGTTTGCCCCTGACCATATGCCGTACAACTTGGAGGCACCTGATGATGACCCCACCCTGGCAGAGATGACCGTGAAAGCCATCGAATTATTGGCCGATAAGAAACAGGGCTACTTTTTATTTATTGAAGGTTTGTAGTTAGTCTTAGATTAAAGTTAGAGACACCTCCATAGGTGTCTCTGTCTACGTAGATATGTTCCGTCTCTTTTAAGCTGAATATTGCCGAGTCTATTAAAAGGCCCGAACGAAAACTAAACTGCGCATCGTCACAGAATAAATAATAGGACAAGTAGCATCGTCAACCTTCATGTTGTTTTTTACAAGCTTTTTTGTAAATTGTTAAACACAATCACTCGAACCCGCACCCCTCGGATTACACGTCCAGGTGCTCTGCCAATTAGGCTTAATTGGCAGAGCATCTAGACTATTTTGAAAGTTAATCATTTGAAGAAATCATAACAGTTTTCAAATCCGACGAGAGATGTTTGCACTTCGTAAATCAAATATTAACTTTCGAATCAAGTAGTCATAGATGGCGCCACCAATGCATAATTGGGCTAAAAATGCAATACACTAATTTCGTCGTATCAATGGATCGAACCGTGGCTTAATTGGCAGAGCGCCTGGACGTTTAATCCGGGGGGTGCGGGTTCGAGTCCCGTCAGTTCGACAAAACTTTGGATTGTGTTTAACAATTTACAAAAATATAAAGTTTTTGTCATAAGATAATACAAACATGTTATCTTTAGAAGTTAGTACGGATTACGTTGACGTAGGCACGCGCCACCGGCCCCGCGGCACAGATTATATAATAGTTATGCCCGCGGCCGCTACCGCCGCAACCGCTACGTCCCTGCATTTTAAATCTGAGGACTTTTATCATTTCTGTGGTAATATCTTCGAAAATATTCAATTACATGCTGTTAAGGGCCATACTGGGTTATCTCTAAGAGGTAAAAATATACCATTGCGGACTTTTTTGTAGATCTTTTTAAGGTCTACAATACTGTAATACATTATTTTAATTTATCTCGTAGGTTCAACCAGAATTTGCAAAGTAAGCGCAAAAAAATTTTTATTTACGACATCACATTAGAAAACCTCTAAAGTTATCGGTGTTTCTCTACTATATTATGCATGTATTATACATATAAACCTTTCTCTTAAATCACTCTATCTATTAAAAAAATCGCTTCAAAATCAGTTGCGTAGTTTTAAAGATCTAAGCATATATAGGGACAGACAGCGGGGAGCGACTAGCTGTGGCTTCGCCCGCGTTAAAAAGTATCCTACAGCCTAATCTATTATACTGGCTATACTTGTACAAAATTTCAGCTAAATCGGTTAAGCCGTTTGATCGTGAAGAAGTCCCAAACAAACAAACAAACACATACAAACTGACTTTCGTATAATATTGGTGTAGAGGTGTTGATTCGAAATTGTTAAAGTATTAATCTTCGAGCTTGTTTATATGCTCAATGTCTCTTTGCCAATATGCCCTTCGGCATACAATCATAATTCTACACGGGAAATGGTCAGACCATATGACATCATTAATAACCTCGATGCATTGTAGATATAATATTGTATCAATCGCCGCCTCGGTACAGAATTAACAATAGTGGCCTCGGTTGCAATGCAGTGGTCTAACCACCTACAACTCCATACAGAGCAGAACGATAATCTGATTACAGTTAATTCTGTGCCTCCTGTGCAAAACGATACTCGAGTTATGTCAAAAATGCATTTTTAATAGTTCTATACGTAAAAAAATACGTTTTTTTGTCTATTGTACTATTCATTATTCTGTGGTCTAACTCACGTTCCGATATGTCTTGTAGTTTAGGAGATCGTTTGATACAACTCGAGCTTATTTTCCATATTTTCATGATTTTTTTGTGTCAGATAGTTTTAACACTACTTACCTTATGAAAAAAACCTGTTTTCAACATTTTTTTAGAATAGAATAGAAATATTTTTATTGTATAACTGTGTAGGTACATTGGTACAAGATGGTCTAATCTATCTTCTATTTTATTTACTATAATAAAACAGTAACTAAGCGAAAACTGTACATTAAATATTTTTTTGAAATTTTAATTAGGGGATGCATTATGAACGCTATAGACGCCGAAAATATAATTTTTAAAAATTTTGTCTGTATGTATGTCCGTTTGAAAAATCATCACGCCGAAACTACTGGACGGATTTTAATGAAACTTAAAGTGAGCATAGCTTATACTTATACATTTAGAATATTGGTTATCCTGAAAAACATAAAGGTTTTGGTGGGACACGGGAAAAACAGGATATTTTTATTTTATTTTATTTTGTTCAGAAAACTTACAGTGTAATTCCTTAACTAAATTATAAATTAAAGTGTTAAACACTATTTATTAGTTTTCGCATATTGCGTCTAATTTTCTTGTTTGCTTCTAGTCATCAAAGTGAATTTTAATCAAAAAGTATATATATATGGAAAAGTATAATTTATATAACTCGACAGTTAGGAATTTCCTTCAAACCAATTTTTGGACATTAAATGTCGGTATTTATTTGGAGATATGTTGAACAGGTCAAATTTACGCAATTTTAGGTTATTAATGATTTTTGGAGACCTAATAAAAAATGAATTTTGTCTGTAATTGGTGGTACACACAGGAGTATTTAAGTACTTTGAGTTTCTTAAAGATCTTGTAGGTACCAATAGACCTATCTTCGAAAGGAGATCTGGAGAATCTATCTGAGATTGCGCTATTTTTATCAATGTAACTACATCAGATATTTTGCGTCTTTTGTGAAGAGGTAGCATATGTTGCCTTCTACATCTCGGTTCATAATTATCATCAATTTTTTTGCATTTGTACTGTAAATGCCTCAGGAACCGTTTTTGAATGGCTTCTAGCCTATTAATATAAATCACATATTGTGGATTCCAAATTTGTGAACAATACTCGAGTATACTACGTACAAATTAACAATAGATAATCTTAATTACTTTAATACTACTGCACTGACTGCTTGACCTAATAATAAATCCCATGGCTTTGTTGGCTCTGTTGGCTATGCTATCTATATGTATCTCATATGTTAATTTTGAGTCATGAATTACACCTAAATCACGTATTGCGTCTACCCTCTTAAGATCTTGCCCTTTAAGTTTGTATATAAAATTTATTGGTTTTGTTTTACGAGTGAATGTTATTACATTACATTTTGAGACATTAACATCAAGCTTATTCTGTTTGCAATAGGTCTTAAATCTGATCAAATCTTGTTGTAAGAGATAACAGTCACTAATATTTTTAATATCTTTAAAAAATTTCATATCATCTGCGTAAAGAACAAATTGATAATTTTTGAAACAAGATGCAATATCATTTACAAAAATGTTAAATAATAGCGGGCCCAATAAGGAACCCTGAGGTACACCCGAAGGCACTAAGTTCCATGTAGACCAATAGCCATGAACCACAACAGCCTGTGATCTATTTTCGATGTATGACGTAAACCACCTGTACAAGTTCCCATGGATGCCGGCATTGCACAGTTTCTGCAAGAGTATATGGTCTATGCGATCAAAACATTTACTGTAGTCAGTAAATATGGAATCTATCTGCCCACCTGAGTCCATGTGAGAAGTTGTGTATTCTGAGAATGATAAAAGATTAGATGTTGTTGAGCGTTTTTTTAAGAAACCGTGTTGTTCAGGAATTAATGAGGCTGAGAGATTGTTGTAGACTTGTGCGTGAAGAACTCGTTCCAAAATTTTAGCAAATATTCACAATTTTGATATGGGTCTGTAATTTTTTACGTCATTTTTTCTGCCGCTTTTGTGAACCGGGGTTATAAAAGCAGATTTCCAGATCTTAGGCACAATACCCTCTATTACGGAGCGTCTAAATAATAATTTTAAAGGTTTAGTCAAGACATTCGCACATTTTACTATGTATAAAGGCGTTATATGATCTGGTCCTGCTCCTTTTGTTAGATCTATGGATTTGAGTAATTTATTTATGTTAACGGGATCAATTTCGATGTCATTTATACAGTTAAAGTAATTAGTTGATAGTTCTTGAGTCACAGATTGAGCACTCGTAGAAGGCGAGAAAGGAATAGTGGGAGCAAGAAAAGTGGATTGAAAATAAGTCTATAAATTATGTAAATGTTATGCAATCTATTAGGTAAACACTTCTCAAATGATACTTTGATCAAAAGTTTTCATGAAAAAAAAAAACAGGATACGGAATCGTTCCTGGTTCCGTAATTATACGTGCAGATTTGCACTGTTATTCTTAAATTTGCTACATTGCATATGTAAATGATTGGATCAGGTGGAACAGAGTTTGCTTTAAAAAGCAAGGGCTGTAGGTTCGAATCTCAACACGTGAGAAATTTTGTTGAAAATTTAATGTTTTTGTAGTTATTTGTAAGTTATTTTGCGCTTATTCTCAATCATTCGAAAACATATTCGGATTCTGAAGCTTCATTTTTAATTTTATTCTTTTTTTGATCCCTGAGCTGTTTTGCGCGGAAACCTTTCCAATAAATCACTGATTTTTTTCTAATTGAAATATCAAAATTAACCGATTGGAGCATTGTGAATTGCAAAGATCCAAGTCGAAGTAAAGGCAGTTTCTGAATTAAAATTTGCTTTCGAATGATTGAGAATAACCCTGCTGATATGCTTAGCGTTTGACTACTATTTCGCCTGGTGCTAAGCGATGATGTCATCGAAGATAGTGAATCCGCTAGGCCTAAAATGATCCTGAATACCAAATGCTTTTTGTTGCTGGACACCGTAAGGATACGCCGGCAGATGTTCTCCTTGATGGTAAAAAGCTATTTTATGTCAACAAGTCAGGCGGAACATCGATATAATGCTCCTACTACGTGTGGCAAAAGGTGGTTTGAGTTGTGACTCGCACGAACCAGCCATCAATCGAATAAAAGCATGTCGCTAATTGATTCGCTCTCAAGAAATAACATTAATAAAGTAATAAATCTTTGAGAAAGATATTCGGATGATGGTGGTATACGCACTTTTTTTGTTATCTTAAGTTTTAGGAGATCAGCTGAGTTCGGCAAACGACACTCGATCGTTCTTCTGCCGATGATGGATTAAACACAGGTCTCAATATTGGAATATAACCGAAACGAAGCTAGCGCCCAACTATCTTTGAGTTACTCAAAGCCAGCTATGTATGAGAGCTAAGCGAAGCTAAGTAAGATAACCGAATTAGGTTTCCATTTGAAACATGAGATGTAGATGACAAATTGCTATGCCAGTCGATGTTTTACTTTACATTACACATTATAACTGCACATATTACAGGATCGTCGGGTTTCCCAGCTTCTGAATTCGTATCGCTGGCGTAGTTCTATTAGGTAGAAATGTTGTGCAGTTTCGTACCATTTTTGATTCTTCATGTCTGTCCGTCTGTCTGTCCGTCCGTCTGTCCGGCCGTATGTCACAGCCATTTTATTCCGAAACTTTTAAGACTACACAGTTAAAACTTGGTAGGTAGATGTATTCTATGAACAGCTTTACGAGTTTTATACAAAAATAAATAAAAATAAAGATTAATCTCCCCATACATGGGAACAGAAACTAAATTTTTTTTTAAATCAAACCTTTACGTGCGGTATGTTTTTGGATAGGTCGTTGAAAATTACATTGAGGTTTTTAAATAAATTTTTTTTTCATAGTCATTCGTTTGAAAGTTTTATACTTCTAAAGTGGTGAAATGTGTGTGGAAAGAGTGAAAAATCTAAAAAAAAAATATCCTGTAAATCTCAATAAAACTTTAACCGAAAATTGGTTAAAAGTCAGTAGTTTTTGAGATATAGCACATTTTCCGAACCGCAAATATAAATTTGTTTTTCATAAAAACGCTTCTGTTACGGAACCCTACGAGTGCGAGTCCGACTTGCACTTAGCCAGATAAGAATTTCTATTGTTTAAGTTCACTCTCTTTAGAGAAATACCCGAAAAACTTAAAACATGCTTTAGACAAAACAATAAATGTCGGTTAAAATTGATCTAAAAACCACGCTACAGAATGCATTTTCATCGATATTTTAGCTTCCCTGAAACTTTCAGCTGGATAACTAATTGGAAAGTTTTTAAAATTTAAGTCGTCAAATTACACCTGGAATGACCGACAGACAAACAAGAAAGTAACTTACTATTTCGTGCTAAAAAATCATCATAATAATAATGTACAAAAAACGAGTGTGTTAACTTTTATTATGAAGATGGTCAAAAATTTATCTATGAGTACTCTCCGTACTCTAATTTTAATCGGATACATTCAAATTCATTGAAAGTGTCATTTAAAATTATAAACATAATTAGATTTCCATTTTGAATCGAAGGGGAGGTAGTTTCTGAATCCGATTTTTTTTTCGAATGATGTGAATAGCCCGGCTGAAATTGAAAGGTGCTTTTTATGCAAGGTTATATATGAACGTTTTTAATAAGCCTATCCCCGGTTTTCGAATTTATTGGAGTCGTCGTTTATGAGTTTTTCGATTCTTCTATCAATAGTTTTAAGCATCTACTTAGCTGGATTTTTTTATAACCGTCAACCATCGCTTTGATATAGATTAAACTGCTGTCCCGGGTGAAATATTGTCTAACTTTAGTCAAAAAACCAAGTGGTTGACTAAACTTTAAATTCAACTAGCGACCAGCCCCAGCTTCGCACATATGCCTGCAGGGCTAGCATGGCCTTATCCCCGGGGAAAAGACAAAATTATTATTTCCCTATTTTCGTCACTGACAGGAGATCAACACAACAATTTAAACGCTTGGTGAAGTTTGACCCCGAGATTTGATTTTGGTTCGTATTAAAAAGTTTAAAAAAAGAATTGATTAAAAGTCCGCGGGCGTTTATCATTGTCGAAAAACTTGACTTATAATTTGCCTTCTTCACCAAACAAAACACGGATAGGTGGAAAGACAAAATAGTCCCCTTGCCATGCTAACCCTGCTGGGTAGAGCATGTATGCCTGTATCTGTTTGCATCACTTTGTGGCGTCGAGTATGAATTAATCTTTACATAAAACCTTAACGAATTATACATATAAACCTTCCTCATGCATCACTCTATCTATTTGATTATTAAAGTTATCGTGAAAGTTACACATATTAAAGTTTGTAACGGCTATTATGACGTATATATTTTATTTACCGGAAAATTAACTAAATCACTCTATCTATTGGTGAAAACCGCAAATTCTGTAGTTTATCGCAAACTGACAGACAGACCCGGCAGGGGACTTTGTTTTATATTATGTAGTGATATAAAAGTAAAATTAAGAGTTGATGCTTAATGCGATGCCGAGAATATCAAGGCGGTTAGTTGTCGTTATAGGTATATCTTTAAATGTAGAAGATCAAACGTTGGACGAGCGCTTCTCTATGAGGCTGGATTTTTGTGCGGCTTGATACATTATAACGACGTTGTATCTACATGCCAAAGTACAATATTTGCCAAATTTTCGTTCGACAATATATAATGTAATAGTATATGCAATTAAACATTGTTTAAGTATTCTATTTAAAATACATTGTCATTAAAATTGTAACCATATCTACAAAACTGGGCAATGCAACAGAGTGCCCATATATTGATGGTTAGTGTGAATTATTTAAATTAAGACATGAATTGTTACATAAAAAAAAATACAGCGTAGCAGATATAGCTTCTCTTGGCCTAATCATAATGTAAGGCATTGATTTGAACCTTAATGAGACGAATAAAAAATTAAGTGTAACCACACTAACGTTAAGATTTTGTTAAGTTTTTGTAGGAATCGCGAACGAAGTCGCGGGTACAGCTAGTGTACAATATGCATGGTATCAACAGTTTACCCTTTCGGGCATACAATATAATGTTACAGACTTTCTATTTCACGATGAAGGTTTGGCCATGGTTGTAGTAGGGACATGTACAGACAGGCGCGTTTGTGTGTGTAAACTGAAGGAGCGTTAGCAAAGAAATGTGAAACACATTTTTAAATTAAGCCTTATTTTTTTTACTGCGATTTAATAAATAATTAGTGTTTAGCTCCTACAACATATTTTTTATGTAAAGGGAATAAAATATGATAAGTTACTAGAAACACTCAGGTTGTCATGTCATAAATTTTTATTTAGCAAAACGAATAAAGAATAGATCAAAAAAACAAAGTTGAAATGATTAGCTATTTTAATCACTGCCAGATTCGTCTTCGGATTCTGATTCGCTGTCATCGGAATCATTTTGCAGATTATACATAAACTCAAAATCCAGGTCAACACTTTAAGGTAAATTTCATCGGTGTAGACAATTGGTCGCCCTTGAGAGCGATATTCTGACATCTTCTTTAAATATTTTAGGCGCCACATCTGTATATCATGACGTTCAGTCAAAACTTTACGGTTATTTTTTGTACTTAACCTAATGAGGCTAAAGTACAAATAAATGTGATACCTTGTTCCAGTTCAAACACGTAACTGCAGACTCAATTGTGAAAACATTTAAAATGCTCAAACAAAAGAAAACCGAGGACCTGTGGGGAATGTCAACCACAGTTCTCAGTGACATTATTACTGTTATTAGCCCATACTTAGCTTTTATTTTTAACAGATGCGTTGATCAAGGTGTCTTCCCGGATTTGATGAAAAAAAGTAAATTGATTCCTTTATTCAAATCAGTAAACAAAAATGATCCATCTAACTATAGACCAATCTCTATACTACCGGCATTGAGTAAAATTTTTGAAAAAGTAATATTAGACCAGCTTTTAACACATTTTAACATGAATAATCTTTTAAATAGCAAACAATTTGGATTTACTAAAGGGCGTTCTACTACTGATGCAGGAATAGGTCTTCTTAAACATATATTTGATGCATGGGAGAAAGCACAAGATGCTATTGGCGTGTTCTGTGACCTATCAAAAGCATTTGATTGTGTCTGTCATGAAACACTAATTTACAAATTAAAATACTACGGTGTTGAAGGTAAGGCACTTGATCTGGTATCATCATACCTCTGTAACAGAACACAGATGGTTGAAGTCAATGGCGTCAGGTCATCTGGATCCCTCATAAAAATGGGAGTCCCGCAGGGATGGATCCTAGGACCTTTTTTATTTCTAGTTTATATCAATGATTTACCGTCATTCGCACAGAACCTATGTGATATTGTTTTGTTCGCAGATGATACTTCCTTGATATTCAAAATAGATAGGACTACACCTAACTTTGACGATGTAAACAAATCAATAACACAGGTTCTGAATTGGTTTACAACCAATAACTTATTGTTAAAAGCAAAAAAAACTAAATGTATTAATTTCTCTCTACCAAATGTAAAAAAGGGTATCCTAAATAGAAGTATATTAATAAATGATGAACCATTAGAACTTGTTGAATCCACAACATTCTTGGGCATCACCCTGGATTCAAAGCTTCAATGGGGTTCTCAAATATCGGTTCTAGCAGGTAGGTTAAGCTCCGCTGCATACGCAGTACGTAAAATTAGATTTTTAACGGACGAAGCCACTGCAAGATTGGTCTATTTCAGCTACTTCCACAGTATAATGTCTTATGGCATTTTATTGTGGGGGAAAGCCGCTGAAATCCAATCAATATTTGTTTTGCAGAAACGAGCTATTCGCTCTATATATAGTATGAGGTCGCGAGATTCACTTCGTGAAAAATTTAAGGAAATTAAAATTCTAACAGTGGCATGTCAATACATTTATGAAAATATTTTGTTCATACGCAAGAATACAAATGATTATAAGAAAAGGTCTGATGTACATAATTTTAATACAGGACATAAAAATAGATTAATTATACCTAATTTCAGACTGCAGAAAGTTAGTGGTTCATTCATGGGGAACTGTGTACGCTTTTACAATAAGCTACCTAAAGATATTGATCAATTGCCTATGAGCAAATTTAAAATCTATGTAAAATCCAATTTGATGAAAAAATCATACTATACAATAGGTGACTATATGGATGACAAAAATGCATGGCCTGAATGCCCCAAGTTCCAAGAACAAATATAAATTGTATTATAATTAATAATATATTGTTAAAATTTTAAAGCTGACATGTACAATTAATTTAAAAAAAAAAAAGATAAAATGACAAGACAAGTCCCATAGAGTTTCTTGGTGTTTCTTCTCTGATGGGAGTATTTCCGAAACACCGGTAGATTCAACAGCCATTCAGTTTTCCCCTTTTGTCCGCAGATTTTCTTTCTAGGCTTGCCATTTTTATTTTTATTTAAACAATATTATGCAGCTGACAGACGGACTATCAGTTCCATTTGGATCATGATATGTACTGTGATCGGTATGCGTTTCTCTGTGTTGTGTTTCACTATTTCACTTTTTTATTTTTTTTATACAAAAATTGTCTGAAGTACTGAAACACACACTTACATGTATGGTTGGTTTTAACCTACTTTAATTTTTTTTAAATATTCTGACGTAAACGATTGGATGACAGCTGAATGGTTCATTACTTTTTTTTTCTAATTCAAAGCGTTAAATTCTGCTTTTGCTATGTTTACTTGATAATTGGTTATGATTTATTTTATGATTTATGATTTTGACGTGTATATGTGCGTATATTTATACTGCCTACATACTGAATAAATGCTTTGATTCTTTGATTCTTTGATTCTTACAATCATAGAATTTATCAACAAGTATACTAATATAATTAACTTAATAGTTAAAGAACTCGTTTAAATTGTAATACGCTTTAGATGTCGACCATTCTTTAAGCCTAATTTTAAAATATTTATGGCTTAAAGTTTTAAATTCTGTGGGCAGATGATTGTTAACTTTGATGGCAGTAACAAAGGAACTTTTATGAAACATTGTGTTGTTACTCTGGGGTACGCATAAATTATATTTATGTTTACTACGAAGGTTTTCGGCGCGACTTGACTGTATATTGAATTGTAAAAAGATGCAATACTAGTTGTATCTAATAGCAATTTATTATGTTTCACATTATTTTGTGCATTTTGATATAACTAAAGTTAACCAAAATAACACTATCACTGTTTGCATAGATGTTGGGTACAACTCGAGATAAATCACGTTTTTTCGTGTTACATAATACTACTCTAGATAAATCACTATACACAATGATTCACGTTAGTGAAAGAACACATAACTCAGTTATTTAAAAAAATCAAAGACAAACAACAAAACAATATGAAAAAAATTGTTGTAAAATGATATACTTTGGTACTCAAAGGGGTCTACGGGAAGTGAAGTGAGACAGGGTGCGCTTGAGTGGGCGCTCGGTGTCGTCACGGAGGAGAGGATGCGATGGATCGCTCAGGAGAGAAATCGGTCGATAGTTCTTCAAAAGAGTTTATCTCCTTTTTGAAAGAATATTACGACTACCACTTAGCCACACCATTAACCAAAGTGTTTCTACTGAAAGTTTCGACTTTTTGCCAGTACGCTTGCTGTCACAAAACTTCGTCCCTTCATCCCTGAGGATATCCACCACTTCTTCGAGTTTTGAGTCTACGTTATCTGAGGTTTCCAAGGGAGCGAATCGATTTTCCAATTTTAATTGTTATGTTTCGGACCCAAAAACGGTTAAGAGTAGGTTCGGTCGGAGTGTGGACTTCATCAATCAGAATCTCTTGGCTTTGAAGTTAATATCCAGAGAGCCTCGTACAAGTCAGTGATTACTGAGACGTCTCTGAATCCGAAGCCGCCTTGGGATGGCTGATCTCCTTCTCTGTAGTACATAAGATTGTCCGATTCTAAGGTTATGGTATCCTCTCCCTGTTTTCGGACTTCACCCCAACCCCAAGATGTACCATCTTATGTGTTTCAGCTCCTCCTCCAGCTGCGTCAGATGATCGTCCAGCCGAATCGTGCGTCCATTGTACGTTGCGAGGGTCAGTTTGTTTTGGCGGCCTACCGTTGCCCGGGGATTCTTAGCACCCCCTGCCCTGCCGTTAGCGTAACCGCCTCCGTGATCGGGAATAGCAGGGCGGCCGGGAACTGGGGGCCTTGGCTTTATGTGATCTTCCATCTTTGTTTCATCCCTTGGGAGGGATATGCTATTACATTACATTATTAAATGAAATTAAATATGATTTGTGGATGGAGAGATGAAACACTATAAAAAGATGGTACATTAATTTATTATGGCTATGAATGTGTGCTGCTTGATGTCTGTTTTCTGGTCTATGGGATGAGAGGTACGGCACCAGCCAATTATGCCTCATTTCAAAATATTAAGGCGGGTGGTGACTCGCTATACACTGAATGGGCCCCCCATAAAGGCGGACCGTTATGTCGGCGCCGAGGGGCAACATTGGCGTGGATAGCTAAGGGTGTTGAGAGGTGTGCTGCACTTTCACTAAACGCTACTAGCGGCTTTATGCCTTTAACACTTCCACCCTGGAGCTTAGGTCTTAGCTCTTGCGATTCCCACCACCGGCCGGCCGGTCAAGGCAAGCTGGTGGTCAGAGGGTCTCATTTAGCCCTCACGGGATAGGGGTACGCGGTGTCGCCACTCACCGTCGGCTCGCCACAAAGCCGCCCCTGCGGGTTTATTATTATTGTTATTGTTATTAATAGCCCTAAGTGTTCCATTGTTGAGCAAAGGCCTCCCCCCATGACTTCCACGCATCTCTATCCTGTGCTATTGTAGACCAGTATTCGCTAAAGGCGTCGAGCTCATCTCGCCGTCTTCTACGTGGTCTGCTAAATTAAATATTATTAACTAAATGTTAATGTTAAATAATACATCTCGAAAAAATATTGGTTGAGCATGCTAGGTATTAATGAATAATAATGTATATTAATGTATAATTCATATTGTATAATATATATTAATATATAATATTAATGTATAATTTATTTTGAGTCTTTTTGCTTTAGGTCAGTTAGTGTAGCTCTAAAAATTATGATGTTATTCATAAAAACAACTCGCCAATCAGTTTTCACCAAAAGGTATATGATACAATTATACTTTGATCATTAGACACGTAAAAACACTTTAGTCAAATATTACATTTGGTATATCTCATCGATTTTTATAGTTTTTCTTATAATGCTTACAATATATCATAATATGCATGTAAAGCATAAAAATATACATTCATACGCCACATAATTCATTATTATTTACCAGATAAATGTAACCTAAAATGAAATATGATTTTTCAAACTTTGTTTTTGCTCTCCTGAAAAGTTGTGACTTTGTATCATTTTACACAGGAGGCACAGAATTATAAAGAACTAAACTTTGACTTCCGTTACATCAATCATCCGTCTCATTATCAAGCGGCAATAGCGGATAAAATGGCGGACTGGCGAGAGGAGGTCGCATGATTTCGATCCACAACCATTGCACTATTGACGTGAACCCACTCTAGATACAAGCATATTTAGCTTAGTTGGAGAGGTTAAGAAGAATACTAGTAATATGCAGCCTACATTGCTAGTAAGCTTTATCTAAATCAAAAAATAACAAAAAAATATTTCAGGGGGTAGAATAGACACTGCGCACCACGAGACGAAGGCTCGCAAGGCTCTGGACGAGACGGCAGAGCTGGCGAAGGCCGTAGAGGCTGCGCTCCGTGTGGTCGACCTTCGAGACACGCTGGTGGTGGTAACCGCAGATCACAGCCACACCATCACCTACAGTGGATATAGCAAGCGAGGCACCGATATACTCGGCTTTTCCAACAAGGTACCAAACCACTACTTTTTAGGGTTCCGTAGCCAAATGGCAAAAACGAAACTCTTATAGATTAGTCAGACAGACGTATTTATCTAGTCTACTAGATAAATAGATTAGATTAATTAAACTTCTACTTAATTATTGACAATGTTGTTGAAATTTCGCATGAATTTCTTATGCGACGTAAAAGAGCACTAGACATGTCCAAATAGTAACAAGGTGAACAATTGAAGTACTTAAGAATTATAATTATTTACAAACTAAAAATAAAAGAATTGATTTATACAAAATTAATCTAACATTATTAAAATTATTTCAAAAAGTCGTCACAAGCAAAGCAAGTCAATTATTAAATCATTAAACGTGGATAGCGAAGCGTAGCTAACGAAATGCAACAGGCTTTCGAGCAGTGACGCCGCTGCGAGTAGCTACGCACTGCCATTGCCAACCCGCCTGCTTAGCGTGGCAATTACGAGCTAACCCTGAGATCTAGGATTTCACTCGTTAAACTTAGTGAAATCCTAGGTCTTGAGCTAACCCTCCATGGCAAGCCAGAACAATCCACGACCCCTAGTTCCCGGTCGCCTTGCTATGATTGAGCGATGATCTTCGCAAGGTGGCCGGCAGGAGCTAGATGAGAGTTGCATGCATTTGGAGAGGCCTATGTCCAGCAATGGACTAAAATAGGCTGATGATGGTGATTGCCCAACACCTTTATCCTTTAAGAATAAATACTCGTACATAAAGGTAATCATTAAATTTGTCTTTGTTAATTGAAGTGATTTTGGAACTACTTATCTGTTCTGAGAGTTCATGTCACTACATTAAATTAAATAACGACCATCAACGTGTCTGATATTAATTTGAATGACTTAAAACATATTCCATCTTTTCTCGTCACCCGTTCTCTTTTTCTTTCCCCAGTTTTCAATCATCTTCCAAAAATATGGAGGTTCTCAATTCGACTGTATGGTTTTTTTTTGTGTGTATTTTACGCGATTACTACGTCAATAGTGAACCGATTCGAATGATTATTTTTGTAATCGGTAGGGTACGTTTTCGAGATAGTCCCATTGTAATTTATTTGAGGTCTGATAAGTATCTACGTATAAATATATTATACGATAAACGTCTCAAACTTGCTACTGAAATCGACTCGCGGGGCATTGAAGTCGGTTGTTTTAGTTTTTAAACTATCTTAATAACATTTTCAATATTAGATCATTTTGTTTAATTTTATACTTTGGAACAGACTTGTCAGAATGTTTTCGATGTGATAAAGAATATACTCTTTGCTTTTTACTCACCACAAATATATTATTGGAATAATTTCTAATTAATAATAGTAGTAATAGTTCTACAATTAGTATTCCAAATATACAACCCTGCTTATCCCAACAAAACCCATTCGAACTCTAGCAGAATAAAGTAACTGCATCTCATCATTTTTAGGCTTCGCGAGCACCGATTTTTCTACCGTAAGCATATTTTGTGAAGCAAGAAGTGTCGTAGAAGTGCGTGGACTTGCGGTAAAACTAAAGCAACTTTTTATATAGAGTTTATTCTACCGTGCGGTAAAATAATCGCAACAATGTGCACGAAAGGTCTTACAAAAAAAGAAGTGAAAGATAACGCTGCGATGTATATAAATTATGCATGCATGCGCGAGCGCATTGTGACATTCGAGCAACGACCAATCACAGACGCCTCTGGTAGAACTATCTGTCCAATCGAAAGGGCCGTAAACTGCATATGGGCGTGAAAGGGCGTGCAGTACCTTAGGCACAGTTTTACAATCATAAAAACTGTGCCTTAGGTGTTAAATAGAGAACGCTTGTTCAAAGAATATGTGTTGATAATGATAGGCTAGATTCTTAAAAATATTTTTTTAGTCCATCATTTTTTTATTTTGTCAATTAAACAAATAAATACGAATATATAGAGCGTTAAAATTCCGCGTGACTTCACGGCTCAGTACACTTTTTTTAGTGGTTCATTTTTAGGGTTCCGTACCTACTAGCGCCATCTAGACGTTTTTATCTAAACTAATATTATTAAGAGGAGAGATTTTATTTTTTTTAATGTCAAAGTTGACAAACAAGCAAGCCCACCTGATCGAAAGTGGTCACCACCGCCTATAAACACCTGCAACACAAGTAGTATTGCACCTGCTTTGCCTGCCTTTTGCATAGAGGACTCTTTTTACCCCTCTCTTAAATCGCTGCATGTTGTACCGTAGCGAAAAAACCTCAGGTGGGAGATCGTTCCACATCTTGCAGGTCCGTGGAAGAAACGACCGCATAAAACGTACCATATGCAATGTCCACGTGTCTTCAATATGTGAATCAGCTCTCTCGCGGTGTCGTGAAGATCGATGATAAAGGCGAGATGGCGGGATGAGGTTAAAGATTTCATCAGAACATTCCCCGTTATAATATCGGTAGAAGGGGCTAAGTGAGCCAATTAATGTTTCGGTTTAACGCTAGTGACTCTAACTTGTCAGTAAGTACAGGATTGTCAACAAGTCTAACGGCTCTTCGTTGTAGCACAGGTTGTAGGGAGTCAAATGGTTGCAGCTGGTACTTACTTCGGAGCCCCACTCCAGAGATGAGAGCAGTACTCCATATGCTGCCGAATTTGGGCTTTATAGAGTAGAAGCCGTTGGCTCTGTTGAGGACACCAAGTTTCATTCCAAAGTGTCGATTCAACTCAAAAACTACTGGATCGATTTAAAAAATTATTTCTCTAATGGAAAGCTACATTATCAGTAAGTAACATAAGGTATATTTTATCCCCGTATCCTTACGGGTACTGGAACTACGTGGGTGAAACTGCGAGGCGTTGCTAATGAATTATAAGAAGTAACAATAGATACACTATCGTGGATATGTTATAAATTATTATGACTTCTCTGTCCACAGATGAATGCATCCGACAGTCTTCCTTACACCACTCTCAGCTACGCCAATGGCCCTGGTTTTCACCCACAAACAAATGCTATGAGGAGAAACTTAATTCTAGATAATATTTGTAAGTTCCTATATATACATATACCTACTATCGAATGACGTGTCTTAAAAAAAATAACGCCTCAGTCTGTCACTGTCACCGCACTTTTGACAGAAACACGTACTATAAGATTGAAGAAGAGTTTTGGCGGGAACGTGAAAAAGTGTGTATGCTCTCATTATACACTTGAGAGCAATGAGTCCGGGTCACTTAAAGAACCCTAAAAATCTCGCACAATAAGAATGTAATGTAGTGACTTGTTAATTGTATTGTTTTCATTTAAAGAGTATTTAATTGTCAATTTATTTCATTAAGCTTAGCATTCTTAATTTGCGAGATTTTTGGGATTCCTTAAGTGACCCGGATTAATAGCTCTCGGGTGTATTTTTCCTAATAAGTACTTGTGTTCTTCTGCGAGTTAATGTGTAATAAATGTGCATTATTAACCATTAAGTGCCACTGAATGTCTGCGAGTGTAGGAAAATAGCACAATATTGAAAATCATGCTATTTCTCTTCTCTTTCATCTACGAACCTGAAATATGACTTTGATACTACTTTATGACTTGAATTCACAAAACCTGGAAAATTTTGAATACTTGACAGTTGACACTGGTTAAATACTCTAATAGTGTGGAGCCATATTGAAAAAAAAAGATTGAAACAATTTTAGGACTTGGTCAGTTATACTAATATAAAAAACTATAAGTACAATATTTTGCTTGATGTTTGCATTTTCTAGTGTTTCGTTATTGCAAAAATTTACTCGCATAAGCGTGTATATAAGTATAATTCCACACTTTCCAGACAAATATTATAGAAACGTTTGTAACTCTGTCTCTGATCTGATCTGATGAACATAGGCTACTAAATTCTTGTTGTCCGTGAATCATACGTGAACAAAGTCGCGGGCATCAGCTAGTAATATATATATTTATGAAGCTAAGAAGTTTTTCACTTCTGACGCGCAGTCCTACGATTGACAGTTTTTATGGTCTTACACTTTGTACTACTATTTATTCTGTGCTTACACTCAGAGGTAATTAAACTTTATATACCTTGCTCATGTTGGTGGCGTCTAGCCAATATTGTCAGGTTAATTACCATGGATTGAAGATATTAGGAAGATGCACAGCAGATGTTTTGCCACATACATTCGTAATATATTATAATCCGTATGCTCTGAACACAAATATGTTTGTAATGGCTATGTCCATCAAAATGGCCTAAATGAAAGGAACCTAGATGGGAGTATGTCCTTGTCTAACAACATGCCATTACTATATATGTACTATACAATGTGTGTATAGTATATTATGTGATCTATACAAAAGAAAGGGACAAACTCCGTTTAAGGTCGGTTTCTATTGGGCCGGACGGGCTGGAGTGCACCGTCGTCTTTTTAACCGACTTCACAAAAAAGGAGGAGGTTCTCAATTCGTCACTTTTTTTTGTATAGGTAAAACGTCGTTGGTTAATACCTACTTAAACCTATAATTTTGACAACACACGCTCCACAGCCACTGAGTGAATATAAAATGTTCCAGATGACGTGAACTACACATATCCATCGCTAGTTCCAATGGCCCGGGAGACTCACGGCGGCGAAGACGTGGCTGTATTCGCAACAGGACCCCATGCTCATCTGTTCACGGGACATTATGAACAAAACTACATACCACATGCCATCGCCTACGCAGCCTGCATCGGATCTCAACTGACCGCCTGTCAATAACCTATAAATCTAGACTATAAACACATGTGTAATATAAATATTAAAACAACATAAGCAAAACATTTTATTAACGTTTCGTCTTTTCTTCTATTTTCATAGGTAATTTTTCTTTAGTATTTGCCATACCTATCGACCACAGACGCCATTTGCCCAAACAGTTAAGGACGCATTTCTGTAAATGTAATAAAATAGCTGATTTTAGCATTTTAGGAACAATTGGCGATGACTCCACGAAACTTAGTCAGCTGTTATTATTATCTATCAATAGACAGGTCCTTTGCATTCAAATTAAGCAATTTATTTATTTAAAAAAAAAAAATTAAACAATGAAAAACATTTTCCGTAGACTCTAACCAATGAAAAACATTTTCAATCGACTCGACCACGAAAATATCGTAATCGAGACGAGTTTCGGTACAATATTTCACAAAATTACCTATTTTCTAACGGAAACATAAATATAATGAAAAAGCTGAACGACTAATAAAGTAGTAAAAATATTTTAAAATGTTTCCAATAACATTCAGAAAGAAAACAAAAATTACCTTTGTTTTGTTGAGTTCCCGTAGATTTTGCTAGATTCGATAAAACGTAAGGTTGCTTTTCCTATGGCAATTTTGAGTATAAATAAACAATCAATTACATCTCAGTCCGCGGTCAACCGCCGTAGAGGCAAGATTTGTGTCGGTTGACGGTATTAGCTTGACGAAAAAACATCGCTGTACAGAAACGGAAGTTTTGCTTCCTCTAACTTGATCCTTGCGTACACGGTCAGAGTAAAATGTACCCTGTTTGGGCTCGTTTTGTTAGTAGTGACGAGACCTTTCTCTAGGAGTGACTTGACTGACCTGATGATGGAATTCGGAGACTGCTACTGGAACTGCTAGATGGTCAAACCATCTAGGAGTTCTAGTAGCTGTCTCCGAATTGCATCATCATTGCATGAAAGGTCTCGTCACGACAAAACGAGCTCAAACACGGCACATCTTACATAATTTAGCATGCTACCGTCCTCGACTGCATCATAACTTACCAACAGGTGAGATAATGATCAAACGCTAGCCAGCATAATATAAAAAAAATTGCAAAAAGAAAATATGAAATAAGTACATACAAGCAAAGTTAAAAAAAAAATATAATTAAATCAAATATATATATTAAAGCATTTATTCAGTTAGTAGGCAGTATTAATATACACGTCAAAATCATAAAATAAATCATAATCAATTATCAAGTAAACATAGTCAAAGCATAATTTAACGCTTTGAATTTTAAAAAATAAAACAAAAGTAATGAACCATTTATCCACTGGTACTACCACTCAGCTATAAATGTATCAAGATGATCTTATTGACTCGTGTTCGTCCCGTCTGCGTGAGGACTATGCGCATGTAGTAGTACGAAAGTTAGACCTGTGCATTTAGGAAACGCACCCTTAACATCATAATTATGGTGGGTCATGGTGGGTAGCATGGGGTATAATCCGTGGTGAGTAGCATGGAGAAAACCTCAATTTATCATGGTGGGTAGAGACAAGGTGGGCCACTATGTTTTAAGGCGATCAAACTGAAAAGGCATGGAACATCTAATGCCTACTTGCTGTTATCATTACACAGTATAAAGTCTCGGAGCAAATTTGTTTTTTTCTCAGATCTTTTGAACTACCAGTTTTCAATAAACATCGATGTCGGCAAATTATATAGTGATTCAAGAGGAAGGTTTATGACCAGGATTAAACGCAGGCAAAGCCGCAGGGGGCAGCAGAATTATATATACCTAGTCTTGGAAATTATGTAATATTCTTCATTAAAATGTATGTGGTTACTTACCGTAATAAGTAGGTATGTCCTAGTGAACTTTTTTTAATAGTTCCTAAATCTATTTCCGTTACAGCAGCGTTCGTGAAAAACGTTTTTCTCGACCGTTTTATTATGGTTAAAAATAGGTCTCCACGAATATACCGGGATAATATACAGCCTATTTTCATTCTGAAAGTCCACATTAACATTGGTGAAATAATTTTTAAAGTCGGATCAGTAGTTTATGAGTCTACTCGTTACAAACATCCAAAAATACTTTATGATATCTCTATAAAAAAACCTTTTTCAAAAAAAAGATTAAATTTTTTTTAAAAAGAATCTTAGTAAGATTTTATTTTACCCTTTTTAGTGCAAAACAAGTTTTAATTAAATTACATGCATCTATAAAATTTCGTGTCTGGGCCGTTACACACTAACGGATATATACTTTGTGACAATTTCAAGTATGTACCTATTACGGTTAAGAAGGTACATCTGTAAAGTGCGCACACACGGACGGACGGAGGGACGGACGAACGGACAACAAAGTCTCAGAAAGTGTTCATTTGGTACCCTTTAGGTTCGGAACCCTAAAAAATGACTTTAAATGCCGCGCTAGTGAAAATATTCACTAGTCATAATGATGTCATCAAGGTATCAAAGGACAATGTCCAAAATGGCCTTGTGCAATAAAAGCATCTGACACACACGATAATTATTTGTCTATTTTATTACAATAATTCCAAATACTTTTATAACACGGACTAGTTATATTCCAAAATTAATATTAAAAAGTATTATTTGCGATTATTAACATTATTTGCCGCCATGGCCCACACAGTGTGAATCACACTACTACGTTATAAGAGTTGGCACTTCCTTACATTGTTAATACCCGAATTATGAAAGCACTGTGTAGCCAACCTAACAATGGAAAGTATTATTTACGTAGTAACTATTATATAATCTGTGGTATTATGCTTATATATTTTTTTTGCAGTGTTGGTTGGTACAAAGTACGTTCATAATTCTGAGTTATTTATGTATGCAGTGTCGCGGGCGGGACTGATATGGCCGCCATCTTCGCCAAACGTCATGTCATGTCAAAAAATATTAGGTATGCTCAAAAACTTTGCACATTAGCAAGACTTACAGACGAATTGAGAACCTCCTCCTTTTATGTGAAGTCGGTTGAAAATATTAGCATAGTATAGTTCATACAACTATTTATGTCACAAAAATACTTCTGAGCTTTTAAAACGTAAATCTAGAGATAGTTCGACATTAATTACTCACACCCGGTAAACAACGCCAAATTCCTCATGCATGCATGATAATGCATTTCTTAATAGTTATTTATCCACCATTAAGGTGGATGCGTGGTGCGGCAAGGTGCGGCATGATCATGCATGCATGAGGAATTTGATACTGTAAGCATGTCATGCAAACATCATAATGCGTTTTCATATTATTTCCATGACTCAATTCTTAAACCAAGGCTTTGGACGGAAATAACATTGAGCCAAAATCCTGCGTTTGACCACTGCTACTTACCTTATTTAGTAACTATACCTTAATATGTAGTTAATTGCGTTGTATAGATATTATTTTTTTCGCAATCTGGTACTTATATTACTCGTATTATGAGTAGGTAGGTAGGCCGGTTTACATATTTCGAGTCTTTAGTAGAGGCCTTTAGAAGAGTGTTTTAGTAGAAACGTATAAACGCTACTCGCTTTAGTACGATTTTACTGGCCTTCTGGCTAAAATCAAATAGGATCGGTTTTTATTTTGGTTTCCAGTGACACTCCTCTTGCGCCCGCTCAATCCCCGGCGCGTCACTATCCTCGTTACTTACTGTGTGAAAACCAAGAGTTCAGAGAGAGCTTTAGGAAAGTGCACTAGTGAATAGCCAGAGAGGACTCGTCACGCGTGCGTGTTATTTGCATTAACTCGAATCACAAAACTTTCGCGAACTTCACGCTGCACACAACTGCAAGTTCACTCGCACGTCTACTAAGGTATTCCAGCACTTGCCTCTCTGGGTGTACTAAAGCTCTCTACTAAAGACTCAAATAATGTAAACCGGCCTTAAAAACTATACCTATTGAAGGTGCGATGATAATTTTATTATCATCCTTGATTTATCCGTAAACGGCGAAATAGTTCCGAACGTTTTTACTAGTTACCTTAGTTCCTATCTAGTTTTAGGTACGGAGCGAAGATGACGTGCGAAAAAAATTTCGTCATACATGTATTCGGTTGCAGGGGTGAGAAGACAATGCAACTGCTCCATAGAGTTATATCGTGTAGATGTAGAAAACAATAATGTGAATCTATCTAAGAAAGCGTTTCAAAGCCTGATCTATCACAGATCTATTTATCCTGATCGGTGATGTAGACCCATAGAGTTATATTGTGTAGATGTGGCAAAGCTTAAGGTGAATCTTTCTAAGAAAGTGTTTCTAATCCTGGTCTAATCCAGATCTATCTTAATTGGCGATGTAGACGACTACCTACTTTAAAACATGTACCTAGATGAACAAACCTTTATTCATCTACATTGTTTCAAAGTAGGTAGTAGATACTGTTCTCATCTCTGGGACGTCTCAACCAAATACCAGCTAGAGACGCTGGAAGAAATTGAGAGGAGAGCTAAGAAACTTGACTCAATGAACTCAATGACGACAAATTTGTAGGTAAAAAAGGTTTCAGAGCATACAGCATCTCTGCAAAGTCGCTAGTTTATTTTTTATCGGATACATTTCGTGTGCCGTCCCATTGCACGAATTAGTACCGCCATTCCCATTCTTCTATCGGACAACTATGCTTACTGATGTGTGCCATCGCTTTATGGTGAACGCTCCATCTACACACGCATAACGTTTTCTCTTCATCATTTATCATCGTACTGTCAAGGAATGAATTGAATTGCTTGCCTTGTTGTAGTTTCCGGGAAGCACGGACGTGTTTCCCAAATCGTGAGTGAACTTATTTTTTAGGTAAGTATGCTACATCATCGACTACATCGTCACTCATCAAGTGAGATAGTGAACAAAAACTTGCATTTCTTGTATAAAATGAATTGGCCAAGTGCAAGTCGGACTCGCACTAGTAGGATTCCGTACCACACTAGAGTATTTTATAAAATCGAGCAAAAAATACCACTATCATTTTTCGCCAGCAAAAAATAATAATTAATTAACATTTTATTTCTTATAACGTCATCAAACGTCTAACAAAGAAGTTAGGGATCGACATTTCAATATAACGCCATCTATGGCACTTTTACCTAACTAAGCGTTCATAGATGGTGTTAAGTGCCGAAAAAACACGTTTCTTGTATGGGGACCCTCTATTATTTTTAACAGAAATACATCATCTGTGAAAATTGTAACTTTCTAACTATCACGGTTCATGAGATACAGCCTGGTGACAGACGGACAGACAGACAGACAGACAGACAGACAGACAGACAGACAGACAGACGGACAGCGGAGTCTTAGTAATAGGTTCCCGTTTTACCCTTTGGGTACGGAACCCTAAAAACGTATGGACTCATATATTATAGTCGTTTTGAAGAGCTTTTTTTACTGCCGACACACTCTTTTAATAACGAGTAGGTTACGTGATAAACACGCATTTTTCGCCGAAATAAAACAAGTATAATTTAAATAAGACATATATTTTATTTCTAAAACAATGATAGAGTACATATTTTTGTTTATATTTTAGTATTAGAGTTCAAGGCACTTAGAATGTAGACTAATATACACGTAAATGCATTTGTATTTTAATGACTAGTGGTATACTTACATTATTCTTTCATGCCAGTTCCCATTCTAGGCCTAACGTGCTACCATCTTCGACCGAATCATTACTAATTATTCTAACAAGTAAGTTCTTTTTACGATCGAGCCTGCAGACCACAGTTTAAAATATTTACAGGGGCCTTATTCAGTATGACCATTTTAAAGTCTTACCGTGCCGTGTTACGTTATCTCCGCATTATGGTATTCTCTATGCCAATTTCAAGTTCGGTAACGCGGTAGGGTAAGGTTGTGAGATTTGAGATATCGTGACATATGAGGACGTGTAACGCGCGCGTTTTGAATAATTTACCTATCGTGTGGCATACATAATACAATTTTTCAATAACGTAACGTGGCGCGTTAAGGAACGCGTTATCTCATTGGTCATACTGAATAAGGCCCCAGAAAAATAAACATTGACTGAGCTATTTTTATTAAAAAAGTAGTACCTACAGACTACCTACATTTTACTCTATAGAATCTAGATTGTTTTAAATATAAGTCATACAGTGTTACTTTTAAAAATCGATCAATTGCTGAACTGACTCTCAGCTGAGTAGTTCTCAAGAACATGGATCATTGCTCAACTTTTTTTCACTCTTAAACGTTAGTCAGTCGTTGCTTGGTTGAGACACGAAATAGATATGCTCCATCGACTGTTGGCATAAATTATAACCAAATTAGTCGACTTCAGAACGATTCCAGCCCCCAGATATTTATTTGTTATCTGTGACTGACTAGATTTGACAGATCAAGTGACTGAAAAAATACCGCGAAAAGCGCCAGTCTAGACTTGGAATATATCAGCTGATTGGTTCCATAGAGTAACTATTTATACTGGGAAATTTGTTCTGCCAGCGCCATCTTGCCTCTCAGCAAGTGCTTAACACAAGCTTGATCCCGGTGGTGGTTAACTTTGAGAGCTGTCAATGCAATTCTCAACGGCCTCTCAATAACGTTGATTACTGTTTTGAGTGAGATTTACCTTGATCAATAGTTCAGCTATTGTTCAAAATTTGAGACACGTTTATAAGTAACACTGAGTCTAGTGGCTTATATGAAAAATTATCTATAGCTGTCAAAACAAAGGACATGTAGATAAGATTACGGAGCGTAAAAATGTGTTTTTAAAAACCACTATTTTATTATTTGAATTAAAATTAAAATTATAACTATTGAAACAACCGTCGAGATTTGGATCGACTTGTCAAATGAATGCTATTCTAACCCGAGCTTAAAATGTAACGTCTTATAGACTAAGCAAATGATTCTACGAACTAAAGTGCGGCCTAAGCATTCTTTGATTGTTTTTTTTATTGAACTTTGTAAATATGTGGCCTCCTATCAGTCAAACGGGTCCAACCATTTCAGTTGAAATTTTGTGCACAGACGGTCAATAAGACATAGGATACTTTTTTTTGGCTTGCTTTAGGCGCAGTCCTTTCTCAAGGTTCCATTGGAAACGACAAACCTATTGCATACGCCAGTAGAACTCTTAGTGAAACAGAAATGCGATATAGCACCATGGAACGCGAATTCTTAGCCATAATATGGGCTGTCAAACATTTCAGGCCATATTTGTATGGAAAACCATTTACAATCTTTACAGATCATAGGCCTCTTGCTTGGTTATATTCACTCAAAGAACCAAATAGTAAATTAACCCGTTGGCGATTACGCTTGCAAAAGTATGATTTTAAAATCATTTATAAAAAAGGAAAACAAAATACAAATGCTGATGCATTATCAAGAATCAAAGTTAATGCAACTGGAGATTCAGATAATAAATCAATGCAAGTAAACATTGATGAAACAGAACAAAATAAAATTTGGAAAGAAATAGAACAACGCGCGCAAAAACTCAGAAAAGATAGTCAAGAAACAATAACAATATCAGATAGCTCAGGAACAATTTCAATAACTGAATCAGAAGCTAAATTCCCACTTCCACCATCAGATAGCAGAACGGATACAGCTCATTCAGTAGCAGATTTAGAAAATAAAGGAATACCGATATAAGAAGAAGCAATTGACACAAAACCCAATCAAATATTAGTTTTCAGCTGGTTTAGAAACAATACGCATGTCAAAGATCTATCACGAGATAAACAAAAAATACTAGAAGTTTTCATGCCAATAAATAACGAAGAACTAGTTAAACAATTTCTTAAAGAATACATAAAACCTAAAACTAAATATTTCATTTATTTTGAAGAAGACCAACACCGTAAAGATTTCAATAACGTTATAATTCATCTTTTTAAAGAAGGAATGGTAGAATTTTACGAATGTAAATTAAGAACAGTTTTTGTAGAAAATGAGGATGAACAGAAAGCAATTGTATTACAACACCATGAAGGAAAAACATGTCACCGAGGTATCAAGGAAACAATGCTTAGGATAAAACGAAACTTTTTCTGGCATAATATGCAGGAAATAGTTTCATCTGTTATAAATGAATGCAAAGTATGTTAAAAGATGAAGTATGACAGGAAACCACTTAAACCGACCATACAACTTACGCAAACTCAGGACTCTCCTTTTCAAGACATAATTATAGATTGTTTTCTCAATTGAAGGTCGTAGTTATTTCACAATCGTAGACGCTTTCAGTAAACTTATATATATAAAGATATATATATATATATAAAGATAAATAGCAAATCAACAGCAGAAGTAGTTCGTGCATTGATAAAATATTTCTCAATGTACGGCATTCCAAAGAAAATTCGTAGTGACCCTGGATCTGAATTCAACAATAAACTCATGAGAGAATTAAGTGCTTTATACAAAATAGAATTGCACATATGTACACCGCATAACCCAAATTCAACAGGAATAGTGGAACGTTTCCACTCTACTTTAATTGAGATATATCGTATTGCAAAATATGAACAAAAATGTACTGATGCATCTTCTGTCATGACATATGCTATCATGGCATATAATAATACAATTCATTCAACAACAGGTCTTACACCATTTAAAATTGTATTTGGTCATACAGACTCAAAAAAAGCTTTTGACGGAGATTTCGACAAAAATTACATGCAACAATTAATAAAAGATCATGCCAAAAGAACAAAACATTTGTACCAATATATAACCGATAAAATGTTAGAACAAAAGACAAAAATTGTAGAAAAACGTGTCGGTGAAAATATTATATTAAATGAAGGACAAACAATATTTGTAAAACAAATGAAAAGTAAAAGATGTAATGTAAAGATTGACGATTTTCATCATTTTCGCATTTTTCCATTAGAACTGTGGGATTTCGACAGAAAATCCACCAGCTGTCTAGGCTTATTCGTTGAACTTTAATGTCTTCTATTTCCACTGAATAGGGTAAACACTGTGTTAAATTTGTCTGGAATGTCATCATTTGTTCTTCCCAACATGGGCCGAAAAATGTGGCTACATTTTCATCCACACAGAGGAAGTTATCGTCAGCTGCCACGCGTTGACACGGAGTGGTGACCGGCAAGAACTTCCAACCTTTCACCATAAGGTAAGGGGATTCGGGAATGACGTCAAGCGTTTTATTTATGGAATCATTATAAATTGGAATTGGATAGTCTATAATAATTGTAAATTTCATCTTCTATAAGAGGTATTTCTAAAACAAAGGTGATCTGACTTTTCTTAATATATGCTTTTACATTTACCAATCTTTCTAGTTTTAACAGATTTTCTTCATTTACTTCATACATTAGTTTATCAACCTTTTCTATTGCTCTAAATAGTGATAATAATTCTGTAGAGTTTACAATTGATTGATATAATACTGATACCTTACTAAATGCTAGAGCAGTTTCAATTTCACTGAGGGTGGTGTAAATGTTTCTAAAAACATTAATAAATATGTCAAACACACTTAACACATATGCCAAATAACGAATATTATTTTCTTTACTTTCAAGAGCTATTGCAAGTTGCTGTATTTTATCTATTTTACTAACCAAAATTTCAATATTGTTTTGTAAGGTGCCTGTATTATTTACAATGTTATCTAATACTTGTGTTATTACAGTTATCTTTTGTTCTGAAGCTACTTGGTTATTCTGAATATCTGAAATGAGTTTATCATAACGAACAGCATCATCATGATCCATATTTCCTGATATTAATTTTATAAGAGATCCAAGAGGATTTATCAAACCTCTTTTGGTTCTAAATGACGGCAGTAATTGATTGAATTTATAAACAGTGTTATTACGAAGATTCTCAAATTGTATTTGCAGAGCCAAGTGTTCATGTGTAAAATTCTTTTTAGCACTAATTAGATTTTTAATTATTTGATATTGTTCTAGATGATATTCTAAATTATCAGCAATTCCATTTAATTCCAGGATTTTAATTATTGTCCAATAATCTTCTTGGTTGTATGCAGTTCCTAACTTTACGGGTAATATGCCTGGGTTATTTTTGATCTTTTGCAGTTAAAGGGCCTGACTTGGAGTGATCAGGATCACAGGGATCACGATCAGACAACACCTGCGAAAGGCGTTTAATATTTTTAATTGCTATTTTAGTTTCTCGATTGCCTGATTCTACTGGAACTGTATTTTTCTCTATTTTTCCTTTGACTTTGGCTTTTTTATATCTGGGTTTGTCTTTACTTTTTCTTGTGTTTATGTCTTTTACAAATATTGTTTGTCCTTCATTTAATATAATATTTTCACCGACACGTTTTTCTACAATTTTTGTCTTTTATTCTAACATTTTATCGGTAATATATTGGTACAAATGTTTTGTTCTTTTGGCATGATCTTTTATTAATTGTTGCATGTAATTTTTGTCGAAATCTCCGTCAAAAGCTTTTTTTGAGTCTGTATGACCAAATACAATTTTAAATGGTGTAAGACCTGTTGTTGAATGAATTGTATTATTATATGCCATGATAGCATATGTCATGACAGAAGATGCATCAGTACATTTTTGTTCATATTTTGCAATACGATATATCTCAATTAAAGTAGAGTGGAAACGTTCCACTATTCCTGTTGAATTTGGGTTATGCGGTGTACATATGTGCAATTCTATTTTGTATAAAGCACTTAATTCTCTCATGAGTTTATTGTTGAATTCAGATCCAGGGTCACTACGAATTTTCTTTGGAATGCCGTACATTGAGAAATATTTTATCAATGCACGAACTACTTCTGCTGTTGATTTGCTATTTATCTTTATATATATATATATATCTTTATATATATAAGTTTACTGAAAGCGTCTACGATTGTGAAATAACTACGACCTTCAATTGAGAAAACATCTATAATTATTTCTTGAAAAGGAGAGTCCTGAGTTTGCGTAAGTTGTATGGTCGGTTTAAGTGGTTTCCTGTCATACTTCATCTTTTAACATACTTTGCATTCATTTATAACAGATGAAACTATTTCCTGCATATTATGCCAGAAAAAGTTTCGTTTTATCCTAAGCATTGTTTCCTTGATACCTCGGTGACATTTTTTTCCTTCATGGTGTTGTAATACAATTGCTTTCTGTTCATCCTCATTTTCTACAAAAACTGTTCTTAATTTACATTCGTAAAATTCTACCATTCCTTCTTTAAAAAGATGAATTATAACGTTATTGAAATCTTTACGGTGTTGGTCTTCTTCAAAATAAATGAAATATTTAGTTTTAGGTTTTATGTATTCTTTAAGAAATTGTTTAACTAGTTCTTCGTTATTTATTGGCATGAAAACTTCTAGTATTTTTTGTTTATCTCGTGATAGATCTTTGACATGCGTATTGTTTCTAAACCAGCTGAAAACTAATATTTGATTGGGTTTTGTGTCAATTGCTTCTTCTTATATCGGTATTCCTTTATTTTCTAAATCTGCTACTGAATGAGCTGTATCCGTTCTGCTATCTGATGGTGGAAGTGGGAATTTAGCTTCTGATTCAGTTATTGAAATTGTTCCAGAGCTATCTGATATTGTTATTGTTTCTTGACTATCTTTTCTGAGTTTTTGCACGCGTTGTTCTATTTCTTTCCAAATTTTATTTTGTTCTCTTTCATCAATGTTTACTTGCATTGATTTATTATCTGAATCTCCAGTTGCATTAACTTTGATTCTTGATAATGCATCAGCATTTGTATTTTGTTTTCCTTTTTTATAAATGATTTTAAAATCATACTTTTGCAAGCGTAATCGCCAACGGGTTAATTTACTATTTGGTTCTTTGAGTGAATATAACCAAGCAAGAGGCCTATGATCTGTAAAGATTGTAATAGGTTTCCCATACAAATATGGCCTGAAATGTTTGACAGCCCATATTATGGCTAAGAGTTCGCGTTCTATGGTGCTATATCGCATTTCTGTTTCACTAAGAGTTCTACTGGCGTATGCAATAGGTTTGTCGTTTCCAATGGAACCTTGAGAAAGGACTGCGCCTAAAGCAAGCCAAAAAAAAGTATCCTATGTCTTATTGACCGTCTGTGCACAAAATTTCAACTGAAATGGTTGGACCCGTTTGACTGAGAGGAGGCCACATATTTACAAAGTTCAATAAAAAAAATCTGGACACCTGGACTCGACTGCCAGAAAAAACGTATCCTATGTGTTACTATGCCATATGAGCTGTATAAAAAGTCGTTAAAATTTTTAGCGCTCGCTCTAGCCACATGCATCAAAACGAGTCATAAATTAAAACAGTACAACCTTCAATAATCATAATGATTATTAACCTTAAAATAAGTGGATATCACGTGTAACCTCAGTGTCATCGGTGTTGACTTAGTAGGTCATAAAAACTGTCAGGGTCATAAAAAGTCGTAAAAAATTTCCGCACTCGCTACGCTCGCGTAAGCTTTTATTTTATCAACTTCGAAGGTAATATTTCAGCAACCTTTGTATATTAATAACCACATGCATCAAAATGAGTCATAAATTAAAACTGTAAACTGTAACCTTATTTTCTTTGTAAGACATGTTTCAGGAACTTTTGTGTTGAGTCAAACATTTAAACAGCACAACTTCTTATACCTAACCAAAATGATTAATGACTTTAACAATAGAGGATATTGAGTTCGACTTTAGGGTCATCTATGGTGACTTGGCCTAAGAGATCAGCGATCTTGACATCAAAGGTCATAAAGACTTAAATAACGCGGGCGAAGCCGCGGGTAACAGCTAGTGTCTTAATAATTTAGAAGAAAATAATCAATCAACAATTGCAACATTTCGAGCACCAACTAGAAAACAAGTACAATACAATTTTCTCGAAAACTATAAATTTTGGCGGAGCATACATTCTGAAAATCCTTTGGGTAGCTTTAACCTTTCCATAACTTAAAATTAAAGTATGTAATTATATTGAACTGTGCCTCCATTGATGGTTTTCTTTATTTTTCTTCCACAGGAAGAAATATATTTTTCTCCTCGATTTCATTAACACCTACCAAAATGTTACAAATACATTGGCAATGAAAAACCTCATTACAATTCAAACATTGAAGACTGCAGTCATCTTCATTATACATTTTGAAACAACAAAAACAAAACTGAGTATTTTCTGTGTCGTGGTGATAATTTTCTACTGAGCTGTCATCATTTTCTTCAGTTATATCAGGATTAAATGTTTCGATGAAGCTATTAATATTTTCATCAACTTCTCTTTCTTCTAGATTGCATAATGGACCTTCATCACGCGTTGGTTTTTCCTCCGTATCATTAACTTTAATTGAAGTTGTTATAGGAATAGATGGTAACAAACCTTGTGCTCCTTCAGTATTGTTTGAAGGTCCAGGAAGCTGTTCATCTAAAATTCTATTGTCTAGCTTACTAATTTTCTCATCTTTTACTTCTAGGTGATCAACATTTAATGCAACTTCAGTGATATTAGAGTCAGAATGAATATTAACTGCAGTCTGAATCCCAATAGTTTCAAATGCGCTCATAATTTCAGTAGGATTCAAAATAGTTGTCAAATATTCTCTTGTAATTGCTGGAATGTCATTATATGTTAAATTCCTTTTAGTAAAGTGGGTCAGCCACATATTTTCTAAATTTTCCAAGAAAAAGTTAAAGTTTTTGAACTGCTTCAATTCTACTGGTACTGAAAATTTATGACAGTGCGGGGGAGTACATAAAAAAATATGTTTTGCGTTAACTTCTTTAATAAAGTTAACGCTAAATCCAGACAGCTTTTTAATTAAAAGGAGAACAGGCTTTTCTAATGTAGGTTTCAGAAATCGAATCAAATATTCTATGAATTCTTCAGTTTCATTTTGCGTAATTTTACCTGAAGAATTACTAATTCCAATGCTGCCAGCCGGGCCATTAATGATGCACTCGTTTTGCTTGTTGAAAGGAAATACAAACATTGGAGGAGTCATCTTACCCGCAGCACTGAAAGCGCAGACAATAGATACAAACCTTTTTTTTAAAAGTCCAAATTTCTTGTCAGGGTTTCTCTTTTCAGTTACAGCAATTTTTGTTTCATTCACGATCCAAATGTTAGGCGTAGTAAATTTGTTTTTTTGCAATATATCGTTATATATTTTGAAAAATCCGTCATTGGATGCATTTTTACACATTCTTCTGTTGTGAGGCACACTTGGATGCTTTTTCAAAAATGTTTTTAGCCAATCAGTACCGGCCATTCCATTCTTGTACCATGAGCTATGGATGTTTTTCAAGCTTGTTAGCACAGCATAGCAGAAAGCCAAAATTCTGATATCTTGTAGAAGTAATGCAGGTCTACTGGCATGACCTAAATACGTAACAAATTCCTCTTCTGCCTCTGCTGTAAATATTTGTCTTGGTCTTGTATAGCCCACAGAGAAAGACCCATTTGTCTTGATTTTCTCAATTTTCCGGTGCAAAGTAACGTGACACAAATTGAATTTATCCGCAGCATTTCTTAGTGAAAGTGTTTCATTCATAACTGCAGCTATAGCCTCTTCATAATCTTTTTTGCTTTTGGAAGCTCTGGTGGTCTTTCGCTTGTAATTTCTCATTGTGGATACTTATCTTTACTTGTAGAAATTGGATTGCAAAGGTTTCCGTGTTCTATGAGTCTATGCGTATGCTGCGGATGATGTTGAAGCTGAAACAAAAGAAAATTAAGTTTACTGAACTTTATTCAATTTTATATTTCGTAGCGCATCATTCGGTTGTTTCGTTTTGTGAAGTTTCCTAAGTATCTTTTTGATAAGTAGTTGAAATAGTTCTTAAAATATTTTAATCGAAACTATACCGAATTATTTGATTAGGTATTAATCTATTAAAATAATATTATGTGTTTCGTCCCATAAAGCCATATTTTATCGATTGTTTCGATAAATTTGTCATATTAATAGTTTGTCTACACATACCGCTTATAATATTGATTTTGTTATTTATTCGTTACTTGTGTGTAAAAATGTTTATGTATTACAGTGGGCTGCAAAGTAAGCGGGTGGGTAACAAGGGTCGGTACCAAAAATTCCAAAAACTTCTAAAATATTGGTATTATATATCCTTTATGAAATAAGGAGTAAATTATAAACAATTTAATTTTTTTATAAAAATCTAGATTTTTAAGGAAATTTTCAATAAAAAAATGTTTATATAATATATAATAAATATAATATATATATATATATATATATATATAATTTATATTTTATATAATTAATCATATTAATTCATTTTATCGTTTTGTATTGCCACCACGAGCTGTTAATACAGCTATTATAGGATTTGATGTACCCTACTGCTGGCATGTCTTCCAGGCCCATTGTTTATTTAAGTTTCTATATTTTCTGCGTTAGAATGCACCCTTTCAGAAAATGAGCGTCACATTGTCACAAGACACTTAAATAATAAAAAAAATTAAATATTATAATTATCTTATATATCTTCTAAAGTTATTGTGACAAATTGTATTACTAAACAGCTGCATAGGTACGTAACAGTGCCGGTCTATGACCAAATTGAGCGAGTCCTCTTCTTCTCGAACCCGTGGCGACACTGAGAAAAGATAATACAAACACTGAACGCCACTCAAGCGCACCCTGCCTCACTTCACCTCCACCCCCAAAGTATATCATTTTACACCAAATTTATTTATACGTGTTTTGTTGTTAGTTTTTGATTTTTTTATATAACTGAGTTATGCGGTCTTTCACTAACTTAAATTATTGTCTATAATGATTGATCTAGAGTAGTATTATCTAACACGGAAAAAAGTATTTTGTGATTAAAAGTTAACGTGGTTTATCTCGAGTTGTACCCAAAATCTACGCAAACAGTGCTAGTGTTATTTGGGTTAACTCTAATTATATCAAAATACACAAAATAATGTGAAACATATGAATCGCTATTAGATACAACTTTTATTGAATCTTTTTACACAAAAAAAATGAAAATAAGGTTTTTTCTTATGATATAAATCGTGATAAATTATTAGACACAAAAATTTCACGAACAAATGCAAAATAAGCTCGAGTTGTATCACACGATCTCCTAAACTACAAGAGATATCGGAATGTGAGTTAGACCAAAAAAATCGTAATTTTTTAGGGTTCCGAACCCAAAGGGTACCAACGGAACCCTATTACTGAGACTCTGCTGTCCGTCTGTCTGTCTGTCTGTCTGTCTGTCTGTCTGTCTGTCCGTCTGTCACCAGGCTGTATCTCTTGAACCGTGATAGTTAGACGGTTGAAATTTTCACAGATGATGTATTTCTGTTGCCGCTATAACAACAAATACTAAGAACAGAACAAAGTTAAAAATTAAAGAAAAGTTTCAAAAAAGTTTTTTACGATAGCGCAGCGCCACCTATCTAGTTGCTAAGATGGCGCTATCGTCTTTACCTTAATCTAAATCTCGGAAGCGGCTCCAACGATTAAATAAAATTTAGTATACCTACAGGGGATTTCGGGGGCGATAAATCGATCTAGCTAGGAGTCATTTTCAGAAAATGTTGTTTTATTCGTGTTTTCAATAATCAACTTTATTGATAATCAACTTAAAATATGACTCTTCCCGACATCTATTGGCGAGTAGAAGTACTGTATCAGTAAAGCAGTTAGTTGCTCTCAATTAAAAAAAATAGTATTATTATTCGTCAATAGATGTCGGGAAGAGTCATATTTCTCTGTTGCCACTTACGCAAAAAATAGCGAGCAAAGCTCGGTCAACCAGATATTTAATAATATTTATTACTACAATTACTATTACTACTATATAATTCTATTCTACCTTTGTGTAAACGTTTACTTAGTTGGTGTTAGAAGTTCGTTAGAAATTCGATAGATGGCGTTCGGAACCCTCCGTGTGCGGGACAAAAGTCTGACTCGCACTTGGCCAGTTTTATTTTTAAGTACAGAACTGCTAAAAACGCCCTTTCGACATAACTCGAGTTATATCGTTTTGCACAGGAGGCACAGATTTGTTACCTATGTAGGCAATGATCTTCTATATAAACTAAGGTACCTAAGTACATACGCATCACGTCGCTAATATCTTGTGTGAACCAGAGTTTAACACTACTAATAAATTTATTTATGTAAAAAGGTACTATTGTATACTATAGAATATCTCTGTGAGACATTCTTAATCTTTTATTTTTCAAAATCAATAACAATTTTTGTAAATTGTTAAACACAATCCAAAATTTCATCGTACCGACGGGACTCGAACCGGCACCCCCCAGATTACACGTCCAGGTGCTCTGCCAATTAAGCCACAGTTCGATACATCGATACGACGAAATTAGTGGATTGCATTTTGTTAACCCAATTATGCATTGGTGGCGCCAACTATGACTATGAACCGTGGCTTAATTGGCAGAGCACCTGGACGTGTAATCCGGGGGGTGCGGGTTCGAGTCCCGTCGGTACGATGAAATTTTGGATTGTGTTTAACAATTTACAAAAACATAAAGTGTGAGACACTTCAATTAAACATAATATTTGATTTACGCAGTGCAACATCTCTCGTCGGATTTGAAAACTGTAATGATTTCTTCCGAATGATTAACTTACGTAATAAGTAGTCATAGATGGCGCCACTAATGCATAATTGGGTTAACAAAATGCAATCCACTAATTTCATCGTATCGATGTATCGAACCGTGGCTTAATTGGCAGAGCACCTGGACGTGTAATCCGGGGGGTGCGGGTTCGAGTCCCGTCGGTACGAGGAAATTTTGGATTGTGTTTAACAATTTACAAAAATATAAAGTATGAGACACTTCAAAGAAACATAACAATTAGCTCGTAGTTTGTTTTTGACAACCCTTGCACATTTGCGGCTAATATCGTACCTATGTACCTACCTACTCGAGCGGCGGTGTCGTCCGACATCAAAGGGGATTCTCAACTGTATGATTGTAAAACTGTGGATTCTACTATAAAATCCTTCGCTCGGCTCTAATATTCTCTCTCAAATATTAAACTTTAACACGTTAGCTGCGGCACCAATTTTTGCATACTTTCCGTTCCTGCGGCACGAGGTATAATCGGCCCGTACCGTGACCAGACGTTAGGGCGACACGCGGTCTATTAGACCCCACCTCCTTTTACAGACTAAAATCCATTTTCTGGCGCGAAATCAAAGATAAATGAGAATTTTGGTCCTTATTGATATAGACAGTGAATTGATGAACCCTAATCCACCGTCGCCCCGGGATCTGATGGCTAGTTTAGGAATTATTAGCAAAACAAAATATGGGATCTTATACACCTCGTAACGCACTGAAATAGGGCAAATTTTCGCTGCGATTAGTGATGGGAAAAATAATATCGACGTTTTTAAACTGTCTTAACTACGCAACGACTTGACCGATTTTGATCAATTATATCTCATTAGATCGTTTTAAGGGCAAAACCTGGCAAAACAACACAAAGCTATCAAAGGATACATTTTTTTTTAAATAATCTAAAAGGACGTGCTCTCCAAACGACGTGATGCACAACACTGGTCGCGGGAAGCTCGCGTTGAGTGCGGTACGAGGTCAGGGGGGATATGGGACGTTTTAGCCTCGTTCCGCACTGCATTAAAATTATATTAATTCAGTGCGGCACGAGGCCTAAGACATCCGGTACCAAGGTAGGTACACCACCGAGTCGGGAACCATTAGTGATCTCAAATATATATTTATCTCTTTCCTACACTGGACCAAACCAAAGCTATGCCATTCGCACGACAGAGAAATTCACTTTTTTGCTTGCCGCACCACAGGGAAGTTGCATCAGGGGTGATTTAGGCCTCGCTTCGCACTTAACGTGTTAAAGTGCAAATTTTTGTTCCAGCAGGGCGTCCCCCCCCTCCCCCCTCTGAAAGCTAAACTGCTGGCTTGAAAAATCTGGAAAAATTCGTGGTAATAGCGCATTTCATGAACTTTAAAGGAAAATTATAGCGGTTAAGATAACTTTATTAGTTTAGCAGTAATAGTCGTTGAATTTGGGTGTTGTATAATTTTGTACCAAATACAAAATCCTTAGAATAAATCCTTTAAAGTGACAAGGACGGAGTACCTAGTTGCTTGTTTATAACGGGTAAAGACTTGCATTGAATAACAGGCTACTACGGAACCCTACACTGCGCGTGGCCCGACACGCACTTGGCCGGTTATTCTAGTTGACATGACGTTATGAGATATCAACTTTAATAGGTCTGATCAATTTGAAATTCGGCATCCTCTTACTTCTTTTTATTTATGGGCTAGCGTTTGACCACTATCTCACCTGTTGGTAAGTGATGATGCGGTCGAAGATGGTAAGCACGCTAGGCCTAGAATGGGAACTGCCGGAACACATTAGATGTTTGGCGACAGTTTTTTTTTTTTTTTTTTAATGACAATAAGCAAGCATTTGACCACTATCTCACCTGATGTTAAGTGAAGATGTGATCGACGATGTAGCACGCTTGCCTAGAAGATACCTGTTCACTCGCGATTTGAAGACCCCCGGATTGTACTTCACAGGAAACACAAATTCTGGCAGCGAATTCTATTCCTTTGCTGTGCGTATGATAAATGTTGATGCAAAGCGCTTTGTGCGACTGAATGGAATATCAACCATGTACCGATGGCGTATATCTGTGCGTCTGGTAGTACGATGGTAAAAGGGGGACGGTGGAATTAATTCGTGCAGTTGGTAGGCACACTCCCCGAAATGTATCCGATAAAATACCGATAAACTTGCGACTTTGCGGCGATGCTCTAGGCTAGGCTCTGAAGCCTTTTGCTTACTAGATTTTTGTCGTTAATGAGTTTCTTGGCTCTCCTCTCAATAACTTCCAACGCCTCCAGCTGGTATTTGGCTGACCCATCCCACAAGTGAGAACAGTACTCCATACATGATCGGACTTGAGCTTGATACAAATTAAGCAGCTGTCCTGGTGTGAAGTACTGTCTCACCTTGGCCAAAACACCAAGCTTTTTTGAGGCCAATTGGGCTTTTGACTCAATATACGAGCCAAAGTTGAGAGTGGGTGTTAGCGAGATTCCAAGAAGCTCGAGGTGATCAGTTAGCGGTACGGACACATTCCGGAAAGTAGGAGTCAGTTGGAACGGACTCCGTTTGGCGGAGAACAGACACGCCTGGGTCTTAGCTGCATTAAACTTGACCAGGTTGGCATCGTCCCATTCGGAGACAGCCTGTAAGGACAAGTTCAAGCGCTCGACCATCGCCTCCCTATAACACTGAATTTGTGCTACACTAGTACGTGCACTGGATGTATAGCTCTCTACAACGGTGCTGTCGTCTGCATACCCAAAGATACCGGACTTTAGCAGATCGTTAATATGCAGCAGGAAAAGAGTTGCAGAGAGCACTGATCCCTGAGGGACCCCGGCATTAATAGCCATTTGGTCAGAAGAGCAGCCATCAATGACTACTCTGATCGACCGGTCCCTCAGGAAATCCGAAATCCAGACACATAAACCAGTAGGCAGTCCGTAGGATGGGAGCTTGCTAATAAGACTATCGTGCCAAAACCTGTCAAAGGCTTTTGACATATCAAGGTAAACTGCAAGAGCTTCCCATGATTCTCAACAGCCTCGCTCCAAATGTGCGTGGTATACGCTAGAAGATCCCAGTGGACCGATTTTGGCGAAATCCATATTGTCGGTCACTTAGGAGGTCGTTTGCTTCTAGGTATGCCAGGAGCCGGTTATTCAGTACACGTTCCATAGTCTTGCAGTGTATGGACGTGACTGAGATTGGCCTATAGTTGGCAGGGTCAGCACGACTGCCTTTTTTGGGCACAGGTTGCACGTTGGCAAGATTCCATGATTTCGGCACTTGACCACATGTTATAGAGAGACGAAAGAGGCGTGTCAGAACAGGAGCAAGTTCAGGCGCACAGGTCCTCAAGACGATAGCTGGAATACCATCCAGGCCGCTGGCTTTGTTCACATCTAGATTTTGCAGTGTTTTACGAACCTCTGTCTGACGGATGCGGATTTCCGACATTTGTGTCATACATCCAGGTAGACTTGGAGGTGTCTCACCAGCAGTGTCTAGACGTGAAGATTCCGCAAACAGAGAAGCAAACAAATTTGCTTTCTCTTTGGCGGTGTGAGCCAGCGCCCCATCGGGTTTTAGCAATGGAGGAAGTGAGGGGCGACAGAAGTTCGACTCGACCGACTTAGCCAGAGACCAAAACGCTTTACTACCCGCTGGATACGAAGCTAGTTTGGTCCCTATCCGGCCTATGTGCTCAAATCGGGACTTCCGTAGATCCTTTTTGCAGGACTTGGCAGCCTTGTTGAACGCTTTCTTCTTCGCTGACAGATCTCTGGCTTTGCGGTTACGAGCATCAACCCAGGCCAGGTATGCTTCTTGTTTCAGTGCTTCAGCACGTCGACATTCAGCCCCGAACCATGGTTGAGCTTTGCTTGACATCGCTACATCAGAAAATGGAATATAGTACTCCATTCCTTGACGCAGCACCTCCGTCACAGCATCCGCGCAAATCGAAGGATCGTCGGAAGAGAAGCAAACAGGCCGCCAAGGATAAGATGCAAAGAAAGACCGCATCTCATCCCAATCTGCTGACTTGTATCGCCATACCCGCCGGGTGCCTCTTGGGCTGGGGTCGGGCGGGGAGTAGACTGATACAGATTTCACCAAACAGTGGTCGGAGCTACCTAACGGTGATGATACCGACACTGAGTAACGGTCTGGATCAGTTGTCAGCAGAAGGTCCAAGCAATTGGCTGTATGGCCGTCAACATCAGGAACCCGCGTTGCCTCTTGGACCAGCTGGGTGAGATTTAACGCTAAGGCTAGCTTTCGCGTCTCTCTCCTAGCGTGGTCGGTGCACTGGTATGGGAAAAGCCACTCCTGGTGGTGGGCATTAAAGTCCCCCAGTAACACTAGTTGGGCAGAAGGGTATTTGTGTTGAGCAGCGTCCGCCGCCTCACTCAAGTACTCTGTGAGCCTGGATGTCTCCTGATCTCCGCTGTGCGACCGGTATGCACAGGCATAGAGAAGTTTCTCTAGGTCTGTATCCACCAGTAACCAAAGCACGGAATAGCGAGGGTCTTCAAGATGACGGAGACGCAGACAGCAGATGTCGTTCCGGGCGTAAGCGCACACACCTGACCGAGCTTTAAAATTGTGCTCCAGGGTGTAGCCGGGGTAAGTGAGGTACGCCACGTCAGACGGGCATTGTATCTGCGTCTCCGTGAGGAACAAGAGAGCGGGTTTTTCAGTCTCGAGATGGTGGTGGACTGCGTGGAGATTTGAGTGCAGACCTCTAATATTAGTGAGGTGCACTTTGAGTGAGAGGGCGTGCAGCCGCTGTTTAAAATGCTTCTTGTTCCTTTTTGTCATGTCATGTTGCGAGTGTAAAGGTAGGAGCACGGCAGTGAAACGAGGTGCTCTGCTTTTGACCTGCGACTAACATTGAGACACAACACCAGAAGGGGGACCAGCCTGGAGACTGCGGGGACGCCCGAGCCCGCCGGGAATGTTCATAGGGCCCTCTCGTCCGGTCGCCAACCGGCACCATGACATGAAGATTTTCTAACTTGAGGGTGGTAGCTGGCCAGGCGGACACTAGGTAGTGTCCTATCACCATGCGGGGGTTGTTGGTTTCTTAACGATGTTTTCCTTCACCGGAGGGCCACTGTGAAAAGCGCACATACATTTTTCGATAGAAAAATCGATTGGTGCACGGCGGTTTGATCTCGGTACCTCTGGTATCAAAGCCGACCGTTCTCCCAATTACGACACCGGGCCCTCACTTCTACGATATTTTAAGAATATGGTAGCATTTTAAGATTATGGTAACCTGATGCTGGGACGATTCCTGGAATCAGTAGAATACTCAGCTTCTTAACCAACTCAAAGCAGATACTTATGTAGTATTTGGGGTTATTAGTACTCTATTTAGGGGCTCATTAGAATGGTCTCAACGCACAGATTATACATAAATAAGTCGTAAATAATAAAAATAAAACTTATCACTCGGACGCAACATTATTTTCTCTTGGCCGAGACGTACTTTGAATCCTTCGCTGCACTTAGGACTCTACTAAGGAATCCCTCTTTACGTTCGGGATTCTACTCTAGAATCCTTCGTTCGGCTCTGGATTCAAAATAGCGGCCTCGAAGAAAAATCCTCGTTGCTTCGCCGTCATTCAATTTATTATTTCAATTTTATATATTTTTCTGTTGTGTGTTACTTAAATGACTACTCAAATTATTTCAAATTATGATTTTATGTATGAAATATTATATATAATAATGTATAATATAAATATTAATATGTATTAATTGTTCAGTCGTCTGTGACCACGATCAATGCAACTTTTTGTCGAAACGTCGAGAAAATTAAATTAATATTTTAGCCGCGAAAAGTCCCGTATTTTTTATAACTATAATATGTATTAAGTATGAAATATTAATACGACTCACGTTTTGGTTGTATTCATAAATGTATCCAACTCACACACAATAAAAGTCAGAAGGCACAACAGAAGAAATAAGAGCACAGGCACAATAGTTCGCAGCGGTCAATAGCGAAATACTCGTAATATATGTCACGTTAAAATTTAAGAAAAACCCGAATGTTCCACCTCTCTAGGCGTATCTGCGTCGACCGTTTGCCGCCGGGCGGCCGAGCCGAATGAAATGAGCTGACGCTCGAGTGTGCCCGAGTCCGAAGTGACGAATGCGCGCGCGCCGAAGCCCCCCGTCAGTCACAGAACGCCTTTATAGTTGTCATGTAAAACATAACGCTGGATTCAGGAAGTCGCTGGGTACACTCACGCATGAAAGTACTAAACCTATTGTTTTTTTTTAACTAGCCTTTCGCTTGTTTGTTTGGGACCTTTTCAGGGTCAAACGGCTCGACCGATTTGAAATTTTGTATAGAAATAGCCACTATAGTGGATTAGGATATAGGATACTTTTTAACGTAAGCGAAACCGGGGGGCGCAGTTAGTTAGATTATTAATGATTTTTAAGCGACTCCCAAAAAGAGGAGGTTCTATGTTCGTCTGTATGTACATCAATATTTTCGCCAATTGTGAACCGATTAAAATAAAACTTTTTTAGTTCGAAAGGGTATATATACCTCCGAGGTGATCCAATTATAATCAAGTCAGGATCTGAAGATGCAATCTCAAGGAAATCCAGGAAAAACTAACTAACTAACAATGTATTAATATCTTAGAAGTCAATTTTGACCAATTTTTTTTCCGGTTTCCGATAGAGCTCAAATTTTACATACAGTTTGGCAAAATAGAGTAGAAATAAATAGGGGCGACGCTATTGCTATATACTAGTAACCCCGATAGCAGAGAGAGTGGCGGTAAACTTTAAAATTACTTTTTTAGTGGAACTACGGATAGTCTTATTCATGTTAAAACATCTTTAAGTCGTGTAGATTACGGAAAATATTAAAATACTACTATTAAGTTGCACAAAAAAACTTTGTTCATAAATTTTCAGTCACTGACCACACTTAACATAGAAAATTTTATCACAGATTAGATTATTGCCAAGCCAGAAAAAAATAGTTCCGTTTCAAGACGTTTTTGCCAACCTGTACTTATGTAAGTTTAGTAACAATGCAATAGTTTGTTACTACTGAATTAATCTGATGATGGAGTTAGGAGATGGATAGTGGAACTCCTTAATGACACGAAATTTTGTAAATGGATTTAATTATATTATAGCCTATTCTAAACTCCATCATGACATGGCTGCTGCAGCCAGGGCTGACTTCTGGCGAGGGAACTTCTCAACAGTAAATAGTACAGTACTATTCAGAATAAATCAAATAGAAATATGATCCTTCAAAAATCTTAAAGATGAAAAGGCTTAATTATATTTCTTTTTGCAATTGGTTGGTCAAAAAAAGCAAATGATGGGGCGTAGCTACAGCAGACCTTGATATTTCGTACAAACAAATTTTGCTCTAGAAGCATTTTCCAGGGAGGAAACGGGGGAATACATTTGTATGGAAAAGTGCAACCCGCGTTCCCTCTTAACAATTAGTCTGACATCGACGATTGGATGACAGCTTTATATTATAATAAATATATTACTATAATTATATTAATTATTATTATAATTATATTAATTAATTTTAATTATATTATAATAAATATAATAATATATTATTTATATAACCTTTGTTTTTAGGGTTCCGTAGCCGAATGGCAAAAAACGGAACTCTTATAGATTCGTCATGTCTGTCTGTCTGTCCGTCCGTATGCCACAGCCATTTTATTCCGAAACTGTTAGGGCTACAGAATTGAAACTTGGTAAGTAGATGTATTCTGTAAATTGCTTTCCGATTTTTATACAAAAATAAAAAAAATTAAAAGTTTATGGGGGGCCATCCCATACATGGAAATGGAACAAAAAAAAATTTTTTTCTTCAAACCTACACGTGTGGTATATTTATGGATAGGTCTTTAAAAATCACATTGAGGTTCCTAAAATCATTTTTTCTCAAAGTCAATCATTCAAAAGATAGGCGCGTCTAAAGTGGTAAAATGTGTGTCCCCCCCTCTAACTTCTAAAGTAAGGGAGCGAAAAATCTAAAAAAAATATATGCTGTAGATCTTACTAAAAACTAACAACGAAAATTGGTTTGAACGAGATATAGTCAGCAGTTTTTGAGATATGGCGACCGCAAAGATAACTTTGTTTTTCATACGAACACTATGAAAAACAAAGTTAATTTTGTAGTTGCGAATAATCATAGTTATGGAATACTTAACTGTGTTACGGAACCCTACGAGTGCGAGTCCGACTTGCACTTGGCCAGTTATTTTTTTATTCAACGCGTTAAATTTTGCTTTTGCTACGTTTATTTGATAATTTATTATGATTTATTTTATGATTTTGACGTTTAAATGTGCGTATATTAATACTGCCTTCATACTGAATGAATGCTTTGATTCGATTTGGTTTTTGCCCCGCGACTTAGCCCGCGAAAAGCATTTATAAAAAAGTGATAGGTTACCTACCTACCTACCTACATTATTTTCGTGAATCCAAGTATTTATATTTACTATTATATTTATTTAAGGCGGCAATAGCCCAATGGATAGTGTCGGACTGGCAATCGAGAGGTCGTGAGTTCCCTCCCCACCCATTGCACTATTGACGTGAACCCACTCCAGACACAAGCATATTTAGCTTAGTTCGAGGGGTTAACAAGATCATTCATCACATCAACAACATCTTTAAAAAAAAATGTGTGCTAGATTTCATTCAAATCCGTTTAACCGTTTTTGCGTTAGAGAGAGTATCAAACTTTACACATTTTCGCATTTATTACTTAAGAAGTATCATTTATTACTTAGGAAGTAGGATAAATACATAACTTGCCATAGATGTAGGTACTCCCTATTTTTTCTTTTTATGTATACCTATATCAAGATTGAATTGATTTATTGTCTGCTACATCTTTCAACTTGAATTTATCCGCATACTTTATGGTATATGCTTGCGAGGCGAGAACATCATTCAAGCCCAATAATCTCTTATAAGCCGAACCAAAACGTTGTACCGGTATTACATGTATCTTTAGAGAAATTGGCATCGAATTATTAGCTCATCATCATCATAATCAGCCTGTGTCAGTCCACAGCTGGACGTAGGCCTCTCCCAAGATATGCCATTGAGCCCGATCTTCTGCTCAATGGGAGGGATATGCCCTAATCGCCACGCTGGGCAGGCGGGTTGGCGATCGCAGGACGTAGCTCCTTGCACCGGTGACGCTGCTGCCCGTCACCGGCCTATAGTATTTAGCTACGTCATAATTTGAAATGGTTGTACCGCCATTTGTCGGTCGCCAGAGCCTCGTTTGTTAGTCAGCAGGATGCACCACGGGCAGGTGAGATTGGCTGGGAGCATTGGAAATTGGTGAATTAACCCAAGAACTTCGGAGTTGCGCGCCCCGCTGACACACAGCTTTCTTCACTTTGTTAAATTGTCACTTTTACGTTATACAGCAGTACCAACCCCTCAGTTGCTATTTCACCCTAGAGCTGAGAGGGTGTCGCTTCGCTCCTTATAATATCACGTGTATATAATCATACGACTGTGAGTGATTCTATGTGATAAAATGGGTATGTTTTTAAATTTAAATTCAGCAATTTATAGTTATGCTATGCTTTTTCTGTTTCAAGGAAATTATAAGTATTAAAAGTAAACGATCTTGTTTATTGTTTTATAGAGTTTTTTTTAAAATATCTTATAGGCTAGCGTTTGACCACTATCTCACCTGTTGGTAAGTGATGATGCGGTGGAAGATGGTTAGAACGCTAGGCCTAGAATGGGAACTGGCTCTCAAGGATAGCTGCCGGAACACTTGATGTTGCGTTGCGTACCCAAAGGGTACCAACGGAACCTATTTCTGAGAATTCGCCGTCCGTCCGTCCGTCTGACCGTCAGAAGGCTATATATATATATATCTTCTAAATCGTAATAGGTAGACAATTGAAATTTTCGCAAAAACTTGTAATTATGACCGCTACTTATAACAAAACATACATAATACGTATAGTAATAATAAAATTAAAAACTAAAGGAGGTTTCCATACAAGAAACGTGTTTTTAGGCGTTTTTTCCGCGATATTATAAACCGTAATAGAGAGAGGCTTGAAAATTGCTCATAGTATGAATTACTATTGCGGCTATAATAACAAACAATAAAGATTAAATTAAATTAAAAATTAAAATAGGTCCCCATACAGGAAAAGTGTTTTTTGGCGTTTTTTGCATGATATTTTAAACCGTAATAGATAGAGATTTGACATTTTCACAATAATAAATATGGGCTCATACTTATGGGTAACCTACATAGGTTACCCATAAGTATGAGCGCTATAAACAACAAATACCTACTAAACCATAATAAGTTGAAAGTTGAAGAGACGTTTAAAAATGAAATCCTTTAATGCCCTAAGCTACAGAATAGATAATAGTACGTACCTAAGCTGAAGCCTCATGCCCCCATACTAAACAGAGGTTTCAGAAAAAAAAACAGAAGGAAGGTATATATTTTACCTACCTAATACCACCCGATGATAAGAGTAGGTACCTACCAACGTATCAAACATTTTTAGTCATATTGGCAATGACAGAGCAATGTTGTCAACGCAACAAAAACAGTACTTTAGAACCATCAACACGCGCGCCCTCTAATTACGAGAGTTCTCTTTTTGCACAGACTCTAGCAGTTAAACTAAGCTCCGTGTGTACGCAACCTCAATTCGACTGTGTTTCGCATATAATATGTCTGTTCGGTTACGGTGTACTATTACGATATTTTCGCGAAATTTGAAATCAACCACCTTGATGTGGGCATATTTCAGAGCATTCTATCTGATCCATCGTCAGACGCGGCTAGAATGCTCTATCTATGTGTACACAGGGTGGTTGAAGAGCGTTCGTCCTAACAAATTTTTATTTTGTAAGCTAATACGGGGCTGCCATAGCTATATTTAGCCAAAACCCCTAAATAAAAGTTGAATAAAAAAAAATAAAAAAAAGTATTCTGTGGTCCGGTGTAGAGCACTACTAAAGAGAATATAAATACTAGCACTACTCATGTCAAAGCAACATAAATAAATTTCAGTAGAAAATGACATCATCAAATATGCATTTAGCACACCATTTCAAACTAATCTGAGCATTTTGTATCATAACAATCGGACATCGGGAAGTGGGTCTAATTTAGCTTCCAAGATTCCACCCGAACATACATAGTGACATACATACACACATACATACATTCATACATACATACATACATTGCAAGTTAAATGAAAGCTTGTAAAATAGGTTTCCCCTTTATACAAACATCTATTTTAAACCTATCGAAAACATTTTATCTTCATTAAAATCATCATAAACATAAAAATATACCTATAGAAAACTTATGCAAGATCCGCAGACAACATCTGACGTTTATCTATAAATATAATCGGTTAAGTTACCGCACAATTATTCCACGAATCCACGCCAGTTCTTGTTGTTATTTTGCGCCTACGTACCTACATTTTGCGGTTGAGCAACTGTCCCGGTGTTAAGAACTGTCTCATTTTGGCTAAAAAACTAAGTTTTTCGAGGCTAATTATTGGGCTTTGGACTATCAGAGCCATAGTTAGGAGTTGGTGACAGCGAGATTCCAAGAAGCTCTAGGTGAAATGAATGTAGGGAAATACCACATACCTTCGATAACAGTACGCTACACAAATAGATAGATGATGTCATAGGTAGCCCTTTTAGTGTCCGTATATATTCTTAAACATATGGCTGCGTTCGTTTTTAGGGTTCCGTACCCAAAGGGTACCAAATAGAAGCCTGTTACTGAGACTTTTCTGTCTGTCCGTCTGTCCGTCTCTCAAAGGTTTGTTTCTTCTTCTAAACCGTAACAGGTAGACATTTAAATGGCTAATATAACAAACAACTAAAAATAGAATACCATAAAGAACTAATAGATGCCCCCATAAAATAAGATTTCTGTAGTGGTAGGACTTCTGCTAGTCCGCCTGGGGCGGGGTACCACCACTTCGCCAATTAATTTTCAGCCGTGAAATAGGAATGTTTTAACCGACTTCAAAAAAAGGAGGAGGTTTCTCAATTCGACCGTATATATTTTTTTTTTTTTTTTTAATGTTTGTTCGCGGATAACTTCGTCGTTTATGAACCGATTTCGATTATTCTTTTTTTGTTCGAAAGGAGATATCCCAAGTGTGGTACCATGGTAATTTTATCGAGGTATGATAAGTATCTCCAGAGATATTGAGATAAACATCTCAAAATTGGTACTGAAAATGAATAGCGCGGCATTGAAGTCGGTTGTTTTTTAGTTTTTAAACGATATTATTCGGTTGAAATATCAAGGTGTCCAGTGAAATTACAGGGCGTCTGAGACTCAACATCTTTAAGTCTCATGGTAACAGGCGCAGCTTGATTACAAAATTGACAGCAAAATTCTGGTAGTCCAGAATTTTGTATGCCGCTGTATATGTAATAGGTAGACGTCATCGCTTACCATCAGGCGAGCATCGTTCTGGTCCTGTTACCATATACTACAAAGAAGCAAGGTGAATTATTAGCTTTTTATTAGCTTCACCTGTATGTTTGTATGTTTGTAAACGACTTCTTTGGGCGCGATTTTGACCCACTTTAAAGGGCCAGATTTCGTTCAAACTTTGTAGATTTATCGAGGACCGATGACAATACACTAATTTGATAAAAAAATATTCCATTATTCAACTAAAAAGTAGAAAATAAATAATAGTTAAAAAAAACCCAAAAACACACACTTTTTATAGAAAACTGAACTAAAAAAATGAAAATAAATTTTAATAAACTTAAATTAAGAATAGTGTTAAAAATTTCAATAAATATAAATTAATAATAGTGTGAATTAAAAATATATATATTTAAAAAAAAGCGTGGGGTGCTTTTAAGATATTATCAAAATGATAATCACTCTACTCATATCTGTCAATAAAATATTTATAACTATTGACACCATGCACCTCACGCTTTTTTTAAATAAATTATATATTTTTTAATCAAACTATTATTAATTTATATTTATTGAAATTTTTAACACTATTCTTAATTTAAATTTATTAAAATTTATTTTCTATTTTTTAGTTTAGTTTTCTATAAAAAGCGTTTTTTTTGTTTTTTTTTTAACTATTATTTATTTTCCGCGATAAATTAACGTGTTCAACAGTCATCGTCATTATTTCAACTAATTTACACAAAACTTTGATGAATTATACAAAAAACCTTCGCATAAACGCAGTATTTTAAACAAAGTCCCCTGCTGCGTCTGTCTGTCTGTCTATTCGCGATAAGCTCAAAAACTACTAAACGCATTTTTATGCGGTTTTAACCAGTAGACAGAATAATTTATGAGAAAGGTTTATTTGTATAATTCGTTAAGGTTTTGTGTAAATTGGTATATATGATTGGTATATTTATGACGATGGTTGTTGAAGACGTGAATTTATATTCGACGCAACAATCCCACCATATTTAAACCAATTTTTACAAAATCTTGACAAATTATACACTTATTAAACCTTCATCGTGAATCACTCTATCTATTAGTGAAAACAGCATAAATACCGTTCAGTAATTTTTGAGTTTACCGCGAACGGACACACAGATGCGGCGGGGGGATTTCGTTTTTAACCGACTTCACAAAAAAGGAGGAGGTTCTCAATTCGTCGGAACCTTTTATTTATGTATTTTTACCGATTACTCGATGATGTCTTAACGGATTTGGATTTTTTTTTGTTTCAAAGGGTACCCTTAAGGGTACCATTTAAATTTTAACGATATCGGCCGAGCCGTTTTTGATATATCAACATTTGTATCACGACATATTATATATTTACTTATCTCGACGACTTACTACTCACTACTGGCAAAGATTATGTAATAGTTACTACGTCTACTGGCTACTTTGACTAGCGCGACGTTTGAGGTCGATTCTTTTGGTTTTTTAAACGATCTTAAATTATATAATAGATAGATAGATAACTCTTTATTGTTACACCTTCTTAAAACTAACTTACATAGTAAACTTAAGAATAATGTGTTACAATGGGCGGTCTTATCGCTAATAGCGATCTCTTCCAGACAACCTCAGGATGGAGAGGATAGAACATGTGACTAATGACGGGTGTATCTCGCAACTCTAAACACTAATCACTTACATATATACCTATAAATAAACTTAACATCTTATATAAATACCTAGTGGCTCAAATATTAAGCGTAAATTAATCTTATGCAGCTAGAACAGTAGAATACTAAATAATAACCTTGAAAACGAATAAATAAATAAATATAACAGGGGGACTCCAGTTACAACGACAGATAAAATTGCTTTAAATGATCCTTATATATAATATGTAGTAATATAGAAAGATAAATGCATATCAATAGAGAGTGATGTGATAATGATGTCCTTAGTTCCGAGGATCAAGGAGGAGGTTGGCTGTGGACCCAGGGTGCAGCAGTGGTGCCGCACTAGGAACTGTCAACTTTGGAGGTTGCTACTGCTGCCTTTCATTCCAATTCTGGCCCTCATCGTCCAGACCACGCTGTCTTTAGAGAACAGCATCACTAATGGACGAGAAGTCGCTGATGTAGAAGAACAGGTAAATCGTGCACTACCGACTACCTACTAAACTAACACCCGTATTCATGATTATTTTGACGAACGCATGTATTTAACACAAGTAATATCAAAAATAATTACCAGTTTGGATGATGCTACTATGCACTATGCCGTATCACCAGGCGTTGGCAAGCACTGTGACAGGTGACTCTTAGTGTTTTTTGTACGGGGGTAAAACATTTCAATCGGTTCGTCAACTGATATATACAGGCTGTAAAAAACTACCCGTAAAGCCGAAAGGAGGTTAAATGGGGCCTTATAACGAGTCCCTTCACAATATTTAAGAACCGTAGTAACGCTGCATAACAAACCCCAAATAAATAAAAATATATTATTATTTTCACTGATGCGCAAACCCTATTTAAGTAAAATCAAAGAGTAAACTACGCAGAATGTACCTACATTTCTACCTAATTCGCAGAATGACAAAAAATTTAAAAAACCTAATAACCTATCAAAAACCAAAACGAATACTTATATTAATAATAATAAAGCCTTTTTTTATCCCAAAATATTACATAAAATTAAAACATTTTTACTGATAATAAAAAAAATATATATAAAACTGGATATCTACACTAATTTCACAAAATGTCTCTTTTTTCGGTGTGCCTTACGGCAAAGGCCTCCTCCAACTCTTTCCACTGCTTTCTGTCTGCCGCTAACCCTTTGGATAAGAGTATCCAAAGGGGTCCTAATGTCATTTTTAGTTCGTCCTCCCATCTTCTTGCTTTGCGACCTTGGCTCCTAGGGCCATCTCTTGGGTACCAAACCTGTTTGCTCCATTTTTCTATTTTGCAGCGGATCAGTTACTTTTTAGGGTTCCGTACCCGTTCCGTAAAGGGTAAAACAGGACCCTATTACTAAGACTCCGCTGTCCGTCTGTCTGTCTGTCTGTCTGTCTGTCTGACTGTCTGTCTGTCTGTCTATCTGTCCGTCTGTCACCAGGCTGTATCTCATGAACCGTGATAGTTAGACAGTTGAAATTTTCACAGATGATGTATTGCTGTTGCCGCTATAACAACAAATACTAAAAACAGAATAAAGTTAAAAATAATAGAGGGTCCCCATACAAGAAACGTGTTTTCTTCGGCATTTCACGCCATCTATGAACGCTTAGTTAGGTAAACGTCCCATTGATGGCGTTATATTGAAATGTCGATCCCTGACTCCTTTGTTAGACGTTAGATGGCGTTATAAGAAATAAAATGTTTATTAATTATTACTTTTTGCTGGCGAAAAATGATAGTGGTATTTTTTGCTCGACCGCATAAAAAACTGTAGTGTGGTACGGAACCCTACTAGTGCAAGTCCGACTTGCACTTGGCCAGTTTATTCATAATAAACGTCAAATTTACAGAAACGGCTCAAAGTGTGCTCCGCCTTGCTCAATACAAAATAGACATTTTTTGAAGCCAGTATTTGAGTATAATAACATCCTTGTATTGAGGTAACAATTATTTATGAATAAAAATAGAAAAACTATTAAAGTAGACAATTATTAGGTAAAATAGGTACGTAGAGGTCTTTCTGTTTAATAATCTGGTTCCCTGACATAACAGTTTACTAGGGTTGACAAAACTTTTGGTATTGATAATTCATTATATTTTCAACCGACTTCCCAAAAAGAAGGAGGTTCTCAATTCATCTGTATGTTTTTTTTGTGAATTTTACGCGATTCCTCCGTCAATTGTGAACCGATTTAAATGATTCCTTTTTTAATCGGTAGGGGTCGTTTTCGAGGTGGCCCATTGTAATTTCATCGAGATCTGATGAGTATCTCCAGAGATATGACGATAAACGTCTCAAACTTGCTACTGAAACTGACTCCCGCGGCATGGAAGTCGGTTGTTTTAGTTTTTAAACTATCTTAATTATTTACGGGGTATTTTGTAACACGTATATACATATATCGGTTTATGATGTACGTGAATTGAAGTTTGAAGGATACATCGGATAGGATCTTCGACCGCATCATCACTTACCAACAGGTGAGATAGTGGTCAAACGCTAGCCTATAACGTATAAAAAAAAAAAAAAAAAACATAGTAACAGTTGCGCTTTTTCTTGCCGTTGTCCCGCACCATTTTCAGAGAAGTGAAGAAGAGAAAATCTCTTTTGAACGCATCGTTACTAAACATCAGGGGTGGAAATCTCTACATGTACATCGACGTGTCCTGTCTAAAAGTGCCCCAAGTGATGTACCTACCTAAGTGCCCCGTTAGATGAGTAGAATTATTCAAAACCGATTTCTTACAAAACAAGTAAACAAGATTTTCCTTCACATTGTAATATTTATATATGCATTTAGATTTACGTCGAAAGTACATTTTAATTAACCATCTGTTTTATCACATTATATTTGATGTATAATTTGCCTGTATCAATTTGCCCCACTAACCCTATTACTTAAACTATACACTAATTGGTTTTCATACAACGAGCAAAGCCGCGGGTGCAGCTATTAAATTATTATAGACGATATAGACGAGCAAACCGACTTTAAATGCTGCGCTAGTAGCTTTCAGTACTAAATATGAAATGCTTAGCTCTATTATCTTTATATACACTTAGCAGATCTCAATAAAATTATGTAATAAAGTAATCATTATGAGACCAAACGGAATCCATTATACTTTTTCAACAAAAAATATTTTCCCCAATCGGTTAATAATTGACGGAATTTTGAGGTAGAATAAACATTTAAAAAATACAGATGCATTTAGAACTTCCCCCTTTCTTGTGAAGTCGGTTAGAAAGCGCCAATAACATACACCTGAATGAAGCACCGCAATATGGCGCCAACGAATAAAGGAGTAAATAAAATGGGTTAATTCATTCAAATATTCATAAAAGATGTCATATTGAATGAAAACTAAAGTGGCACACCCGTCACTATTACCATATTTTCCACGCAAAATGTAATTTTCTAACGTCAACGGTTTCATTGAACGAAGTCGACTAACGTTGACTTATTTATAGACATGATTCGTGATATCATACGATCACTTCACAAAAACCTATTAAAAACCTGTTTAGGTATTAATTTAACAGAAATGTTACGATTAATGGAATGTCAACAATAGAAAATTATAATATGAGGTCAATGTCTTTGTACGGTGGGTGAAGCTAATCGCCAGAGGTCGCACTTAAAGATTATATGGTTAAAGTATTTAGTTATATACGAATACCTTGATCTTTGCAGACGCGAGTTGGTTATTAATGATACACTAATAGCAAAACAGAGTACTTTTAAAGTTTTTAATTTTTATGATATGGTAGCAAACAAGCAGACGGCCCACCTGATGGAAAGCGGTCACCGTCGCCTATGAACACTTGCAACACAAGGGGCGTCACTCATGCGTTGCCGACCTGTCAACATAGAACTGACAACTAAGAAAGTCGTGTTAGTTACTTCACTTATAATTCCAACCAATTTTTATGATTTTTGTACTTTTGGAATTTTATTTGTCAGGAATAGGATAATAAGTAATAAAACAATTAATAATTGACTAAAAAAAAGAAAAAAAAAAAACAAAATGTTTCTGGGTTTCGTACCTGCCAATCATTTGATGTTCAATTGTTTATTTCGTCGATACGGTAAACCGCAATAGTATATTACGATACGTGTGACTTAAGTAGTCTATTATTTCACGGCGTGAAGTTGCGCCGTGCAATAATAGACAAAACAACTTAAGTCACAAGTATCGTATATTATTTTATAGCTGTCAGTGTGACATAAGCCCGCATTTTACGCTTGCTATGCTTTTCCGTCAAATAGAAGATTATTGCGCGGCGTAAAGTTGGCACCGGAACGCAGCGAGGGTGCTAAACGTCGTGCAATAATCGACTATTAAGTAACGGTAAAGCGTGCGTAATGTGCGGGTCACACTGTGCTATAAATTAATAAGGGTCATCGCTCCACACGATTAGTATATTAAGCCAGTGTCAAGTATAAACATTCTTCAACATTTTGTAAATTCAAGTAATGTAGATTTTAAAAATGTTAATAAATTTTAAATACTGTCAGTAATGACAATTGTATGACATATCTATTGATTGTCAAATATGCGAGCGTTCAGAAATGTATGCTTACAAGTAATCAAGACAATAATAATCAATGCCTAATCAATTTTATTTGTCAGAATGTAGGTAAATACAGAAATATGCTATTTGAATGTGATAGAATGATAGAATGTGATAGCCAATTTATGAGAGCCGTATACAATCTTATCCGTAAGGCAAAAACATATTAGACAGTTATCCATGAAGTAAGTACACTTATTCAGAATTAAAATTAAATACTGGGAAATTAAATTCAATTGAACTAATGTTAAGTTAATTACTTATCTATAACAATAAAAACATTGTTTAATTCCATCATGTCTTGCTGACGGTTGAAATACTTGATTATTGTATTTTTATTCTATTTCTGTATTGCCATAATACATTACTAAATTTAATATATCTTTTGTATTCATTGTATTACATTTATAAGAGCCTAAATTAAGTTCATCTAGAAGGTAACACGACATTCATTGTCTGTTGGGTGGTACGAAGTTCGCCGGGCCAGCTAGTATAACATATCTGACAGACAAGTGGTCAGACAGTAACCTTCGGAGGTCTTACAGTGTGGACGTCTGTTCAATTTTATTTAAAATATCCTAAAACTAAACTAATCTAAAATATACTGTATTAAGAAAGAAAGAAAAGGGCTATTTGTTTGGACTTGTTTACATTATGTGCAGTGCAGAATAAGAAATAGTAGTCGTGTCGTGAACGTAACAAGCGGAGCGAAAAGAGATAGTTGTCATAATTCATCTCGCTCGCACAAGTGCGTCTATTGTGAAGCTTGCGTGACCGGTTTTACTCAATATAAGGCAAGGGCTACAATAATGAATGTACAACATTCACCAAAGAGCAAAATGCTGCTAAGTACTAGCACTGGAGCTGGTGGCTCACAACCTAATCTACACTCGTCTTCTACTACCGAGGAACGTTTCCGAAAAAGGAAGCAGCGGGAAAATGAAACGGACTTTAAGGAAGAAATTAATGCATTTAGAAAAGAGATTATGAGTTTCTTTAAGGAATTTGGACAAAATCACAAGGCGGATATATTGGAAATAAAGCAAGATTTGTGTGAAATCAAGGATGAATTTAAAACTCTTAAAAATGTAACCGGAAATTTGTCAAAAGAATGCAAAAACCTAAACCAGACAGTGAATATTATTAAAACAGAAAACAATGAAATACGGGAAAAACTTGGTGCCCTCGAAACAGACATACAGGCTCTCAAAATTAGAGAAAATATTGGTACATCCAGGCAACTATCAATGACACACGTATCCGTACCGCCTCCTGTGAGTAACCCGCCTTATGTTTCGCACGAAGCGATGTTCTTCGAGCTCGAGGAACGTCGCAGGCGCATTAACAATATCATTATTGTAGGTATTCCTGAGCTGACCGAGAAGAACCTTAAACTCAGACAAGACTATGATTTCTCTGAATGCATTAAAATACTCTAAAAACTATATACGCACAATGCCCAGACCCGGTAAAAACAATGAGGTTAGGTAAATACAGCTATGGCAAAGATCGTCCGGTTAAAGTTTGTTTTGACTCTGCCGACACCGTTAAAGTTATTTTACGAAATAAATCCAAGTTAACCTGTGGCCTTCGTGTATATCTTGACCGGACGCCGTCACAGAGAAGCTACTTACAGAATATAAGAGATGAACTACTGCGTCGAGAGTCCGAAGGTGAATCGGATCTTATGATAAAATACATTAATGGAATCCCGAAGGTTCTAAAGAAACCATCAAAAAACTTCAAGGATTCACCCAGTCACATGGAGATGTAAATATATTGCAAGATATAAAACACCATATCAAAACATCGTATAGCGACTTAACTTGTCACCCACATTCACTTAAAATTTTATATGCAAACATTCGTAGCATACGAACAAAAGGCAAGTTTGATGAACTAAAGTGTATTTTGAAGGCGATTAAAAGTACTACTCAGCTAATAATTCTAACGGAGACATGGATTACTTCGGATTCGGAAGCTACATATTTCAACTTAACGGGTTACGCGCATGTTTACAGTTATCGCAAAGACAAAAAAGGGGGCGGAGTATCTATATATATACATAATAGTTTAAAATTTGATTTAACTGAAGGACAACATAGCAATGGTATCCACTACTTATGGATATATCTACATCGGTTTGCTTTTAATATCGGCGCAATCTATAAGCCTGACAAGAAAAATACAATGCTGTTCATAGAAAAATACACAGATCAATTAGAAAAACGCAAGAGATGCATTGTCCTGGGAGATTTTAACATCGACTTATTGTCCACTGGAAACGACGCAACAACATATTTAACTATGTTACAAGAAATGGGATATGAAATTATAAATAATATAAATGAAGACTACTGTACTCGACAGACTAATACATGTAAAACCTTACTAGATCACGTATGTACAAATATACCTAAACTGGCATGCGACCTCACCGTCATCGACTCGCCACTATCAGACCACAAGCAGCTATTTCTTGAAGTACTACAGTGTAAGCGTATTCCTAAACAAAAAGTACAATACGAAGCTATAGACTATATACAATTATACAAAAGCGTCTCTGACTCGGGTTTCACTTGTGAATATGGTATGTACAATGAACTTGAGATATTTCTTAAAACATGTATAAAAGAGAGTAAACTAACTAAAACGAAAATATTAAATACACCACGCGAAGAGTGGATCAACAAAACAATAATTGATGGAATAAATAAAAGAAACTTACTATGGAAACTACGTAAAAAAGACAATAAAAATGAAAAACTTAAGAAGGACTTTGTAACTGAAAGAAATAAAATTGGACTATTAATTAAAAACACCAAAGAGCAATACTATATCAAAGAATTTAATCAGTGTAAAAAGCCTAAAAAAATGTGGAACCTAATAAATAGCTTAGTTACAAATAAAAATAAAGGAATTTGTGCACCTACAAAACTAATAATGGACAACTCAAACACGATAGAAGATCCAAACAAAATTTGTCAACATTTTAATTTATTCTTTTCTACTGTAGGTACACAGTTAGCTAATGATATACCAAAAACATATCAACATAATATTTTTTACACTATGACATACAGAAGTATGAACACTAAACCAAACACACAAATAAATGAGTTGCGTCCTTGTTCGAGTGATGAAGTAAGCAAAATTATAAAAAATCTAGATTCAAACACTAGCACTGGTCTCGACGGCATAACTACGAAAGCTGTGAAATGTGTATCTGACATTATTGTTCCAGAACTGACCCATTGTATAAACACATGTATTAGTAAGGGGATTTTCCCGGACAGCTTAAAAATAGCTAAAGTTACCCCAATATTTAAATCAGGCTCTAAAACTGATCCGGGAAATTACAGACCCATATCGGTATTACCCGTTATATCGAAAATTTTCGAGAAGGTCCTATATAATAGGCTTGAATATCATCTATCGACACTAAATTATTTATTTGAACACCAGTATGGGTTTCGGCCTAAGTCAAACACACTATCTGCCACAATTGACTTAATAACCAAAATAAAAAATAATATTGATGAAAGATGTTATTGTTTAGGTATATTTATCGACTTGAAAAAAGCTTTTGACACAGTCAGTCATAAAATCCTAATTGACAAGCTCGAGGATCTAGGTATAACGGGCACAGCCCTCCAGATTTTCATTTTCTACCTATCTAATAGATATCAAGTGGTAAAGATAGGAAACCACGAAAGTGACCGACAAAAAATCTTTTGTGGGATACCCCAAGGATCGGTTAGTCGGACCTTTAATGTTTTTAACGTATGTCAATAACGTCAGTAGGATAGGATTGACCGGACATATAACTTTGTATGCCGACGACACTTGCCTCTTCTACTTCGGACGTAACCTACCTGATCTTATTAGCCAAGCGCAGTGCGATCTTCATAAATTTAACATCTGGTGTCAAAACAACTTACTCACTATAAATACCACAAAAACATCTTACATGATATTTAAAGCTAAAAATAAAAAAAATGCCGCCTTATACACCACTTACTATTAATGGTAGGTACTATTATCCATCGATCACATCAAGAAAAATATCTCGGTCTGAAACTGGACGATAAACTTGACTGGCGAGCTCATATAGATCACGTGAGGTCGAAGGTCACATCTGTGACAGGAGCCGTGCGACGTGCAGTCGGATGTATACCGCGGAAAGTCCGAATGACAATATATAACTCGCTTGTCAAGTCACATTTGGAGTATCTGATTGAGGTGTGGGGAAGTGCGGCAAACACCAACCTTAAAAGTCTCCAGATCGCTCAAAACAAATCCATAAAAACACTTTTTAACTACGAATATTTGACGAACACCTCTACTATCTATAATGAAACCAAACTATTCAATTTAGAACAACTATATATATATATATACAACTTGTCTTTTAATAAATAAAATACACACACAAATCACATTTACTAAAAGAACATTTAAGCACAGCCTTAGAAATACCAACAAAATAACTTTACGGTCTGCAAGGACGCAATACGGCAGAAAAAATATTACGTTTGAGGGTGCACAACTTTATAATAAACTACCTAACGACCTTAAAGAAAATGAAAGTATTATGATATTTAAAACTAAATTAAAACAATGGATATATACAAACATCAAAATCTAACTCCGGAACTTTCAATATCAAATATAGCTAGTTATAGAAATTAGTTATAAATAAGTATGTAAGCTCATTATAAGCGAATTGTTCAATTCTTTATGAGTAAATAAAATTTCTTTGAACCTAAGTGCTTAACGTTGACGAACTGACCAGAACGTCATCTCAATCTGTCATCTCAATGATCAGTTATCCGGATAACTGACTTTAGTACAATCTACAGAGCATAGCCATCCTCCATCAACCCGTCTTTCACGCAGTTGCAGCAAATATCATGCAGTTAAGTTTCAGTTTTCAACCGATTTACGACCGAAAAAGGATTCGAGGTTCTCAATTCGTCTGTATGTTGTTTTTTTTTGTATGTTTGTTACACGATTTCTCCGCCAATTGTGAACCAATTTGAATGATCATTTCTTTACATAGGTAGGGTTTATCTTCAAAATGGTCCCATTTAAAATTCATTAAGATTTGATAAGTATCTCAAGAGATATAGTGATAAACGTCTCAAACTTGCTACTGAAACTGACTCGCTCGGCTTTTGAAGTCGGTATTTTGTTTAATATTTAATCTATCCTAACTATGAGTTTTCAATACCAGGTCAGCAGAGCCACAGAGCTGGGTAAATTAGTAACAAGACTACAGCAGGAGCGATCTGAAGTGGCATTCTTCATCTTTACCAATGGAAGCACGTTAAGGTAAGCACCAGAAAATCCTGATTGCGATTAGTGCTAGCATTACTTGTAAAAACGATTTGACGTGTGAAGAGTAAGAACAGATGTTTGTATTGTTATTATGCCCTCCTCTGATGAGTGAAGGATACGAACTGACGTTCGTATTCTTGTTTATTTGTACTCAAAATTAATTTATAGCTATGGAAATATACATTAATACCACAGAAATAATAATAATAAGGCACTTTAATATTAATATTTATTCTGTGATTCATACCCTATAAGAATATTATTGTTTTTAGGGTTCCGAACCCAAAGGGTACCAACGGAACCCTATTACTGAGACTCCGCTGTCCGTCTGTCTGTCTGTCTGTCTGTCTGTCTGTCGGTCTGTCTGTCTGTCTGTCCGTCTGTCACCAGGCTGTATCTCATGAACCGTAATAGACAATTGAAATTTTCACAGATGATGTATTTCTGTTGCCGCTATAACAACAAATACTAAAAACAGATCAAAGTTAAGAATAAAAGGGGGTCCCATACAAAAACCGTGTTTTTACTATAGCGCCATCTATGAACGATTGTTTACCAGTGTTTCTCAACCTTTTTCATGACGCGACGCGACCCTCTTAGTTTGACAAAAATTCGACCAACTTGTACTGTTTATAATTACATATTTTCTTTTAAACCAAAAATTATAAGCACTCTCAGTCGAAACACCTACTTTACTCACTCTTTAATTAATATTTTCTTTAAACGTATGTTTTCAAACTTTGTTTTTTTCTTTTACTGAGGCTTCGCGACTCCCTTATAGAGGCTTTGCGACCCTCCAGGAGTTCGCAAGTGGCGCGACCCACACGTTGAAAAACACTGTTTTTTTGTGTTAACTAGAGATGCGCTGAATATTCGTTTGGTATTCGGTATTCAGCGTATTCGGCATCTTTTCCATTATTTGTATTCTGCCAAATTATTTTTGTTGCCAAATATATTCGGTTCAAGCATTTCTATTTTCTTGGCTCATGTAGCCAAGGTGTAGAACTAAAAGAAAAAACTTCTTATATAAGATTTATGTTATATTATAAGTCAAAGAAAACATATTTACTTCTTAACCTATAGTTAGTAGGTATAGTCAACATTTATTTTAAGCCTTAAATCAACATTTAATTTAAATCTCGCAACAATATTTATTTTTAAACTTAAAATCAACATTTTTATAAACCTCAATTAAATCCATTTACATCCATCCAAGTTCCTCGTCTAACCAGCAGCGGTACGTAGCGCACATGCTAGAACTTGTTTACGCGGCAAAACAATGTAATTGTAAACCGAATAATTCAGCCGAATATCTGTTTCGGTAAAGGTTAAACCGAATAATATTCGGTATTCGGTAATTCGGTGAAACCACTATACGGCGCATCTCTAGTGTTAACGTTCACTTAGTTGGCGTTAGAAGTTCGTTAGACATTCGTTAGATGGCGTTGTAGTAAATAAGCATGTTTAATATTGACACGGTATTTATATTATCGATGTACTTTGTACTTTATTTTTCCGGCATATTTTGTTTAATCGGAACCCTACTTGTACGGGTCCGACGCGCACTTGGCCAGTTTATTTTTTTATTGTTCCTTTAAGCAGTCAGGTAAAAGGAAGTATTTATAATTTGAAAATGAACCGATGCTAATTATTATTGTTTAGTTGTGATTTATTAGTAAATTTACAACCGAGATCCAAAAACAAAGGAGGTTCTTAATTCGTCGGTATGTTTCTTTTTTGTGTGTGTGTGTGTACGTTACGCGATTACTCCGTCAATTCTGAAACGATTCGAATGATTATTTTTGTTATCGGTAGGGTACGTTTTCGAGGTGGTCTCATTGTAATTTCATTGAGATTTGATAAGTATCTCCAGAGATATGACTATGAACGTCTCAAACTTGCTACTGAAATTGTCTCGCGGGGCAATGAAGTCGGTTCAGTTCAGTTCAGTTCAGGTTCAGTTTTTAAACTATTTTAATGATATCAAGATCTGAAGAGTATATTCAGTAACATGGCGATAAAAATCTTAAATTTCCTACTGAAACTGACTCGCTCGGTACGTTAAGACGATTTTTTAACAATTTCCAAAAAAGAGGAAATTCTCAATTTGTCTGTATGTTTTTTTACGCGTTTACTCCGCTTATTGCGATCTGATTAAGGTGTTTTTTGTAGTTAGAGTACATTTAAAGGCGGTTCCATTACACAAATAATCAAGATCTATCTCTAGAGATATGGAGATAAACATCTTAAACTTGCATCTGAAACTGACTCGCGCGGCATGTCAAGTTGGTTTTTAGTTTGAAACTAAAAAAATAAAAATAGTTAAAATAATAAAATAAGAAATAAATAGTAATTAAAATAAAAAAAAAAAAAAAGTTAAGAAAAAAAAATTAAAAGTTTAAAATAGTTTTTATCTTAATTTAGTTTTAAGTTGTATACTCGTATATGTACTAATTGTAAATAGCATAACATAGTTTACGTTTAAAACTATCATAATTAATAGTTTTTAAACAATCTTAAATTAATTGTTTTAAACTATCCTAATTATTGGTATGACGGCTTGTGGTTAAAAATCCGTAACATTTAGCTACATCACATGTAATTCTTTGAAAAACGGAAATAAATATCTACATTATTACAACTTCCTTATTATTGTTTGCGAGGCGGGTCCTCGCAGTCACCGATAAAAATAGGTACTACATATACCTATACCTATAATATCCGTTATTGTAGAGCGACGATAAAACTACATTAGCCAAATTGCTTTTGCACATTCCTCTTTTGAATACTTACGCTAGCTGTTGCTCGCTTTGTACCTCTACTATGGGTCTACGGTACAGACACGCACTTGGGCATTGTCTCACCTGATGATAAGTGTCGATGGAGTTTATGATGGAATCGAGAAGTAGTATTGGATTAGTAACTTTAATATCGAAACTATCATAAACTGTCTCTCAAACAATTACTTGTAGGACTAGGATTAGGAGTAATTATTATGCAATGAGCGATTTTATTATGGTAGTTTACAAACTTAATGTAAACATAAATAATTAAGTTAGTTTAAAAACTAATAATATATGATCGTACAATACGAAAAAACCGACTCCACATGCCGCTATAGTCAAAGTACCGACTAGTTATAACCATGTCATCTAAGTATACACATATGCTTATATTGTTTATCTCCATGTCTCCAGAGATAATTGTCATAAAATTTGAATAAAACTGAACGGAGAACATAATCACTCAAAGAATAAAATATTTTTTCAAATCGGTTAAGATTTGACGGAGTTCTGAGGTAATTAATAAACATTATATTAAAAAAACAGTTGAATTGAGAACTTCCTCCTTTTTGTGAAGTCGGTTAAAAATCTGAATGTACCTGCCGCGCGAATCAGATTTATCCGCAAGTTTGAGATCTTGAAAATAAACCCTAACAATAAAAAAATATTATTCAAATCGATTCACAATTATCAGCGGAGTAATCGCATAACATACTCATATATGCAAAAAAAAATAAACCGGCCAAGTGCAAGTCGGACTCGCACTCGTAGGGTTCCGTAACACAGCAGAGTATTCTGTAAGTATGATTTTTCGCAACTACAAAAATAACTTTGTTTTTCATAGTGTTTGTATGAAAAACAAAGTTATACTTGCGGTCGCTATATCTCAACAACTGCTGACTGTAGAAGTTAGCGGGGGGGGGGGAAAGTTTAAGGGGGGCACCCCTTAAACTTTTGTATTTTTTATTTTTGTATAAACATCGGAAAGCGGTTTACAGAATACTCTGTAGTCCTAGTAGTTTCGGAATAAAATGGCTGTGACGGACAGACGGACAGACAGACAGACATGGCGAATCTATTAGGGTTCCGTTTTTTGCCATTCGGCTGCGGAACCCTAAAAACATTCAGATGAATTGAGAACCTCCGCCTTTTTTGGAGTCGGTTGAAAATAAGAAATTACATAAAAAGAGCAACAGGGTTTTAGTAACATGCTAAATGATAGTCACTACAGTGTAGTGACTACATACTGAATTGATTTCTGTAATGAATGCTACGACGTTTAAAAGTGCTACATGACATTGGCTACACTGCGTAGCACTCTACGCAGATGTCGTAGCTCTTTACGAATTAATTTTAGGTATACAACTAAAGTCTGAAATGCGCAAACACTGTGACTGCGGCACTTTTTTCGCATATTTTTTAATTTTTTTAATTATTTTTTTATTATTTTTTTTCGTAGGTGTGGCATCAAATAAAAACTAAAATCCAACAGCAGAAGGTCCCTTGTGAAAAAATTAATTTAAAATAAAAATGTTTTTATTTTTTTTTATTTTACTTCCGATACCAAAAATCGAAAAAACGCACGGTGTGTGTTTTCAGCAGTGAACGTGTTTAGCGTGTAGAAATAAAAATAAGAAAGATTTTGTTATTGATCGGTTCTCTTTGTAAGTAAATTTAAAGCTATGATTAGATTTATATACAATATTTTATGTAGTTTTAACTCTGTTCAATAAACGACTGAGTTATTTTTCTAGGTCAAACCTAAGTCAACGTTTTGCGGGGACAGATAGTGCTATTCTCCAGATGGGGGAACTGCCATTGCTGATGTTTAAAGCCAGACCCTCTCCAGTCTCTGGGACTGAATTTGAGGAAGAATTAAAGGAGCTGAGGTATTTAAATCTAGTATCTAATGATTTATTATAAACCTAAAGGCCTTTGACGCCAGAGTGTGTAAGTTTAAATCACCGCCAAAATTGGTGTACACCAATGGATTTTTCTATCTAAGAATGTAAGTACGCATTTCATGACGAGAAACTCCGAACTATGTGTGGATGCTGCTCAAGCCACAAGCCTAAGCCTTCGTGTAATACACCAATGAATAAAACCAGACTTTAATATGATAAAAAGTTTGTAACTTTGTGACTCTCATCAGTTTGTTACCTAATCAGCGGCCGATCCAATCTTACTGATATTTAACAAGGATATTCTTATAGCATGACGACGAACATAGGCTTGTGAAAACAAAATCATAATTTTTACACATAACTCACAACTGCTGATAACAGAGCTTAACAGTGATAAAATTATTGGTTTAATTGAATGAAGTCGGGGGTATCAGAATATTATATCTTTTGATCCATTCCAGGTAAGTTTTTATAATTACCTAAAAATACTACTAAAATGTCTCTTAAATATTGTCAATTTGTTTTAAGTGCATTTTGGTATTTTTCATTTATGAAACTGATTTTAAATGCGAGATGTATGCATTATTTAATGTCACAAATAACCCCCCCCCCATCGGTGTTACAACCGCCTCTAGTATTTTACCGTTTCTTATAGTTATTACCGTTCTTATAGTTGTAGTAATTTTTTATTATGTATAAATTAAATTACAATACAATACGACACAATACAACACAATAATATGTTTCCAAGTGACCGTCTTTGCACCAGAGACATATACAAAATATTTGTTAAGAGTGCTGATATAACAGACTTCGAATTATACGTATTCATTTATCTATGGCTGATATGTTGCTAGTAAGACAAGCAAGATGTTTTTGTTTTTAAATTGTAGTTGTCTCGAGTCATATAAATAGTTTGCTAGACTTACTAGGACTTGCCATAAAATCATAGGAAAAACGGAAGCAGAAGGTAATCATTATCACTTTGTTTTGTAATAATAAAGCTTACAAAGTCCCTCTCTAGATGTCGAGTCAAGACGTATTGCCGTAATTACTGATCGTATTGTGATTGTGTTTTATGGTGCAATTGAACCGGAGATGGTCCAGGGCCGCAATCAAGAAGGTCTTGGGGCTTTCACTTATTTTTACCAAAACCAGAAAAGCATTTATTAGGGTTCCGTACCCATAGGGACCTTAATACGGAGACTCCGCTATCAGTTCCTCTGTCTGACTGCCACAGGGACGTATCTTCTGAACCGTTATAGGTAGACATTTTACAATTTCACAGAGTATTGCCATAGCGACCAAAACCAAGTTTTAATACTAAACATAATTATATTATATATTAATAGGGGTCCCCATATCAGAAACGCGTTTTCTTCGTCGTTTTTTGCTCGATCTTATGAACCGTAATAGGTAGACACTTGAAATTTTTCCTGAGTGTTTATCACTACAGTTACTATAAGAACGTAATATAATTATATAGTTTTGGAGAAAAATGGCAACATGGATTTGCACACAGAAACATCCTCTCATTCCAAACGCATATACCGTCTCCGTAATGCCGTGGGTAAAAAATAAAATAAAGTTACAAATGGTATCCATACGATAAACATGTTTTAGTCCGGTACATTTTGCTCGATCGATTTAAAAATTGTACCGCGGAGATACGGAACCCATCGTGTGCGAGTATTCCACTTTTAAGTCATTAGTTAGTGACGATGTGGTGTGACGCTAAATGTAGACTGGGAGAACAAAACAGGTCAGTCGGATCGCACTATTGGGCGTTTGGAACAGATTCTCCATCTTGAGTGTATTAGCTGGCCATGCGGACACTATACAGTGCTCTACTACCATGCAGTGTGTCATTAGATCGATACAAACTTGCCCAATACTTGCGAACGGTTCCATAAAGTCGCCTCAAATGTAGATTCATGTACCATCTCCCCCTACCTATTGTTTCTGAATACCTCTCTGAATGAACAAATAAACATTATCCGCACCTTTAGGAAAGTTACAAGACTATTTATGGATTCACTTTGTTTTTTTTACTGCAGACGTATAAAGCAATATGTTTTCTAAATTAAAAGTATATTTTATTACAATTAGATTTAGCATTTATTTATTGATGTAAGGAAACACATAGTCATAAACCCGTTTTAAAATATATGGTACGTGAATCACAGAATCGTGTTAATATATTAATATTCGTTCCATAGAAGTTAACCGGTAAAGTTGATAAAAGTTATAAAGAGTCAGTCTGTAAACGCGGTAATTATATTATGATTTTTTTCCTCAATTAGTTAATTGAATAAATTGACTTAATATTTATTCAACCTACAAATCCAAATTAAGGAAACGTAACAATTTGTAAATCATTAACTATCCTCTTACAGGGTGCTTCAATACATCATAATAACATTATTGACCGAGCAAGCGTAGCAACCGAAGTATCTCAGTTTCGACTAGGCCAAAAATGCTTTCGTCCAGATGTTTGTCTGTCTGTCTGTTCTCGCCTACAGGTCGCATTTTTCAACCAGTCAAATTGGAAAGGCACACTAAGGACTTAATTCATCAAAAGATGTTATGAAAAAATCAGAAAGGGGGAGTGGAGGGGGGGGGGGGGGAAGGGTTGAAGTATGCTGTAGTGTCGTTTATTATTATTATCCGGATTTAAATCAAATTTGAGTGGCACACTAAGGACTTCATCCTACATAGAATATATAAGATGTGGCAAAAAAGTTCCAAGAAGGGAGAGTGTGTAATTATTTAGGCTTATTATTTTACAAATAAGACACATGCGTATCCCACCTACACCGCACCGTACCACGCCACGATAATCCCTCCTTCCCCCTTTCCCTACCCCTCACCCCTCCCCTCCCCTCATCCTCTCTATTGCCCTCACTCCCCTCCCCCTCTTCCCCTCACTTCCCACTCCCCCTTCCCTAAATCCCCACTTCCCCCTTCCCTCCCCCTCTCTATTCCCCCGTTCCCCTCCCTTTCCCTTCCCCTCACTTTCCTCCCTGTCTCTCTTCCCCCCACTCCCTCCCCCTCCTGTTCCCCTCACCTTACTCTCCTCTTCCCCTTTCCCCTCACTCCCCTCCCCCTCCCACTCACTCTCCTCTCCCTTCCCCTTCCCCCCACTTCCCCCTCCCCTCTCGTTCCCCTCACCTCCCTCCCCTTTCCCCCTACCTCTTCCCTTCACTTCCACCTCCCTTCCCCTCCCTCTCCCATCCCCTTCCCCATGCCCCTTCCCCTTACAAACTTTGAATGTCATATTTATTTATATCGAATCAACAGCCTAAACAATAAGTTTCAAGCTTCTAGCTTTTACAATGACGATACTTCTATACAACTTTTCGAGAATGAAAAGTTGTCAACCTTTCAACCCCTTCCAACCCTTATTTCGCATTAAAAATTAGCCTAAAGGACATAGGCTAATTTCAGGCTCTAGACTATCTGTGTACCAAATTCCATTTTAAATCCGTTTAGTAGCACATTCATATGAACCTTACATATTTCCATACAAACTTTCATGCCCTATTGTTATTTTACACCCTTGAGGGTAAAACTTTTACAAACTTTGAATGTCATATTTATGTATATCGAATCAACAGCCTAAAAAATAAGTTTCAAGGCTCTTAAAATGACGATACTTCCATACAACTTTTCATCCCCCCTTTCAACCCCTTACAACCCTTTTTTCGCATTAAAAAGTAGCCTATGTCCTTTCTGAGGCTCTAGACTATCTGTGTACCAAATTTCATTTAAATCGGTTCAGTGGTTTTGGCGTGAAAGAGACACAGACAGACAGACAGACAGACAGACAGACAGACAGACAGAGTTACTTTCGCATTTATAATATTAGTTAGGATTTTTTATGTGTGTTCGCGGATATCTTCGTCGTTTATGAACCGATTTTGATTATTCTTTTTTCGTTGGAAAGGAGATATCCCAAGTGTGGTACCATGGTAGTTTTATTGAGGTCTGATAAGTATCTTCAGAGATATGAAGATAAACACCTCAAACTTGCTACTGAAAATGACTAGCGCGAAATTTGAAGTCGGTTTTTTCGTTTTTTAAACGATCTTAATTCATGACATTCATTTTTCTCGGTATTTTTATACACTTTCAAACAAAAATAAAAAGATTTTTTTTTAATCGAACAATAAATAAAAGACGGATACCTGAGGTAACACTCATAAACAACACATTCGAATTGAGAAACTTATCTTTTTTGGAAGTCGGATAAAAAGAGCTGCCCAACTAGTAGTCAATAGTCAAAGTCGCAATAATGTAGATGCATCTAGCGGAAAAACATCGGGCTATCCCATCGGTTAGTCATCGTGACATATAAATATATTATAATGGCGTTGGTGGTCGATCAGGTCACGCGGATGTTTGATATGTTGTTTACATTCATAAGGAAAATGTATTCGAAATCTCCAACATGTGACAAACTTTTGATAATTCATTTTATTTTTATAATTACATTAGGTATAAGTATTGTTTGATGGTTGCATGTCATTAAGCACAGTCGTTGTGCCTATTTAAACAATAAATACTTTAAAATTGGAAGTAACATAAAAAACTAAAACAACCGACTTCAGTTCCCCGCGAGTCAATTTCAGTAGCAAGTTTGAGACCGTTATCGTCATATCTCTGGAGATACTTATCTGATCTCGATGAAATTACAATGGGACCACTAGGAAACTTACCCTACCGATTACAAAAAGAATCATTCAAATCAGTGCACAATTGACGGAGTAATCGCGTAACATACACACTAAAAAAAAAAAAAAACATACAGACGAATTGAGAACCTCCTTCTTTTTGGAAGTCGGATTAAAATCGTTTCTTAGCTGGTAATTGTACATTATTTTTAAGTGACTCCACAAAAAAGGAGGAGGTTTTTTAATTCGTCCGTTTTTTTATGTTAGTTACCTCAGATCTCCGTCATTTATTAACAGATTATACTAGTAAGTCTCTAGAACCACAGACCAGCATACTCGTATAATATTTATTTATTTATATTCCATAATAACACCTTTACAGCTATGCCAAATTAATGCTATAGGTACTATATGTAATATTACTAAATAGCTACTGATTAAAAATATACAAATAAAAATGAATACAAAAAAATATATACAAGAAGACCAGCAATAGCCATACAAAAAATTGTCGCCGATAAGTAAGTACATATTTTACGGCCATCTCTCTATTTGTACGCCTTTAAAAGACAAAACATGTGTAACGCTAAATACATAAGACCTCAGCAAGCATGCTTGCAATGTCCGCATGTTGGTTGCAAATAAATGTATCTTTATCTTTGTTACCACGTCAGGTGTCGCTATGTATATCATACATACAATCACGTCTTTATCCCGTTGGGGTAGGCAGAGACTACTTTTTTAGGTGCTACGAAAAAGAAGAAGAAGTGAAAGAGGTCTGTCAGGAGACAGACCTCTTTCACTTCTTCGACTTTCATGAGCGCCTTCATACATGCTCGCCGGTTATAGAAACTTTTGACTTGGCCTTTCTTTAAAACGTCTCCGATCTGGTCGTGATACGTTCGCCTAGGTCGGCCTATACCGGCAGGCCCATTCACACTCGTCTCATAAATCTGTTTCGTCAATCTTCCTTCATCCATCCTCTCTAGATGTCCAAACCATCTAACATCCTTTTCTCTATCTTTGTCACTACATTTTCTACCACACCACGACATACCCAGCATTCACTACCATACATGAGTGTGGGAACCAACACTCCCATATGTACAGTCAGTCGTGCTTTTTAGTCAGGTTCTGAATTCTCATAAATGTATGCAGTGCCCCACTTACTTGGTTTCCTGCCAAAACTCTTCGCTCAATATCACTTTCATACTTACCATATCTCGTAAACTTAGAACCCAGGTACACAAACTCTTTCACTTGTTCCACTCTCTCTCTCCTTCAATCGTGACGTTGCAGTCATTCTTTCTTCTCTTTCAAAAACCATTACTTTGCTCTTTCTTACATTTCAATTCAATTCAATTCATTTATTGTTCAGACACATAGATCCATTTGGTTAGTAGGTACTTATCATAAGACTTATTAAAATAAATTGTTAGTCATTAATTTACTTTGATCCCGTTCATTTTTAAGGCATCATGCATAATATTAACCATTCTTTACAACTTCTATATCAAATCACTAAAAATTACGATATTACCACTTAATGGATGTCTTAGATGTAGGTTACTTGTATATGCTGGTCTACCTAGAACTCAACATTCTTAGCAATCGATCATGTCAAAGTTTCATATTTAATCTAACTTGGCTGTAGAATTTTAATCATACTTCTCTTATATATTTATTACATTCGGACACATGCCTGTAAAATGTGATCTCATCGAATAGAATAGTACTAGTATTTGCCTCAAACGTTGGCAAGTTAGCACGATTCACAGTAAATCACTGCATGGACTAATTTACAGTTCTCTCATTTCATTTAATTCCATTCATAAATTCTATCTTACCCGTTTGCACTAAATTGCTGTCTTATTTTGGTTACAGTTATAGATCACTGTCTTTTAATCTTACAGTGTATTTTATTATCATATATTTATAGATAGGCATAATAATATGTATATTTTAATATGTAATTATATTGTCTGGGTAAAAACGCTCTAAGTGGATGGACCGCCGTTTGTTCTTATTAAAGGGTGTTTTCCAACATCTGTCTCTGAGAGCCAGTTCCTATTAAAAGGTGTTTTCCGACATCTATTTCTGAGTGCCACTTCCTATTAAAGGGTGTTTTGCAACATCTGTCTCTGAGAGCCAGTTCCTATTAAAAGGTGTTTTCCGACATCTATTTCTGAGTGCCAGTTCCTATTAAAGGGTATTTTCCAACATCTGTCTCTGAGAGCCAGTTCCTATTAATAGGTGTTTTCCGACATGTATTTCTGAGTGCCAGTTCCTATTAAAGGGTGTTTTCCAACATCTGTCTCTGAGAGCCAGTTCCTATCAAAAGGTGTTTTCTGACATCTATTTCTGAGTGCCAGTTCCTATTAAAGGGTATTTTCCAACATCTGTCTCTGAGAGCCAGTTCCTATTAATAGGTGTTTTCCGACATGTATTTCTGAGTGCCAGTTCCTATTAAAGGGTGTTTTCCAACATCTGTCTCTGAGAGCCAGTTCCTATTAAAAGGTGTTTTCCGACATCTATTTCTGAGTGCCAGTTCCTATTAAAGGGTATTTCCCAACATCTGTCTCTGAGAGCCAATTCCTATTAAAAGGTGTTTTCCGACATGTATTTCTGAGTGCCAGTTCCTATTAAAGGGTGTTTTCCAACATCTGTCTCTGAGAGCCAGTTCCTATTAAAAGGTGTTTTCCGACATCTATTTCTGAGTGCCAGTTCCTATTAAAGGGTATTTTCCAACATCTGTGTCTGAGAGCCAGTTCCTATTAAAAGGTGTTTTCCGACATCTATTTCTGAGTGCCAGTTCCTATTAAAGGGTGTTTTCCAACATCTGTCTCTGAGAGCCAGTTCCTATTAAAAGGTGTTTTCCGACATCTATTTCTGAGTGCCAGTTCCTATTAAAGGGTATTTTACGACATCTATCTCTGAGAGCCAGTTCCTATTCAAGACCTAGTGTCACCGAACGTGCTATTATTATCAATCACATCGTCACTTACTAACACCTTACTAACACTTAATAAAACCGCCCAAGTCGAGTTGGACTCGCCTACCGAGGCTTCCGTACCAACTTCTCAAACTAGGTTAAAGAACAAACTTAACCTTGCAATTCGATCCATAGAAAATGTATTCCACCAATCGCAAATACTGTTTGTAATAGTAAATAATTCACTTGGTTATTTGTTATTAAACTAATTACTTATTTTTAATTTATTAATTATTTATTTTACTTTTTTGTTATATTACTTACATAATTTACGGGTTTCAGATTTATTCCAATATAAGTGCTAGTTTGTACTAGCACTTATATAGCTTCTTGCCAAATTGTATGATTCTAGGTCAATGGAAAGTACCCTATAGGTTTTGATTCCCTTGTGAATTGCAAAATACTCGTATGTGAAAATATGCGACATAAACGGTCATATCTTTTGATCGCGTTGGCTTACAAGTTTATTTTTACAAGCTTTTATTTAACTTGCAATGTATGTATGTAGTTCATAGTCATAGTTCATAGTCATTTATTGATAATTAATATTACAGGTCCAAATGTTTTACAATAAAGTTGATACCTATATCAAAGTATAGATATCCTGATTTTGATACAATAAAAATTTCGTATAATAACATGATGCTTAAAGCAGAATAAATGAGTTAAAAATAATAATATTAGTTACATATTATGATGAGTACTGTGTTCATTTGAGAACTACGTTTCTGTTCCATTCAATGAACTCCTCATAAGAGTAAAATGCGCGCTCTATGAGCCAACATTTTAATTTTCTTTTAAATGAGCCGAAGCCTGGAGCATCAGTTACATCATCAGGTAGTCTATTATAGACATCAGGTTCCATCACGTGAAGTGTTTTCGCTGTCTTTGCAAGCCTCCGCGGGATACTCTCGAGTTTATGGGCGTTTCTAGTACGGTACCCGTGCGAGTCTCCTCTCCTCGTGTATAACTCTAAGTTGTGCCGAACGTACAGCCCAACGTGAAGTATGAGGAGGCAAGGGAGGGTTAGTATTTTCAATCTGGAAAAGGACGGCCTAGCCGATTCATCTTGAGGGATGTGTGCCATAGTCCTGACGGCTCGCTTTTGTAATCGAAATATGCGAAGCCATTCAGAAGCACGTCCCCAGAATTCTATCCCATACGTCAGAAGAGACTGTACGCTAGCAAAGTAGCAAGTGCGAACAACCCCTTCTGGAAGGGTAGACGCGACCCTACTTAGTGCGAAACAGGCTCCGCTAAGCTTTCCGCACAGCTTATCGATATGAGACTCCCACGTTAGTGTCGAGTCCATTTGGAAGCCTAAAAATAGAGCTGTTTTGACCTGGACAATAGCCTCTCCCTCAGGTTCGACTACTAGCGGACGTCGTGAGCGGCCTGAAAGATCAAAGATCATAAACTGTGTTTTAGTCAAGTTGAGTTTCAGGCCGTTGTCCTTAAACCACAACAGAAGGTCAGACGCTACGATGTTAAGTCGTCGTTCTAATGTCTCCATAGAAGTACTCGTTACTATGGCCGCCACATCATCGGCATACATGAATACTTCTCCCTCTGAAGTAGCCCTTGGCAGATCGTTCAGTAGGAGGGAAAAAGCTAAGTTAGAAAGCGAGGAACCTTGTGGTACGCCAATGTCATTTGTCATACCCTCAGATCTGATTCTGCCCTTATCTCCAAAGACATATTGCGTCCTATCGGTCATGAAACTTATTATGAGTTCAAGTGCGGGACCCGATATGCCATAATGGTTAAGTTTGGTTGCTAGAGTGTTGTGGTCTGCGACATCGAAAGCTTTTGAGAGGTCGCAGAAAAGGACCGCGGCCTCCAGCTTTTGTTCTCGTGCCCGTAATATTCGGCATACCACTTCTCTAGCCAATATCGTAGTGGATCGCCCTTCACGATATGCGAATTGACGGTCTGAGAGTGACTGAGTTGTTCTTAGAAAATCTGATATTCTTGATGTCAGTCCGTTCTCTAAAATCTTTGCGATCACTGGAATTATGGCTATAGGCCTGTATGAATTGGGATCATCTTTTTTACCTTTACCTTTATAGAGAGGGCATATCCTGACCTCCTTAAAGGATTTTAGGTATGTGCCCTGCCTAAGACAAAGGTTATATAAACAGGAGAGTGGTCCAGCCATACATTCAGCTACGACTCGCAGTAGATCTGTGGATATGTCGTATATATCCTTGGTCGGCTTGTTTGCAATGCGACTTTTAATTATTTTTTGTATTTCTTGTGGGGTAAATCGACGCATTCTCAGTGAACAATCTACCGGTGCGGATGCTGCGCGTAACATCGCAATGACACGATCCGAGTTGGCGGCAGGGGCCACACATTGTTTAGCGGCAGTTATAAAATTTTTATTCATAATATTCACTACGTCTTTTTTTGATAGTTGTTTATATAAAACAGACTTTGTTATAGTATCCGTAAAATCAACTTTCGACGCGGAATTTTTACCGGTTTCAGTATTAACTATTCGCCACAACGTTTTGATAGTACAATTACTTTTAGCTATCATATTTGAATAGTAATGTGTTCTTTCTGATCGCAATTGGTTATTATAAATTGTACTAAGTTCATCTATTTTATTTTGTAATTCATTATTCTTGGGAAATTTATGTTTTAATTTTATGCATTCGAATAATAATGATTTTGTGCTTAGTATATTAGATGTAATCCATGTTCTTGTCTGATGAACTTGTTTTTTGAAAGGGAAACATATTTCAATTTTATTTTTTATAATATTAATTATTGCCTCCGCTAGTGTGTCAGCAGAGTGTATTTTTTTTAGGCATATGTCATGCCAATCGACACTCTCCATAGCTCGAACAAAACCCGACCTAGCCGCTGCCGTATAGGTGCGCGCCACACAGGGCGGAGGCGAGACGCCGGACACCGCACACGTTAGCTCACACCGCACTCCGTGATGGTCGCTGATGTTTGTGTGGACCACGGTCGTTGTAACCCTATCACTGTAGACATTCGAGTAAATGTGATCGAGACACGTTGATGATGTTGTATGTATGTATGTATGTATGTCACTATGTATGTTCGGGTGGATTCTTGGAAGCTATATTAGAGCCACTTCCCAATGTCCAATTGGACTCAAATTTGGTGTACTTATGTATCTTCGGTGACAAAACAATGATATGGTACCATGGAGCTGGTCTGATGATGGAGACGGAAGGTGGCCACGGCATCTCTGTGATAAAACAACATAACCCGACCGAGTTTGGGCTCGATTGATTTGTCTTGAAGAGAACTTTACGCCTAAATTATATCCAAGGTCTGATGATGAAGCTGGAAGGTGGCCACGGCATCTCTGTGACAAATCAACATAAAGTTATTAATAAAATATCTAACTGAAATATTTAACTGTAATATTTAACCGAAACACTCAACTGAAATATTCAACTAAAACATTCAACATAAATATCTAACTGAAATATTAAACTGAAACGGAGTCGGCAGTCGCAGCGTCGTCGAGTGAAGGCAGCGACACAGCAAGTCGGCGCGTGCACCAGGGACAACGACCTGCGATGCTCTGCCACCCACTGCACCCGCACGCACCACGAGCTCCACTCCCAGCCACCTGAAACATGAAATAGTTGGTGGTCCGCTATGGATTTGTTGTTGAGTTGGGAGCGACGGAGCTGGCAGTCGCAGCGTCGTCGAGCGAAGGCAGCGACGCAGCAAGTCGGCGCGTGCACCAGGGACAACGACCTGCGATGCTAGGCCACCCACTGCACCCGCACGCACCACGAGCTCCACTCCCAGCCACCTGAAACACTTAACCAAACATTTAACCGAAATGTTCAACTGAAATTTTTAACTGAAACTTTCAACTGATCTGAAACTTTTTAATTGAAACTTTTTAACTGAAATATTTAACCGAAACATTTAACTGAAATATTTAACTGAAATATTTAACCGAAATATTTAACCGAAATATTTAACTGAAATATTTAACAGAAATTTTTAACTGAAATATTTAACTGAAACATTTAACTAAAATACTTTAACCGAATATTTAACCGAAATGTTTAACTGAAATGTTTTAACTGAAATATCCAACTGAATATTTAACCGAAATATTAAACCGAAATATCCAGTTATAAATATTTAAATACGGGACTTATCGCGCCTAAAACATAAATCTTATCTACTCGACGTTTCGACCAAGTTGCATTGATCGTGGTCACGAGACGACTGAAACTGAAACACTGAACACTGAAATCAACATAACCATACAGAGTTTGGGCTCGATAGATTCGTCTTGAAGAGAACTTTACACCTAGATAATATCCAGGGTCTGATGATGAAGCTGGAAGGCAGCCACGAATTATCTGTGATAAAAAAACAAAACACTACCGAGTTTTGGCTCGATTGATTCGTCTTGAAGAGAACTTTACACCTAGATGATATTTAGCGACTGGTGATGAAGCTGGAAGGTGGCCATGGCATCTCTGTGATAAAATAACGTAACCCCAGTGAATTTGGGCTCAAATTGTTCGTCTTGAGGAGCACTTTACACTTAAATGATATCCAGAATCTAATGATGAAGCTGTAAAGTGGCCATGGCATTTCTGTTATAAAGCAACATAGCCCCACCGAGTCGATTGATTTTCCTTGAAGAGCACTTTACCCATAATCACATCAAATATCCGTGGAATATTTTAAAACATAATGCCTTCTCTTAAATACTTAGGTAGTAGGTAGGTACGTAGGTAGTCGGTAACTATACTTACCTACTAAAAAGTTAAAAATAAATTATAAGTAAAAAATATTTTCAAAAACAAGCTTTTATCTGGGACAATGAACTAAAATGTTAAAAATAAATTCTAGTATGTATTTGGCGTGTAGGTACTTACCTATATTTTTAAAAGCTTGAGGCACTGAAGTATAGTAATTACCTAGCCTGAAAAACGGGTAGAGCTTCAAGCTTTTATATAGGTAATTACCTACACGCCAAATACTTACTAGAATTTATTTCTAACATTTTAGTTCATTGTCCCAGATAAAAGCTTGTTTTTAAAAATATTTTTTACTTATAATTTATTTTACAGCTGAAAGATACCGTAAACCCAACCTATCTAATACTATAAGAATCTTTGTCCTGACATACTGACTGACTGTCTGACTGTCTGTCAGTCAGTCATGACTGACTGACTGACAGACAATGCACAGCCTAAACCGCTGATCGTAGAGACTTGGAATTTGGAGGGTATATTTGTCTTAGTACGTAAGAAAGTATTTTCTAAAATTCACCCCTTAAGGGGGTGAAATGGGGGTTCAAAGTTTGTATGCAGAAACCATATTAGATAGTCTTTTCTATTCGAAACCTCACACAAGTGCTTCAATAAAAAAATAAGTAATACGTGTTTCAGATTTTTTCGAAATTCCACCCCTAAAAGGGTAAAACGGGGTAACAAAGTCTGAAAATCAATATTGTTTTGGATTGCACTGAAATTTGGCATGGTAATAGTTATTACAACGTTAGTTCCTTCTGAGAAAGAATTTTCCAAAATTCACCCCTGAAGGGCATGAAACGGGAGTTCAAAGTTTGTATGGAGAAACAAGATTAGATAGTATTTTCTATTCGAAACTTCACACAAGTACTTAAGTAAATAAATAATAAAATACATGTTTCGGGTTTTTTCGAAATTCCACCCCAAAGAGGGTGAAGTGGGGTAACAAAGTCTGAAATCAATATTGTTTAGGATTGCGCTGAAATTTGGGATGCAGGTAGTTATTACGACGTTAGTTCCCTCTAAGAAATTATTTACTAAATTTCACCCCTTAAGGGGATGAAACAGGGGTTCAAAGTTTATATGGAGAAACAAGATTAGATAGTCTTTTAGTGCTTCAGTAAATAAATAAGTAAGTACGTGTTTCAGGATTTCGAAATTCAACCCCTAAGAGTGTGAAATGGGATAACAAAGTGTGAAAATCAATATTTTTCTGCTTGCGCTGAAATTTAGCAGACAGATAGGTATATGATATGAATATGATAGATTTGAGGGCCCGGTGGTGTAATCGGGAGAACGGTCGGCTTTGATGCCGTGGTACCGAGTTGAAACCGCCGTGCACCAATGAATTTTTGTATCGAAATATTTATGTGCGAAATCTGCGTGCGAAAATGCGATCGAAATATTTATCTCACAGTGGCCCTCCGGTGAAAGAAAACATCGTTAAGAAACCAACAACCCCCTCATGGTGGTAGGACACTATCTAGTGTCCGCCTGGCCAGCTACCACCCTCAAGTTAGAAAATCTGTCGCCAAAACATCTAATGTGTTCCGGCAGCTATCCTTGAGAGCCAGTTCCCATTCTAGGCCTAGCGTGCTTACCATCTTCGACCGCATCATCACTTACAGGTGAGATAGTGGTCAAATGCTAGCCTATAAGATATATAAAAAAAAGATAGTTATTTTGACGTAGGTATCCCATAAGAAAGGGTTTTTCGAAATTCACTCTTTAAGGGGATGGAGCGGGGGTTCAAAGTTTGGATGGTCTTTTTATTTGAAACTTCACACAAGTACTTCTGTAAATAAATAAGTAAATACGAGTATCACGCTTTTTCAAAATGCCATCCCAAAGAGGGTGAAGTGGAGTAACAAAGTCTGGAAATCAATATTATTTCGGATTGCGCTAAAATTTAGAATGCAGATAGTTATTATGACGTAGGTATCCGCTAGGAGGATAAGGAGACGGAATAAGGAGACGAAACGGGGATTCAAAGTTTGTATGGCGAAACAAGATGAGATAGTCTGTTTTATTCGTAACTTTACATAAGTTATTCTGTAAATTTAGAGGTAAATACGTGTTGCAGGATTTTGTAACAAAGCTGCAAATCAGTCTGAAAATCAGTATGGTTTTTCGGGTTTTATAAATATGAATACCTATTTTCTTTGGTCACGCGATAACTTTTAGGTTTTAAGAAAAGAAAGTTTTATAAGTTAATAAAAGAAGTTTATAACGCGGGCGAAGCCGCTGGGCACTTCTAGTTTTGTATAAGTTTCAACTTGATACCTCCAGACAGTTCCAGAGATAAAAGGTCTTGACAGACGGACAGACGAACGGACAGACGTACAGAAAAACAGACCGACATACATACAGACAGACGCACAACAAAGTGATCCTATAAGCGTTACTTTTTTCATTTTAAGGTACGGAAACCTAAAAAAGTTCAAATATTTTTAATATTTTTCCGAATCGCATCAGTGTAGCATTTCAAAGGTACGCAATATCAGCAACCTTAGAGTATTTACTGAATACTCAAAGTCAGCAACCAACAGAAATCAACATATTCTGATGATGTCTTACGAGTACACTCGCAATCTCATCTTTTATGTTTGTTGTAGGTTTTGTAAAGGTCACCTTCCGAGTATGGAACCTTTTAAAAGTAGTAACAATATGAACATAACTTAATATTTATTAAATTTCTTATGAAAACAATACTAATGACCATTTTCTAATAGTCCGTAGTGGCGCCGAGTGGTATAATTATGGACACTCCTTGATATGTGTTTATCCTTTGATAGGCAAGATAATGTTGACCCTAATGGCTCTTTGCTAAAGGATTAGCGAGTTAACACATTATGTTATTAATATAGTAATGCTACTTAAAACTCAAAGCATGTATTCTGTATTATAGGCAGTATTGTTTTTAAAAAACCGAAAGTTTCTGAGTGTGTAAGAATATTTGTTACGTCTTCACGCTAAAACTACTCAACCGATTGAGCTGAAATTTGGTATGTGTAGATAGCCTAGACCCTGAAATTACAGGGTTTTTTACTTTTTATCTCAATATTCCTACAGGAACAAGGTCTATGCGGGAAAAACCGCGGTGAACAGCTAGTGTGACATAAATTACACAAGGCGGCAATAGCCCAATGGATAAGGTGTCGGACTGGCGATCGAGAGGTCGTGAGTTCGATCCCCACCCCACCCATTGCACTATTGACGTGAACCCACTCCAGACACAATCATATTTAGCTTAGTTGCAGGGGTTAACAGGAATACTAGTAATGTGAAACCCACATAGCGAGGAATCTTTAAAAAAAAAAATTGTGGTTCATGATCCTTTATTTAATATCAACCACATATGTGCGCCAAACCCCGACATTGTAATACATATAGTCCCCGTCACGAGAAGCTATAAATTATGTAAACAAGTGTTCAGGAGTTCACAACATTTGGACCAACAAAAAAAATGAATTTGTGAAAATAAACTCGAAACTCGAATGACGCGTTTATTTGAAAATGGCGTCCCGATAGTTTACAATCCCTGCGTCCGGTACCAAGAAACACAAACGATAGCGCTTTGCGTCGTTAAAATATGATCCGACTAAATTAAATAGGTTGTTACTTTCATATAACCCGTCTATATTTCATGTCGATTGAATATGATCAATTTATTATTATCTCGCAGTATAAAATGTTTACTTAGTAAAAGATGTTTGTTTACATAATTTATAGCTTATCGTGACGGGGACTTGCGCCTGTTACCCTGACACATCCAGATGTTGAGATATGATGATAAACGTCTAAAACTTGCTACCAACACTAACTCGCGCGAGAGTCAGTTTTTTTTTTTGTTTTTTTTTTTTTTTTTTTTTAGTAACAAATATATATATTTTGTATAGTAATAAGATGTATAATAGAAGTAGGTATTATTTAGCCTAATTATACTACAATCTAGTCTAGATAGGCTTATAAGTAATTTAAAACTATCATAAACTTATACATTGACATAAATAAAGAATGTGCCCATCAGAACTTTTCTTATAGTCTCTATTATTAAGGTGAAGACACATTGTTATCGTGTTCTTTATTAACACAAATACCTAAATAATGTAGACATATTTAATGAGGACATTCTCCCGAAGCGGGCGTGGTCACACAAGGTAATCAGGAATGTGAATACCTTATTCATAAAAAAGCTATTAAACTTTTATTATCCATTTATTGATGAGATCATAAAAAGGTAACAAAAAGTGTACACGCAAACAAATAGCTTGTTTCAATTTCTGCTATCATGAGCAATGTCCGATCACACTTTTATTTCACCTTCAAAATTGTAACTGTGACCATCAGCTGTGACCACAAACCACGTTCAGGTGTGTGCGTGTACGCCCGGGACGATATCTGCTGTCGGCGTCTCCGGAATCTTGAAGACCCCCGTTTTTCCGTGCTTTGGGTACTGGTGGACTATAAGTCACAATTTTTAAACATAATAACCACCATGTACTTTCATGGTTCTTAGGAAATAATTATGATAATTTAAAAACTAATAACTGACTTTACATACAATAATACATTACAAAATTCTTTATTATACACCAATTAAAACTAACTTAAGAAACAGTAAACACTTAAAACTACAGTACAATGGGCGGACTTAACGCTAAAAGCGATTACTTCCAGTCAACATTTACATGCCGCGCGAGTCAGTTTACCAAGTACAAACAGGTTAAGCTAAACAAAACCGTTTAAAAAAACCGTTTAGTAGAAATAAAATAAAAAACCGGTTTCTAATAACAAATATATACACTTATACTTAAAAAATAAACTATGTCTTTCCTCTACCGAAAGGCCACTTCTGAATGCGTGTGTACAAGTAGGTACACAGACCTACATTTTTCGATAAAAAAAACACTTGGTGCTCGGCGCGGACTTGGTAACGGTGACGTTGGAAAATTTCCCAATGCACTGAGCCATCCACAAATATGAATTATCATATTTCTGTGGGGCCATCATATAGATAGCTATTAAGGTACGGCCAAACCGGTGCGATCTGTGGGCGCGGGCGCAATCAGATAGAAGTAGTACTTATATGTACCGACTGGTTCAAACTAGAGGTGCTCGTTATATAAGATAGGAGTAAAAAAACGCAGATGACAAAATATTAGAGACGCAGTCTGCTTTTTATATTTACAGCAGACTGCTTTCTGCGGCGCAGCTTCGCACAATCATAATTTGTTTATCAATAAAAAATATGCGTCGTCTTTATTACGGTTTTACATACCTATGTTATTTTTTAGGTAATTAAAATATAGTAAATTATAAAACGCATTTAGTTTATTTTAATCTCTCAAAATGTTCAACAAAACAACGACTTCGCGCACTAATATAACATAAAACGTTTCGTTTCATCAAGACGCCGCGGCGCCGAACACAACTGCGATTCAAAACGACAAAGCAGACATGCTATTTATAGCATAAAAAATATTCTGTAGATCGCGCCCGCGCCAGCAGATCGCTGCGGCGTTGCCGTCCCTTTAGTCATTTCACTTGGCATCAATATCTCACAAAGTTGGTACTGTCCTACCCGAGCTGGCTTAATTTGTAACACTATACAAGCGGGGAAATAGCTCGATACGATGTTGTCACGTCAAACAATTGCGTGTTTACCGTCTCCTCGCGTAGTAATTAGCGCAGTGTAAAGGGGATCCTTTGAAATAGTGAAACAATTCAATACAATACTAAGGCTGGGTTGCACCATCTTACTTTAACCGTAACTATAAATATTAACTGGTGTTTTATATGGATTTTGACAGATTTTTTACTTTTGTTATAGCTAAAGTAAGATGGTGCAACTCAGACTTAGACCTACAAGTATTACATGAATGAATGAATGTTTATTAGTTAAAAAACTATGATAACGATTTCAAAGTAGATTGCATATCAAAGTATTGGGTTAGAATTACATGAACTCTGTAATGACATATCCAGTTTAAAAGTATCTGATGTGTTAATCCAGGTTAAAAAGTATCTGTATGCCAAGTTTTATACAAATACGTTTAGCCGTTTTTGCGTGAAAGAGTAATCCAACATCCATCCATCTACAGTATGGATGGATACATGGATGTTTGATGTAAAGTAAAGTAATTTTTATTGCATAACTGTTAGTACATGATAATAACAACTTATGAGCTAATAACAGTTTACCCGTGTCGGGTGTGCAACATTAAAACATTGGTTAAATAATAATTAATTGAATATTATTAGAATTTAAAATAATAAGTACAAATTATTTAAACATAATAACGAAAATTGAGAACAATACATTTGATTAAATCATTTATAAATAAAATAATTAGCATGCATTACAATTTATAATTAATTCATTTTATTTTAAAACTAAGAAATTCTCGTACAGAATAACACACATTTTCGATCAGCCATGCCTTCAGTCGTTTTTTAAATACATTTCTATTTAGTTGTTTGATACACAGGGGCAGGTGATTATACAGAAAATATACCTGTTATGTAAGAACTTTTTTATATATATTATTATTTACTTTTGGGAATCGTAGATTTTTTGAATATTGACTACGCAAGTTTGGGCGAGTATCAGCCTTTCCTTAGTTCATAGTAATGCATATTATTTTTGACAAACAAACAAAGCTCTAGAATGAAAATTCCTGCCAGAGTCAACAAACCCTTTTCTTTAAAAACTTGTCTTAGTGAATCATCGTTGTACATTCTGTAGATTATACGCAAACACTTCTTTTGAATAATAAAAGTTGGCTCAACATTGGCCGAATTTCCCCAATATATCACACCATAATTTAAAAATGGATAGACATATCCGAAGTAGGCTTTACAGGCTACATCTTCCGAGGTTGATTCTACCAATATAGATAACATATAAATACGAAGATATTTTGGAATTAATTTTGTTTATATGAGACTTCCAATTTAGGTGGGTGTTAATTGTTACACCAAGCAAGTTAATCTCATTAACTTCTTTAATTATAGTTTCTGATTCTGTAATATTTAATTTGATCGGACGTGATTTGTATATTTTATTTTAGTTCTATTAATATTTAAATTGATTGATGTCTGCCATTTTGTAATTCTATATAATGTATTATTTATGTGTAGATTCTATACTCACTAACTCACTAACTTAATTTAAAAGCATTTAGCTGGAGTAATAAAAGTAAAAAGGCGTGATTGTATGTATGTATGTACGAGATCCTGCATCGCTCAAACGCGCCGCGATGTTAGAATCAGATGCATTTGCTTCGTAATAAAACATCTTTAAATTTGAACGTATTACATAGTATTTCGCATTTATAATATTACAAGGATTAGAAGGATAGTAAGATAACGGATTAGTAGGATGGGATAGGATTTGGTATTTAAGAATGGAGCCACTTCGGTAAGTAGGTTGGAAGGTATAGTATAGTAACCGAGGTCTCTGGCCACGAGTAGGTATCAATTACCTCTAAATGTATGTATAAATTACTGTATTCATTAGTAATTAAATAAGCTAGCGTTTGACCACTATGTCACGGTCATCTATTGGTAAGTAACAATACGATCAAGGATGGTACCACGCTAGGCGTAGAATGGGAATTGACTCTCAAAGACAACTGCTAGAACGCATTGGCAAGGAGTTTTGCGGCAAGATTTTACAACTTGAGGGTGGTAGTTGGTGGAATTTAAACAGTGCTAACTATTAACGTACTATCATACAGCGCGTGTTAGATCATATAATCTTTATCATCATCATTAACAGCCAGTATTCGTCCACTGTTGGACATCGACCTCTCCTATGGCACGCCACAGAGCTCGATCTTCAGGTCATTGTTTCTAGCCACTGCCAGCCAGCTTGCGTAATATCATCACCACCTAGCTGGAGGACAACCTACGCTTTAATAATATTGTACATATAACATAAAAGCTTGCTTTCATATATTTTCAGGTTGAGTATAAACGACGGTACATCTATGACTGAGGCCGTGGAATGGTATACCAACGCAAATGCAGCTCTCCTAAACCATCTTACGAAAGAGATTAAAGATACGGACAGCAGTACGATTTGGAGGTTGGTTATATTAGTCTAGAATCTATCCGTCTAGAATTAACCAGCCAGTGTTATGTATTGCCACTAACACTTAGCAATATTTTTCTGTCTATTACGGTTCGTAAGAACAAGCGCAAAACGCCGAAATAAAAACACATTTCTTGTATGGGACCCACTTAAATATTTTATTTTATTTTGTTGTTATAGCGCCTATAGTAATACATATTTTAAAAAAAATCAAGTATCTACCGATAACGGTTATGTAGACACAGCCCTGTAAACGGCAGACTGACGGACGGACGGATATCTGAGTCTCAGTAATATCCGTAGCCAAAGGGTACCTACCAACGGAACCTTAAAAATGCAATAAGCTCGACTTCAGGTGTAGATGTCATGTACGCCTTATTTTTTTTATACTATGTAGGTAAGCGTTTGACCACTATCTCACCTGATGTTAAGTGACGATGCGTACGACGATGCCTAACTATTCTATTGCTATTCAACGCAGGCAAAACTGGCATTTCTTAACTAGAGGTAGATAATTAGTAGTAAAAGCTATCCAGCTATCGTATAAGCTAACGATTTATTTCTCGTTCCACTTCACTGGGTCATTATTATGTCGCGCCGTACTTGCACCTAAAGACTGTTGACTTCGATGCTGTGAACTCTGATGTCATAGTAAATAACCGATCGAAGTAGGTCAACTTCTAGCTGCTTATTAAATCGAGATGTCTTTGTCAAGATATAATGGAGATAACGTAATAATTACTAGACAGAAATAAACAGCCGTAGGTAATTTAAACAGAAGCTAACTTAGTGTCGTATTTTAAGTTAATGATGGTGATAATGATATAAATAATTATGTACCTACATATGTTATAAATAAAACTGGCCAACTGCGAGTCAGCATCGCGTCTCTTATCGCACACTTAGGGAGGGTTCCGTACAATATGAAACATAACAGAGTTTCAACCTCATATATTTGATTAATTGATATTACCAAGAATATTTGGTTTGGTCGCGATCTAGAAAGACGGGGCTCGTTTACTAGAGTTTTTTGTATGGGGACCCCCTTTAATTTTTAACTTTGTTTTGTTTTTAGTATTTGTTGTTCTAGCGGCAACAGAAATACACCATCTGTGAAAATTTCAACTGTCTAACTATCACGGTTAATGAGCTATAGCCTGGTGACAGACGGACAGATAGACAGACAGACAGACAGACAGACAGCGGAGTCTTAGTAATAGGGTCCCGTTTTACCCTTGAGGTATATATGATACCACATCTTGAGGGCCCGGTAGCGTAATCGGGAGAACGGTCGGCTTTGATGCCGTGGTATGGAGTTCAAACCACGCCGTGCACCAATGGTTTTTTCTATAGAAAAAATTATGTGCGCTTCTCACAGTGGCCCTCCGTTGAAGGAAAACATCGTTAAGAAACCAACAACCTGTGCATAGTAGTAGGACACTATCACTGACTAGCAAACCAATTGACAGCGCGTCGGCCAAATTTCTCTTATGAACACAACTCGCCACTCCGGTAAAATCGTACGTAAAATCACTGCCACACAGTTTTTTAATTTAAATTTTTTTTATTATAGGTATCTTGTTGGGTTTAAAAACTTACTGCGAAGTATCGAATGCAAAGGCATTGCATCTGTGCTCGGCATCAACTACTTTGCAAGAGGCTACCTCCAGCCTAAAGCCTACGAAAGGTAAGAATCGGTCGGTCCTGAGTTCTGTTCCCGCCGCGTCACTCTGAAAACCACATATAATGAGACTGATCTCAGACTGAGCACACTAGATGGCGCTTTTTAAAACATACAAATCTGCGTTTACTGTAACGTGATCCAATCTATAAAACTCGCACGAGGCACAGTGGACTCGATAGTGCCGATTGCGCCACTATATCCCACGTGATAACTACAATTTCTGAATAGTATCTACTATTCACTACACTAATTTCGTTGAGGTTCACTATGTAGTTAATATTTTTTCTGTTTATTATATTTTATTATATTGAATAAATATTATGACTATCATATCCTTCTATATGTACCTACAGTATTTTACGAGTCAACCTGTAGCTATATGTTTATTTTGTAAGAAGTATTTTAATTTTTTCACAGATTTATTGCCCATATGGTACTAGGAAGAGACCTGTTGGACAACACATTAAACTTAGTGCCTTCGCTTATTCCTCTTCACAAGGATATCAAGGAAGATAGCCCAGAATACCAAGTTTTAGAGAAAAAGTAAGTAATTCTCAATTCATTTAATAATGTTCAGATGAACTTGGCTAAAACCAAGGTTATATTCAAAGAACATGTGAATCTGGAACCAATTGCAGAACAAAAAGTATTCTCGAAGTTGTTAAGGAGTATGTTTACCTGGGGCAAGCTCTGCAGTAGGGTAAATACAACTTCGAGAAAGAGGCCAATAGAAGAATACGGCTGGGCTGGGCAGCTTATGAAACTAAGTCGAGTCTTCACATCGCCAATCTAACAGAGCCTAAAGACAAACATCAGTGTGTCCTACCTGTCATGAGTACGGAGGCGAAATATGGACACTCACGGTTGGTCTGGTCTACAAATGTAAGGTCGCTCAGCGTGCTGTGGAAAGAGCTATGCTCGGAGTTTCTCAGAAGGATCGAATTCGAACAAGGTAATCCGACAGTAAACCAAAGTCACCGATATAGCTCACCGAATAAGCAAGCAGAAATAGCAACGGGCCGGCCACATTAGCCGAAGAACCGACAACCGGAGAAAACGAGTTCTTGAGTGGAGACCGCGTATTGGCAAACGTAGCGTAGGACGTCCTCAGACTAGGTGGAGCGATGATATTCGCAAGGTGGCTGGCAAGAATTGGATGAGACTAGCCGAGGATCGTGCTCAGTGGCGTGCAATTTGAGAGGCCTACTTATGTTCAGCAGTGAGCTAGTATAGATAGGCTGATGATCATAATAATTTTCAGGGTTCCGTACGGTTAAAGTTTGGTAGTGCAAAAAAAATAGTGTCTCAGTGGGTTTTTTTATATTTCTTAAGGTACGGCCAAACCGCGGCGTCCTGCGATCTGCGGGCGCGATCTCAGTACTTTTCAATTGTTTTCTGATCGCGTTTGGTGTGAACCAGTCGGTACATATACTATACTACTGCGCTATCTGATCGCCGCTTAGATCGCGCACACAGGACGCTGCGGTGTATGCGTATGCGTACGTACCTTTAGATCATAATACGATACAAAAATGTGTGAGGTAGACGCACGGAAAATTTGCAGCGTTGACTTTACCGCATGCGTTTATTTCACCGCAATGCGCGCACTTCTATGACACTCCGTACTCGATAGATACTTCACAGTACATGCATGGTAGAATAAACTGTAGGTATACAAAAAAAGTTGCGTTTATTCCACCTAAGTACGGGATTTTTTATGAAACTCCACAGAATGAATAAACGCAGTGCGCGCGAGCACTCTGGTCTAAATGTTTGTTTTTTTTAATGCATAGCCACACCTACGTAGCCCCACCTCCTATCGTAAGGCGCACAGCGTCCAGATTCCGTCTCTTTCACACTAGTGATAACCGAGTGTCCACAGAATGGAGGCGAAAGAGAGACTGTAAATGTAATATGTATATAGCGTTCGTGTTTATCGTCATAAACACAGCCATAAGCAGAGCTTAGCGTTCCATCTCTTTCACACAAGTGAGTTGCCAATTGAGAGCAAAAAGGACAATATGTAAAAGAGCGCGAGTGGTGCGCAAGCGTCGATGCGATGATGTTTGTGTTGGTGGAATAATGGTGGGAAGAGACAAGGTGAAGTAACTAAATATTATATACGATCCGTCAATGTCATCAAGTTACTTCTACGACTACTAAGGCTTCGCGCGCACTGCCGTTACGGTGCGTTTAAAGGCCTTATTCACGATCCATCTTGCTGTACCTACGTCCCGCCAAGGACATGCACGATGCACGATGCAAAAGTACCATGAATAGGCTTTGACGTACGTCAATAATTATTATTAATTGTTTGCTGGATTTGCACGACCAATTTTGCATCCATACTCTTGATGCGCGCATGATAGTCAGTATGCTACATCCAGCGCCGCGGCCTTGAGCTGACGTACAGCTGGGATGAATCGTGAATAAGGCATTTTATTATACCGCACGCATATTTTGTGAAGTATGTAAGCAGGTATGGAGTGACATAGAAGTGCGCCCACTTGCGGTGAAACTAACGCAAAATTTTTGTACCTATAGAGTTAATCTAACATGCGGTAAATTTGACGCACCGCAACCATGCGCGCTCGGCAGAGCAGAACAGAAAGTACCCATCCTCAGAACTTATTAGGCGTAATAAGTTCTGAGGATGCCCGTACTTTCTGTATACACTAGCGCCATTCTACTTGTAACTTGAACTACTTATCCTACTAATATTATAAAGTCGAAAGTTCTGGAGTGTGCACTGTGTGTGTTTGTTACTTCTTCACGCTAAAACTACTCAACCGATTGAGCTGAACTTTGGTATGTAGATAGCCTAGACCCTGGAATAACACAAAGAGTACTTTTTATCCCGATATTCCCATAAGAACGATGTCTACGCGGGTGAAACCGCGGGTAAAGCTCATTTATTACAAATTTGCGGAAATTTTCAGTTTCACTGCCTTATGTCTGCTTTATTACTCTCACGTATTCAATTGTTATACAATGTGTGAGTGTTGTGACATACATATTTGTCCAGTGTTGGTGAAGCTGTCCACACGTTGGAAAGATTTCATTCAATTAATTGTAAAAACCCTAGATTTTAAATTAAACAATAAATTTGCGCCTAATAATATTAACAAATTATTCAAGAGAAAAGGAATGCCTACTAGTTATTTGGGTATATGGGTATTGGGTTATATTAGTTATTTAAACTGAATATTTGGGACAGTCACTATCTTCATGGCAATGGGAGTGGCATTGCATGGTGGTGCTCCAATGTGGTTCCATTTAAATTTTATCGGGATCTGATAAGTATCTCCAGAGCTATGGAGATACCTAAAACTTAGTACTGAAACTGACTCGCGCGGCATTTGAAGTCATCGTTTTGTAATCGAACCTAAATTATAAACTGATTTTTCCTCAAAAGTGTCCAGTCGAAGCATTGTGTATAGGTATACAGATCGCGCGGCGAGAGTTTGGCTTTGACCTTCGGGTGGAGGGGATTACTGCGCATGGGTACTGTCAGGGAACGATTGGAGCGCCAATCAGAGCACTGCGTGCGCCTACACACCCGCCCCGCACCCCGCTAATTGCCCGTTGATACCCAATTTCTGATTTCTGCGCAATAATGGTCAAAGCCAAACTCTCGCCGCGCGATCTGTCCTATTGCAAAGAAAAAAAAATTGAGTGGTAGCAGATGGAGTTTTCGAATCCAAGTTTTCTTTTCGATCCCGGATGGTACTAGTTGGGTGACAACTAGTGGTAGGCTACGGCCACGTCTCAAACCACCCACTGAACAAAGGCATGTCACCAATCGATTCACCGAGTTCCCACATTATATTAAGTGGTATTCAGTAGCCAGCGTGGAAGTGGGGTACGGGTAGGGAGTGTTATAAAAGTAAAGTGCTAGTCTATCCAAAAAAAAAACGGCCAAGATTGAGTTAGACTCGCGCTCCAAGGGCTCCGTACAAACTTGTAGGTAGGTAATCGCAATTTTTGTGTAATGTAGGTACCTACTACCTACATATAACTATGCATTTTGTCTATAATTATGTTGTTGCACGATTTATTCCAGAAATCAACAAATAATGGAGACTAGGCATCACAACGGGAGCGTCACAGACGCCATAGACTATTTTGACCAGACTGCCACTTTGCTAGATAAACTTCGGGCCGTGCAAAAACAACTAAGAGAAAATATTCGGTAAATATACCTATATAATGCTCGAACATACATACGACTTATAGAAAGACCTTAAGCTTGGCTCGTCTTTTTTAGGCTCTTTATGGCTTAACAACAAAACAAGATGACCTTCTTCTGATTTATGACACATACAAAATAACAACAAAATACCTAAACAAATACCTATGTGTAGTTTTTAAACAGAAATATTGTTTTACACAGTAAATTATACTACTTTTATTGTGTTTATGGCCCTGTGGTATGGCCCTAAGACTAGGTTAGCTTAGAGCAGTGACCACACCTCACCACACATCGTGCGAGCCAAGCGAGTGAAGCGAGCGTGGCGCGGCAGTGGCCGGCAAAGAAAGTTTATTAAAAGACTATATAATAATAATAAAAACCTAATAGTTTTTGACCAAACAATTTAATAACTATGTAACACAGTAAAACAGTTTTGTCTTATCCACAGAGTATAGAGTATAGTACCTATATAGCGAGTAATCTGGTTATTTTGATGCTACTCTCGAATATTTTGTTCAAAGAAAGGGAATTAACAGTTAGATATAGCATTAATCCAGTGCTTCCTACCCATTATGTTATACGGTGCCGAGACATGGATACTCACGGTGGGGCTAATCCACACTTAGTGAGGTAAGGAAAGGACTACCTTCGGAGTTTCTCCGAAGTTTCGAATCTGGAGCGAGGTGATCCGACAGAGAACTAAAGTTATCGACGTAGCTTAACAGATTAAGGCTGAGTTGCACCATCTTACTTTAACCGTAACTATAACTATTAACCGGTGTTTTTATATGGATATTGACAGATTTTTGACGTTTGTTATAGTCAAAGTAAGATGGTGCTTATGGATGGAACTTAGCCTAAGAGTCTGAAGTGGCAGTGGGCCTGATATTTTAGCCAAATAACCGACAATCGTTGGGGTAAACGATTTCTTGAGTGGAGACCGCAAATTGGAAAGCGTAGCTTAGCATGTCCTCAGACTACGAGGAGTGATGATCTTCGCAAGGTGGCTGGCAGGAGCTGGATGACAGTTGCCGAGGATCGTGCTCAGTGGCGAGCCGTTGGAGACGCTTATGTCCAGCAGTGGACTAAAATAGGCTAATTATTAGCATTAAATAAGCCGTTTACTCATAAATAGGTAAATAATTCACAGAGATCGAGTGAACGAGAGTCTTAGAGAAGCTCGACAAAGCGAAATGGTCTGCGCTGGTATATTGGTGCTGGTCTGCGTTGTGTCTCCCATCATCATAGCACTGGTTCGCAACGCCGTCAACACCATACAGGTATATTATATTCACTACCTACACAATATGCACAACTTTTTTAACAGACAAATGGAGAGCTTTGTACTTTTTAGGGTGCGGAACCTCAAAAAGAAAAAAGCAATTCTAAAAATCAACCATCTAGGAGAAAATCTATCGCCAAAACCTTTAAGAATTTTAGCATTCAGTCAGTCATTTTTAATGTATTTTTAAACATAGGTATTATTCTATTTGTTAAGGTGTACGCGAGGAACCTGTCAGAGAAAGCAAGAGAACTGGAGTATGAGAAGGAATTAAGCGATTCGCTGCTCTATCAAATGCTACCCGCTAGCGTCGCTAAACAGTTGAAGCAAACTCAACAGGTACTAATTATAAAAGCCCGATTTCACCGCGATCGGAGCATACCCATTCATGACTTCGTTTAAATCGCAAGACTAAAGTGCATACTTGTATTTCCATCAACAAATAGTCGAGCGGAAAGGACTGAGCGAGACGAAAGATTAGAAATTAACTCGCTCATCCCTTATTCACAGTTTCTTTTTGCAGTGTATAATCTATACTAATATTATAAAGAGAGAACATTTGTATTTTTGTATTTTTGTATGTTTGTAATGATTTGGCTCAAAAACTACTGAACTGATTTAAAAAATTCTTTCACTAATACATAGAGTGGACTTTCGGAATGAAAATAAGCTATATATTATTCCGTTTAAATCAAAGGTACATTCGTGGAGACCTAATTTGCAACCTAAGTCGGCAAAAAAACGGTCGAAAAAACACGTTTCTTACGACTGCTACTTAATTGAAAATAGATAGAAGAATATTTTCTATGCAAGAGTTGAACAACTTAATAAGACCTACAAAAAAATCCGCGACAGCATATGTCTATCTCTTAAGGTTGACTCACAGTAACCATTTTAATCTTAAAATGTTTGTTAAAAAATATTACATAACTTCCAAGGCTATTTTCAAGTATATAGTATTAATCCTTATCCAAATAATTACGTTAATTAGCTTGGCCACATATTATAGATTAAAATTGTCCTTTACAGTATATAATTCAAATAAAAACTCTAGAAGATATCACGAATTTCACATACACGCACCGCAAAATTAATAAAATATTTGCAGTGAAACCACAGATTAGGTCATAGTTACTAAGAAAATATTATTATAGGCATAGCTATGCTGTAGATCCCCACCGATCACAATCAATTTGAAGTCAATATAGTATAATAATATGATCTATTGTATAAAATAATATTAATCTATTTATATTTTTAAACCACCCCGACTGATCTATGTATAATCTTTTCATTAAAAGCATTCCAATGACTCTAAACACGACATTTAAAATCTGAGCTGTAAGTTGGTGAGGATTTGAGTATTCTGTAGAGTCTATAGGAGATGTCCCAGCATCAGGTCAATGCTTCCATGTTCTTACAATATCGTTGAAGAAGATTTTCGAATTGATCAGACCTATGAAAGTTGATTTCATAGCGCAATTAACTAGAAAAAAGCTCATAGTTTTATAACGATTGAACGAATTTTTATGAATCAAAGCTAAGAAAACTCTCGATGAAGACATCTATCAAACAAAAAAAAACTATCAATAATAAAAACAAAATCGGTTCATCCGGTTAGGTGCTAAGATGCTACAGACAGACACACAGATACACACGTTAAACGTAATATTACCATTACATGATGCGTCGGGGAACGCGTAATGTTACGGCGGCAATTGTTCACCTTTTTATTTTTATTTTTTTATATCTTATAGGCTAGCGTTTGACCACTATCTCACCTGTTGGTAAGTGATGATGCGGTCGAAGATGGTAAGCACGCTAGGCCTAGACTGGCTCTCAAGGATAGCTGCCGGAACACATTAGATGTTTTTGGCGACAGATTTTCTAGCTTGAGGGTGGTAGCTGGCCAGGCGGATACTAGATAGTATCCTACCACCATGCGGGGGTTGTTGCTTTCTTAACGATGTTTTCCTTAACCGGAAGGCCACTGTGAGAAGCGCACATAAATTTTTCGATGGAAAAATCCATTGGTGCACATTGGTAAGGTTTGAACTCGGTACCATGGCATCAAAGCCGACCGTTCTCCCGATTACGCCACCGGGCCCGGGCTCCTTGGTGGTAAGCTACTTTTTGGCAGATTTAATGATCCCACTACCACTGTACGAAAACTCATGATTCATGAATGCACATAAAACTTTCATTGGTAGGCATATAGCTAGGATTAGAACCAACGACCGTCGGGTCAGAATCAGGGTAACTATCCTTTACGCTAAAGGGCCGTCCAATATCACTACGTAAGTATTATAAAAAAAATTCCATCACTGCGTCTGTCTGTCTGTTCGCAATAATCTTAATAGCTTCTGAACGGATTATCATGCGGTTTTCACCAATAGCCAGAGTGTTTATGAGGAAGGTTTAGGTGCATAATTCGTTAAGGTTTTGTGTAAATTGGATGAAATATGACGATTATTGTTAAATATGTTCATATTTTATATTCGATGCAACAAACTGATGCAAATTTTGTAGGCATATATGTTCTACCCGTGCGAAGCCGGGGCGGGCTGCTAGTAATAGATAAATATCTTTGTCGGGACGTAAAAAGAGTCCGTCTCGCCGAACTATTTCTCGTTCATTTCTCTTTCGCGGTGGAAACCGGGCATAATAAATTCAAAGATAGTATTATTTTAATGGAGGCAAGCTATCACTCGACCACTGTGTCACCAATTCTGTAAGTAAGAAAACAAACCAGCCGATGCCAACGCAAAGTGTCGTTGAGATGTACGCGTGCTGTCAAAATCGGCGAACAAAATGCGATTTGCTTGTTTTAAGCGGTTCACAGTTCACTAGTTTACAAAATTGGACGCTTCTGATAATCTGATCACTGATTTGATCACACAAATCAAGACGTCTAAAATCAAATGTCAAAAAGGCAAAAAGTTCTAAGCCTAGAAAAAACGTTGATTCACTTAGTGCGGATTTAACTAAACTCGAGTACGAGTTACTCTAGAGTAAATAAGTTATTTTTCAAAAAAAATAAAACCGACTTCATAACCACAAAAAGGCACTCAAAAGCGAAAAATAATTTACTTAAAATTATTATAAGCGTTACCCACGTCTCTATTTGAAGTCGGTGCCAGCCAAGTCTAATAGGTAGTAGATAGATAATACCTACGAGTACATGTATCTACCTACTTACTAACCTACATGTACCTACTTACTACTACTACATACATAGCATCTATCTAATATCCAATAGACTTGGCTGGCACCGACTTCAAATAGAGACGTGGGTAACGCTTATAATAATTTTAAGTAAATTATTTTTCGCTTTTGAGTGCCTTGTTGTGGTTATGAAGTCGGTTTTATTTTTTTTGAAAAATAACTTATTTTACCCTTTTTAGTGCAAAAAAAGTTTTAATGAAATTACATGCATCTATTAAATTTCGTGTCTGGGCCGTTATACACTGACGGATATATACTTTTTGAAAATTTCAAGTGTGTACCTATAACGGTTAAGAAGATACAGATCTGTAAAGTGCGCACATATAGACACACGGACGGACGGACGGACGGACGGACGGACGAACAGACAACAAAGTCTCAGAAAGTGTTCATTTGGTAGCCTTTGGGTTCGGAACCCTAAAAAAATTGACTTTAAATGCCGCGCTAAAGTGAAAATATTCACTAGTAATAATGATGTCATCAAGGTCTCATAGGACAATGTCCAAAATGGCCCTGTGCAATAAAAGCATCTGACACACGATAATTAATTGTCTATTTTATTACAATAATTCCAAATACTTTTATAACACGGACTAGTTGTATTCCAAAATGAATATAAAAAAGTATTATTTGCGATTATTAACATTAATTGCCGCCATATGGCCAACAGGGTACTGAATCACTCTACTACGTTATAAGAGGCACTTCCCTATATTGTGGATACCCGAATTATGTAAGCACTGTGTAGCCAACCTAACAAGGGAAAGTATTATTTACGTAGTAACTATTATATAATATGTGGTTTTATGCTTATAATTTTTTTTTGCTGTGTTGATTGGTACAAAGTACGTTCATGATTCTGAGTTATTTAATTATGTATGCAGTGTCGCGGGACTGAAATGGCCGCCATCTTCGCCAAATGTCATGTCATGTCAAAAAATATTAGGTATGTTTAAAAAAGTTTGCATTCTAACAAGACTTTGCCCGGTAGAACATTCCTGTGAAGACAAATTATTTATATTTATACATAATTATTTATTATAATTATTAATATATAATTATTTATTGAGGGCCCGGTGGCGTAATTGGGAGAACAGTCGGCTTTGATGCCGTGGTACCGAGTTCAAACCGCCGTGCACCAATGAATTTTTCTATCGAAAAATATATGTGCGCTTCTCACAGTGGCCCTCCGGTGAAGGAAAACATCGTTAAGAAACCAATAACCCCCGCATGGTGGTAGAACATATCTAGTGTCCGCCTGGCCAGCTACCACCCTCAAGTCAGAAAATCTGTCGCCAAACATCTAATGTGTTCCGGCAGCTATCCTTGAGAGCCAGTTCCCATTCTAGTCCACTTCTCTATCTTCGACCGCATCATCACTTAGCAACAGGTGAGATAGTGGTCAAACGCTTGCCTATAAGATATTACAAAAAAAATTTCCCCACCCTTATTTCTATCTCGCTCACAGTTACCGTAAGAATATCTTATATGCAATAGCAACCTCCATTGTGTATAATCTTCTTGGGACTCTTCTACTAAAACTAGTACAATCTCCTATGTTTGGGGTATTTATCTCCATATCTCTGGTGATACTAATCAGATCTCGATAAAATTAAAATGGGACCACCTCGGAAACGTATCCTACCAATTAAAAAAAGAATCATTTGAATCCGTTCACAATTGATGGAGAAATCGCGTAACATACACACAAAAAAAAAAAACATACAGACGAATTGAGAACCTCCTCCTTTTTTGTGAAGTCGGTTAAAAATAGGAAACGTCAAAAAATTAAAGGTAATTTATTGAACAAATAACTATTTACTCTAGAGTCACACTATCCGAGTTTGGTTAAATCCGCACTTAATAAATTAGTTAAGTGAATCAACGTTTTTCTAGACCTTAGGGTGTTTTCAGTTCCAGCAAGCTGCCGCGTCAAGTCATTCCAATTCTGATCCTACAGTAAAAAAATCGATGCAATTTTATCCCAAATCGAGAAACAGTTTTATACTATTTGTGCAAATAAAGGTGTGCGGAAACTAGTTGCAAAATGATGATGCTGCTTATTTATTTTTCAGGTCCCTGCAGAGTTTTTTGCTTCTGTAACTGTGTACTTCAGTGACATAGTTGGATTCACCGCTATAGCTGCCGTATCAACACCATACCAAGTGAGTTAAGACCTACTAAATAGTACAATTATTTTTAACTGGACATATTTGTTAATAGTATATTCGTAGCTAGATGTTATCTACAGAATGGAGCTTAAGACCACGCGTCAAATTAGATCGTTAAACTTAAAGAACCGTCTCCAAATGCCAATGTTCAGTACCAAGTTTGAGGTTTTATCTCCATATCTCTGCAGATACTTATCAGATCTCGATGAAATTACTATGGTACTATTCCAGGGATATCTCTATTTCAACAAAAAATAATCATCAAAATCGGTTCATAAACAACGAAGTTATATGCGAACAAACGTAAAAAACGATAAGTATATATTATATACATATTATGTACGATCAAATTGAGGCCTTTTTTTGAAGTCGGCTAATAAATGAGTAATACTTACGTAACATTTTTGATTAACCCTGTCGCAAAATGACAGGTGCTATAAGTTTGACGTCTGTATTTATGTCTGTTTATGGGATCGTAGTTTGCAAACGGATGAACTGATTAAGTTTTTATTTTTATTTTTTGATGGATGATACATTCTGGCTTAATCATCAGGTCAGCTCGATGGTACTTAATTGCATTCTTACCAAATACACGCCAAAATATAACCTGGGAACTTTCAAATCGAAAGTTAATAGGTACTTACTGAGCAAGCGTGCTTTATCTTCGGCTACATCGTTACTTAACATCAGGTGAGATTGTAGCCAAATGTTTGCTTATTCATAAATTTAAATAACCGGCCAAGTGCGTGTCGGGCCACGTGCAGTGTAGGGTTCCGTAGTAGCATGTTATTCACATGGGTATGTCCAGGATGCATGAGTAGGCAGCCTAAAACTGGAAACACCAACACGCCAGTGGGTGCCGCGCATTGCTCAGGGATGAGGCATTTAAAAAATATGCAGCATATTTTTCGCATTCGCACACCCTCCATGCTAGACATGCGCCCACGCTGCGGGCGATGTCTGTCATCAATGAATTCGTGCATTCACTTTAAAGGATTTATTCTAAGGATTTTGTATTGGGTACAAAATTATCCAACACCCAAGTTCAACGACTATTACTGCTAAACTAATAAATTTATCTTAACCGCTATAGTTTTCCTTTAAATTTCATGAAATGCGCTTTTACCACGAATTTTTCCAGAATTTTCAAGCCAGCAGTTTAGCTTTTAGAGGAGGGGGGGGGGACGCCCTACTAGAACAAAAATTTGCACTTCAAAGTTTAATATCTCGTAAATGGAGCATTCAATCGAAAAATGTTATTAGCAACCCTTAAGTCATTTTAAAAGACCTATTCAAGATACCCCACACGATAAGTTAAACGATGAAAAAAAAAATTCATCCCCACTTCTCATATAGGGGAGCTACCCTAAAAAAAAATATGTTTCAAAATTTTATTTCAGCCCTTTGTCAGCGTCATTCATTTACATACCCCCACAAAATTACAGCTTTTTTTTATTTTTATTCCGAACTGGGTAGCACTTGATCACTATCTCACCTGATGTTAAGTGATGATGCGATCGATGATGGAGCGTGCTTACCCAGCAGATACCTATTCACTCGCGATTTGAAGACCCCCATATTGTACTTAACTGGAAACACAGACTCAGGCAGAGTATTCCATTCTTTGGCGGATCGTATCTTGAACGAAGAAGCAAATCGCTTCGTTCGGGTAGATGGTAGATATCCACCATAAATCGGTGGCGCCTTTTAGTGTCTCTGGATGTCCGATTATAAAATGGGGATGGTGGAATCAAATCATGCAGTTCCATTGCACACTCTCCGAAATGCACACATTTCCACAATTCCATTGCACACACTATTCGATAGAAAACCGATAAGCAAGCGACTTTGCGGCGATGCGCGAGACTCTGGAGTCTCTTGCTTACTAGTAGGTCGTCGCTTATGAGTTTCTTTGCTCTCCTCTCAATAGCTTCCAGTGTCTCCAGCTAGTATTTGGCAGAGCCATCCCAAAGGTGAGAACAGTACTCCATACACGACCGGACTTGTGCTTGGTAAAGATTAAGCAACTGTCCCGGTGTGAAGTACCGTCTCACCTTAGCCAAAATGCCAAGCTTTTTTGAGGCTAGCTGTGCTCTAGACTCAATATAAGAGCCGAAATTGAGAGTTGGTGTCAAAGAGATGCCAAGAAGCTCGAGATTGTTACTTATCGGAACGGACACATCCCGGAAAGTAGGAGCCAGTAGAAATGGGCTCCGTTTAGCGGAGAAGAGACACGCCTGGGTTTTAGCAGCATTGAACTTGACCAGATTGGCATCGCCCCAATCGGAGACTGCCTTCAAAGAATAGTTCAAGCGCTCGTTCGTGCTGTTCACTGGTTCGTGCGTTGGATGCATAGCTCTCTACAACAGTGCTGTCATCTGCGTACCCAAAGATACCGGGCTTAAGCAGGCCATTAATATGCAGCAGAAAAAGTGTTGCAGAGAGTACTGATCCTTGAGGAACTCCGGCATTTATGGCCAATTGGTCGGAAGAACAGCCATCGATGACCACTCGAATCGACCGATCCCTCAAGAAATCTGCTATCCAAATACATAAACCAGTGGGAAGGCCGTATGAAGGAAGCTTGCTAATAAGGCTATCGTGCCAGACCCTGTCGAAAGCCTTCGAGATGTCAAGAGAGACGGCCAGCGCCTCGCCGTGGTTCTCGATGGCCTCGCTCCAGATGTGAGTGGCATACGCTAGAAGATCCCCAGTAGACCGGTTTCGGCGAAACCCGTATTGTCGGTCACTGAGGAGATCGTTCACTTCTAGGCATGCCAGGAGCCTGTGGTTCAGTACAGGTTCCATAGTCTTACAGAGTATGGAAGTGACTGAGATAGGCCTGTAATTGGCAGGGTCTGCGCGACTACCCTTTTTGGGCACAGGTTGCACGTTTGCTTGCTTCCAGGACTTTACCAGTCGTCATAGACAAGCGAAAGAGGCGTGTCAAAATAGGAGCCAACTCAGGTGCACACGTCCTCAAGACTACAGCTGGTATACCGTCTGGACCACTAGCTTTGTTCACGTCTAAATTACGCAACGCTTTGCGTACTTCAGTCTGACGAATGCGGATTTCCGACATTAACGTCCCGCAAGTCGGCAGACTAGAAGGTACAGCATTGCCAGCATCTAAACGTGAAGACTCCGCAAACAGAGTAGCAAATAAATTTGCTTTCTCTTCAGCAGTGTGCGCTAGTGACCCGTCGGGTTTCAGCAGTGGAGGCAGTGAGGGACGGCAGAAGTTCTCTTCGATCGACTTCGCCAGGGACCAGAACGCTTTGCTACCAGAGGGGTAAGAAGCAAGTTTGTTCCCTGTTCGGCGTATGTGATCGAAGCGAGCCTTCTTGAGAGCCTTTTTGCAAGACTTGGCGGCTAAGTTAAGGGCTTTCTTCTTTTCGCGTACATCTCTAGTCTTGCGGGTTCGAGCATCAGCCCAGGCTAAGTAAGCTTCATGTTTTGATGCTTCTGCATCTCTACATTTGGCATTAAACCATGGACGAGCTGTGCTTGACATCGGAACGTCAGAGAATGGTGTGAAATATTCCATACCCTGACGTAACACTTCTGTCACATCATCCGCGCAAGCTGAGGGATCGCTCGAAGAAAAACATACCTGCCGCCATGGATAAGACGCGAAAAAACAACGCATCTCATTCCAATCTGCTGACCTGTATCGCCACACCCGCCGGGTGCCTTTTTGGCTGGGATCGGGCGGGGAGTAGACGGAGACAGACTTCACCAGACAGTGGTCGGAGCTAACTAAGGGTGATGAAAACGACACCGAGTAGCGGTCTGGTTCTGTTGTCAGCAGAAGGTCTAAGCAATTGGCTGTATAGCCATCAACGTCCGGTATCCTTGTTGCTCCCTGGACCAACTGAGTGAGGTCTAGCGTTAAAGCAAGCTTTCGCATCTCTCGACCAGCGTGGTCTGTGCTCTGGTATGGGTACAGCCAGTCTTGATGATGGGCGTTGAAGTCCCCCAGAAGCACTAATTGAGCAGAAGTATACCTCTGTTGGGCTACATCAGCCGCCTCACTGAGGTGGTTTGTGAGCCTGTTTGTCTCTTCATCTCCGCTGTGCGAACGGTAGACACTAGCATAAAGAATTTTCTCCATGCCAGTGTCCACCAAAATCCACATGACGGAAAGTTGAGGGTCTTCAAGGTTGCGGAGACGCCGATAGCAAATGTCATCGCGGGCATACATACAAACTCCCGCCCCGGCCTAAACTTATGTTCTAGAACATAGCCTGGGTAGGCAAGGTACGCCGCGTCGGCTGGACATTTGATCTGCGTCTCCGTGAGGAACAGAATATGCGGTTTTTCGGTCTCAAGATGGTGGTGGACCGAGAGGATATTGGAGTGCAAGCCTCGAATGTTTGAGAGGTGCACTTGAAGGGAGAGGACGTGCTTCCGCTGTTTAACCTCTATTCTGTTTCTGCCTTTCATTTTGTGGGGAGTGAAGTTAGGTAAGGGAAACGGAAGTGGAAACGAGGCGCTAATTACCAACCCGTGATACATATTAGGTCTTTTCACCTATTGGGAACCAATCCTGGAGACCGCGGGGACGCCCGAGCCCCCCCAGAGGTGTCCATCGGGTCCTCTCGTCCGGTCACCAACCGGCACGATGGCGCACCTCCGGGATTTTTCGCGAGATGGCGGGGCAGCCTTTCATGAGTGGCTGGCTCACTACTTGGGCCCCCAACTATCTGCGGTCGGCCAGCGGAGAACCGTGCCTCGGATCCCGCTGCTCTCCAAGATTGGCTGCCAGGTAAATTGACCTTCAATGTATCACGACCAGCTATAGTAATCAACGCAACTGTTTCCGACCCGTTCCCCATAATGGCTTCACCAAACATTCATACCGTAAAGCGACCGCTTGGCGGCATGGCTTTGTCTGGTGGGTGGTAACACGCCGCGGCCTAAGCCTACCACCTGAAACGTACTGCTCTTTTGGCGCCACCCAGGGGACACGTGTAGGACATCGAAGGCTAAATCCTACGGACGCGAGCAGTAATAGCCCCCCAAAAAAAAGCTTTCTAGTATTAGCGGTCTCTTAGAAAAACCTCGGACAGACAGACAGACAGACGGACATGACGAAACTATAAGGGTTCCTTGTCAGGACTACGGAACCCCAAAAAAAGGGTCAAATCAAACTCTAGGAAGTGGTTCTACTTTAGCCTCCAAAATTACAGGACTTAAGTACAAGTGAAGTTAAGTAAAATCTTGTAGAAAGCTGCACATGAAGAATACAGAAAATAGCATCGTTTAAAAAACTAAGAGAACCGACTTCAAATGCCACGATATTAATTTTCAGTATCAAGTTGGAGGTGTTTATCACCATATCTCTGGAGATACTTATCAGATCTCGATGAAATTAAAATGGTACCACCCTTAACAACACCTTTGAAAGAGAGAAATAAAAAATATCCCTTTCAAATAAAAAATAATAATCAAAATCGATTCATAAACAAAGAAGTTATCCGCGAACAAACAATATAATTTATGATCGTACAAAACGAAAAAACCGACTTCACATGCCGCGATAGTCAAAGTACTGGCTAGTTATAATCATGTCATCAAAGTATACCAATTTGCTTATATTGCTTATCTCCATATCTCCGAAGACAGAAAATCAATAAAATTTAAATGGGACCAAACCCGAGGCATAATCTCTCAAAAAAAAAAAATTCAAATCGATTAATATTTAATTTTTAAACCTTCGCGATTTATTACACACATAATTATATTGTAATATGGGACTTATCGCGCTAAAACATAATTTTATTTACCTCGACGTTTCGATCAAGTTGTTTTGACCGTGGTCACGAGAAGACTGAAGTTGTGGGTATCAGCATTGTTTTGATTGAGAGTAGTTTGAAACTACCCTCATTTGATCTTGATCGGAGTTGCCATTGCGACACACAATACTGACGATATCGGCAGATTTTCGTTGATTTAAACTTACACAGACAGATATCTGAACGCCTCATCACACCATTATGCCCGACACTTAGAATCTGTAGCCAGGTCTTTGATGGACAGAGCTCATGACCTCTGTGACCCTGAACATCTGGAAGAGGAAATCGCTCATGTTAAGGAGGTACTTGTAAAAAACGGCAACAAGGTAAGGGGAAGAGGCCAACAAAGAGGCAGATTTTAGAAAGGGACCATTCAAGTTGAAAGGCAGCCTGCATTCATGCCATACGTGAAGGGAGTGACGTACAAGGTCGGAGCTGTGATACAAAAATACTCTATTAGGACAATTTTCACCCCTTTATCGAAGGAAGCAGCGCAAATACGTTCACCGAAAGATGTGATACCGTTTCAGACACCTGGTGTGTATAAAGTTGATTGCAGCTGCGGAAAATCGTATATTGGACAAATAAAGCGCACAATCGCAGAAAGAGTCAAAGAACATATTGCAGCTGTAAAAAACCGCCAGGTTAATAAGTCCGCCATCGCCAAGCATTTGCTAGATTCGGGACCTAACCACTGGATTGAACTTCTTGACCTTAAAATTCTCTCCACCGAACGTTACTATTACTCCCGTATTGTACGTGAAGCGGTTGAAATAAAATAAAACATCCGAATTTCAACCGGGAGGATGGTTTTAGATTGGCCACAACTTGGAACCCTGTGATTAGCAAGTGTTCCAGTCGAAGTTTAAATCAACGAAAATCTGCCGATGTCGTCAGTATTGTGTGTCGCAATGGCAACTCCGATCAAGATCAAATGAGGGTAGTTTCAAAATACTGTCAATCAAAACAATGCTGATACCCACAACTTCAGACTTCTCGTAGTCGTGGCCACGGTCAATGCAACTTGATCGAAACGTCGAGGTAAATAAAATTATGTTTTTAGCGCGATAAGTCCCGTATTACAATATAATTACGATTAATATTTGACGGAGTTCTGAGGTAACAAAGCAAACAAAGAATAAAAATATAGTCGAATTAAGAAACCTCCTATTTTGAAGTCGGTTTAAAAGGTTAATAACATACAACATCGTCGTGTAATAATAAAACTAAATTAATTTGCAGTCAGATATTTTCATTTTATTATTTTAAGTGTTTTTGTGATAGATAATGAAGTATTAAATCTATAGTTTTTTTTTCAGGTGATAAGTTTTCTAAATTCCGTTTACAAGCTATTTGACGAGCGGATTGAGTGCTACGACGTTTACAAAATAGAAACCATTGGCGATTCTTATATGGTGGCATCTGGACTTCCTGTCAGAAATGGTAAGTTACCTACTTATTTATTGTTTTAACTAAAGACCGGTATGACTCAGGTAATAAGGTCGAAAGTCGATAGCAACGTGCGACCGGTTTAAAACAGCACTGGAAGCGAAGGGGTAGGTGACAACAATCTCATTCTCAGATCCTTTTAAGTGAAAGATAATACCTAGAAGCTACGGCATTTTTTAACTACAGTACAGCGAGGTATGTAATATGTATGGTGAGTAACGCTCGTTTGGTGTAATAATAAGTCATATTATTAATCATCAGTAAATGATTACAACTACCAATGGCGCCATCTATCGTACAACCAGGCAGTGACAGCATCAGCGACATCTATTGACTTCTACGGTAAATAGGATCGCAGGACACGTTCGATTGTTTGCAAACTAGACGACGATCGCTTACGTAGAGGGAAAAGGCTACGATCGCTTAGTATTTACCACTATGAGCAAATAACGAGCATGTGGAAAATTTCTGTCAGATGGCGCTGCCTGTTCCAAATGTAAAGCTGTGTATCTGTATCATCGACAGTGCGTCAATTTAACGGCGACCCAGTCTCTGAAACAATGCCTTGTTGAGTCGTTAGTATACTGCGCAGTGATAATACTTATACACCTTAAAAGACATAAGCCAACAGGATACGGAGGAGTCCCCACAAGGATCAAAGATACAAATCTTCAAATTTCTAGCGACGAGAATTAACAGTTCTTGGTATTGCGAGAATTACGAGCTCTACGTGCAGATATAGGTAAAAACCTTTCCAATTAGAATCACAGATTTTTTGTAATAGAAATATCAAAGGTAACTGATCGGAGCATTGTGAATGGCAAAGACCCAAGTGGAAGTAAAGGCAGTTTCCGAATCCGAAATTGCTTTCGAATGATTGAGAATAACATAACCCTGCAGGATCCCTTTTAGTCTCGCTTGATCTCGATGCAAATGATGGAAGTATTCTTGGACATGAGAGGAAAGAATCTTTGTCAGAGAAAGTGCCTGAACCGTCGTTCCGTATCCGGCGTGAGGAAGATTTCGATAGGATTTCTAATTTACGTCGTGTTAGTAATGTTTAGAACTAACTACATCTAGTAATAGTCTTTTCTATAACAGATTTTAATAGATGTAGTAAATTCATTAAATCTGATGAAAAAAAAGATCTGTTGTTCTACTGCCAAACATTTTTACTTTTCGATTTTCACATTTGTAGTTTAACTTGTTCAATATTTCATAATGTAAACTTATCTGCTAAGCATAGACTTTTTTACTGATTTGGTCCAATGTTAAGCATGATGTTTTTGTACCAGGCAATAAGCACGCGACAGAGATAGCAAGCATGGCTCTAGAGCTACTAGAAGCTACTTCGATGTGCCGTCTCCCGCATCGACCTGACCAGGTAACTATCAATAAACTTAGTTAACCAAGCGAGAGCAAAGCACGAGCTAAGCATCTTTGTTTCAGCTTGAGCAAAAATGCTTTCGTATGACCGGCGGATGTCCGGCTGTTCTCCACTTTCTTAACAGATTCTCGATAATTTTTTTGAGCTAGTGTGGAAGTCTCTACTTGAATAGCGTTTTTAATAGCGATTTTTTGGCGAAGAAAAGAGACGCAGTGGTATAACTGTCTAGCTGTGTCTTCCTCTATTAGACCATATACCAATGTAGAGACCACCCCAGATTTCATAATTATATGGATTTTTTAATGTTAATCGCGTTTTTAGCAATTTTTCGAATTGGCGGATATACTGAGGTTCAAAGACGTAAAAAAACATGTGATGCTGCCTCGTCACCGGCCTGTGGTATTTAACTACGCTGTAATAATAACTAAATGGTTAACCCGCCATTTGTCGGTCGTCAGAGATGTTCGTTGGTCAGCAGGATGCACCACAGGCCGGTGAGGTTGGCTGGAAGCACTTAGATGGTTTTTGTGCTCCCTTACATCCCTGTGCTTTTTAACATCTCTATCCTCCTGTAGTGATATTTATCTATTATCTATTTTTCTTTTGAAGACACCTCCCCACACTATCTGGGAGAAATTATATAGTATTTGTGCTCCCTTACATCCCGCTTTGCTCATGTACATCCCTATCCTTCTGTAGGTAAATTTATGTTTTATCTATTTTTGTGTTTTCAAAGGCACCTCCCCACACTGTGTAAAGAAATCTGTGTCGCAAGACTCTTTACAAACATTCAAATTACGGACGCAAATTACACCAACACCCTGAAAATTTTAATGTTACAATTATTCGGTATGCATAAATACAACGCGAAAAAAACCGGTACGTTCATACCACATTTACATTCGCGTACAAGGCGAGGGGCGAGGTGCGAGTGTGAACAGACGCTCGTAGCTCGCCTCGTCCCTCGCAACGTCACTCGCGGCGCTCGCGTCCGGAGCGGTTTTTGGGGCACGAGTCAAAGGACCTCGCGTCGCACGCGAGTGGATGTTTACAAAGACGACTGAACTCGGCACGCGAGTGTAAACAGGCAACTCATTAACCATCGATCAACACGAGCCTCGCACGAGAGACGAGCGAGCCACGAGGCGAGGGACGAAGCGCGAGTGTAAAGCCGGTATCACATTAAATATTAATAATTCTCGTGAAAATTTTTAAACAAAAACTCTGAACAATTGTCTGCGGATTACATAAAGAATTGCCCCGAGTGGGAATCGAACCTATATGACCTTCGGCTTAGCAGGCAGTGTCTCTATGAAATGAAATGAAATTAAATTTATTGAGCTCATGGTCGTAGGTTACAAAGATCTAAAAGTAAATACAATGTATGGTTTCACTAGGGCCAGCTGTTCGAGCATACGAGCAAAGTTATTATAAAATATACTAAAAACTAAATCAATCAATAAACATGTTTTAAGAAAAGTAATAACATATTAAATTATTATGTCAAATTAAATAAATAAAATGTTAAAATTAAATGTTAAGATTTAAAATTATTTGATTTGTCATTTAAGTAATCTGTTGTTGAGTAGTATGCCTTGGTAGCTAAGAAGCCATTAAGGGCGGTTATAAAAATATGAATAGTACCAATGTCTTTGATTGCTTTCGGAAGTTTATTATATTATAATACTAGCAGCCCGCCCCGGCTTCGCACGGGTAGAACATATATGCCTACAACATTTGCATCAGTTTGTTGCATCGAATATAAAATATTAACATATTTAACAACCATCGTCATATTTCATCCAATTTACACAAAACCTTAACGAGTTATGCACCTAAACCTTCCTCATAAACACTCTGGCTATTGGTGAAAACCGCATGATAATCTGTTCAGTAGCTATTGAGATTATTGCGAACAGACAGACAGACGCAGTGATGAACTTTGTTTTATAATACTTACGTATTGATATTGGACGGCCCTTTGGCGTAAAGGATAGTTACCCTGATTCTGACCCGACGGTCGTTGGTTCTAATCCTAGCTATATACCTACCAATGAAAGTTTTATGTTTTTTTATGAATCATGAGTTTTCGTACAGTGGTAGTGGGATCATTAAATCTACCAAAAAGTAGCTTACCACCAAGGAGTACATCTGCCGCCGTAACCTTACGGCGTTCCCCGACGCAAAATGTTGGGGTAATATACGTTTAACGTGTGTATCAGTGTGTCTGTCTGTAGCATCTTAGCACCTAACCGGATGAACCGATTTTGTTTTTATTATTGATAGTTTTTTTTTTGTTTGATAGATGTCTTCATCGAGAGTTTTCTTAGCTTTGATTCATGAAAATTCGTTCAATCGCTATGAAATCAACTTTCATAGATCTGATCAATTCGAAAATCTTCTTCTTCAACGATACTGTAAGAACATGGAAGCCTCCTGGACTCTACAGAATACTCAAATCCTCACCAACTTACAGCTCAGATTTTAAATGTCGTGTTTAGAGTCATTGGAAAAAGCTAATATACATAGATCAGTCGGGGTGGTTTAAAATATTATATTATATTATTATATATATAGATGAATATTATTTTATACAATAGATCATATTATTATACTATATTGACTTCAAATTGATTGTGATCGGTGGGGATCTACAGCATAGCTAAGCTTATAATAATATTTTTCGAAGTAACTATGACCTAATCTGTGGTTTCACTGCAAATATTTTATTAATTTTGCTATGCGTGTTTGTGAAATTCGTGATATCTTCTAGAGTTTTCATTTGAATTATATACTGTAAAGGACAATTTTAATTTATAATATGTGGCCAAGCTAATTAACGTAATTATTTGGATAAGGATTAATACTATATACTTGAAAATAGCCTTGGAAGTTGTGTAAAATTTTTTAACAAAAATTTTAAGATTAAAATGGTGACTGTGAGTCAACCTTAAGAGATAGACATATGCTGTTGCGGACTTTTTTGTAGGTCTTATTAAGTTGTACAACTCTTGCATAGAAAATATTCTTCTATCTATTTTCAATTAAGCAGCGTTCGTAAGAAACGTGTTTTTTCGACCGTTTTTTTGCCGACTTAGGTTGCAAATTAGGTCTCCACGAATGTATGAATGTGTACCTTTGATTTAAACGGGATAATATATAGCCTATTTTCATTCCGAAAGTTCATTCTATGTATTAGTGAAATAATTTTTTAAATCGGTTCAGTAGTTTTTGAGCTTACTCATTACAAACATACAAAAATACAAAAATACAAATGTTCTCTCTTTATAATATTAGTATAGATATAGATAGATGCCATACAAAATATGCTATTTTTAAAAAGTGCTGTTTTGTCACCTGGGTGTCTCAGTTTGTTTTCGCGTCAAATACCTGCGGGAAGTTTTTCGAATAAATTTAATCGCGAATAAATTTTTATCGCGAATATTCCATTATATATTTATGCAAGGAAAAGTTAATATTTTTATTAATAAAAAATGTTCTTTAAACGAATCTCTCTGTATATACTCTCCACAAATAGCTCGAACACATCTCTTCTGGGCTCTGAACACCGTGAGCTTATCCGTGGAATTCCCCCAAAATATTACGCTATATCTGAGCGCAGACGCGACATAGCCATGGTAGGCAGACATCAAAGTGTTTTTGTTTGCAACTTTATTAAGTTTATACAATGCATATGAGAATTGGTTCACACGTTTTGCAACTGATTCTACTTGCTGTTTCCAGGTCATTTTATTGTAAATATATACACCTAAAAATTTGGTGGATTCAATTTCTTCAATATGTTTACCACAGTAATTTACATCTCAATTTCTTATCTAAATTTTCTAATTGTTTATATTTAACCAGTCAATTACATATGTCAAAGTATTATTAATGTCACATACAAGATTACTAATATAAGTTTTTGGTGATTTCAATAAAATAGTAATAGCATATAAAGTCATCGGATGAGTCGTTACATCAGGTAAATCATTTATGTAGACAAGGAATAACAGCGGCCCCAGAATACTTCCCTGGGGCACGACGAAGTGAAGTTTTCTAGGATTAGAAATATGAATTTTCTCTGATTTTGTTTTTACACAATTTTCGATTGACATGAGTCGCTATACTCGACTCTGTACTCGACCCATCATGCCAGCCAGATATTGATGATGATGTTTCAGACGCTGTGCATGAGGAGCGGTATTCACATAGGTCCTTGTGTGGCTGGTATTGTCGGCAGTAAGATGCCCCGTTATTGTCTGTTTGGTGACACCATTAATACAGCCAGTCGGATGGAGAGCACTGGAGAACGTAAGTATATAATACATACATAAATCACGCCCGTTCCCGTTGGGGTAGGCAGAGACTACTTCTTTCCACGTGCTACGATCCTGACTTACCTCTTTTCGCTTCTTCCACTTTTATAAACGCCTTTATACATGCTCGCCGGTTATAGGTTAGGTACTGTTGACTTGGCCTTTCTTTAAAACGTCTCCGATTAAGTACAAAATGTAAGTACATTACAGTATTTTTTAATTATTTAAATGTGTTTTCTTAGGCCAAACAAAAATTAGATAAAAATAATATGCCGTTTTTATTTTCAAAAAAAATCTTCTTAACCCCGACGCAAAACGAAGTGTTGTTAGTTTGACGTGCCCATCTGTGTGTCTTTCTTTGGCATCGTAGCGCCCAAGTAGACAATTTTGATCTATATTTTTTATAGAGCTTCTTATCTTTGATTAATAAAAATCCGTTCAGCTATTTTAATACTGTTTGCTTTTCTCTATAAGTTGATGACGCTATAAAATCAAGTTTCATGAGTCTGATCAATTTTGAAATTCGATATCATCTTACTTTAACGATATTGAACATGAACATAAAAACATGTTAGCATTGACTTGATGCTTGGAGATCTCCTGGAATCTGCAGAATACTCAACTCCTCACCAACTTACAGCATGTCGGTTTTAGACTCATTGGAATGGTCTCTTTGAAAAGATTATACATAGATCAGTCGGGGGTGGTTTCAAATTTTGAAAAATTTTGAAAGTATTATATTCATATCGTATTGTATTGTTAACGTTGTTTTTACAGCTATGAAGATTCAAATATCAGAGGACGTAAAAAAGGCGTTGGACAAAACTGGACTATTCGTAACCAGCCCGCGAGGTGTTGTCGATGTGAAGGTAAAAAATATGATGTTATCGCTGCTTTACTCACGTTTTTTTGTCATTTGATAAGCTACCTTGACCACTATCTCGCCTGGTGTTAAGCGATGCTGTGGTTGAAGATGGTGAACACGCTAGGCCTAGAATGGTCGAACTCTCAAGGGTTGTGTGCTGCCGGAACACCGTAAGTTGATATTTCACTATAATTTTCACTATAATTAACTTATAATATATCGTTGTTTATATTATTGGCATTTTATTCAGTTGTGCCACCCTCGGTTAGCGAAAACCGGTAGCACCCATTGCTTTAAACTTCAGTGAAAATCACTTGTTTAAAAAAATAATTGGTGCCTAGAGACTTAACAGATGGCTTTAAAAATTAACGCCATGGTCTGACACTGTGATCTAAACTAATATTATAAAGAGGAATTATTTTATTTTTTGTATGTTACAATTTAACTCAAAAACCAATGGACCAACAGGACAAGCGATACAATTAGCCCCGTATTCGTGGGTGAAACCGCGTGGCGCTTCTAGTACTGGATATATCGGACAAACATCATATTTCCTTTTCATTTGTTTTCGACGCTTTAGCAAAAAATAGATAATAACTTTAGACAGTGATGAGTGACATCTCAGAAGGTTCGAAGAATGGCCCAGATAATAAAAAGCACGGTTCAAAAGCCACCTAACAAGTGTAGTCCAATTTTTTTTCTTTTTTTTAAATAAAAACGGCTCATTCAGTTAGATAATAACAGATAAGGTTGTACATGTACACTGTAGAATATAAAGGCTCGGGACTTACAGAGATGGTACTCGATGATCCATATTAGAGGGTAATATAGTAGCTGGCATTATAACATCGTTTTGGAGGCATACTCTTGGCGGTAGGCCACCCGCCCAATTGTTGAATTTGAATCAGTCGATTGCATCTCTTCTTCGTCTGACAGCGTGAGAGGCGTGTGTGTCCGGAGAGAATATCTGTGAAAACAACAGAAATAAAATTTAATTTCTGGCTAGACTGCGCTATTTCTTTGACGTTTCTCCAATACTGGGAGCGGATTTGGTGGCACTGATTGACCGTGTGTGGTGTATAAAACTAACAGATTTTGTTTGTATATAATGAACATTCATTTACGATGTTCGAGTATAATTTTGAAAAGCATCCTGCTTAGGTCCCCAAAAGCCTTGAATACTTCAGTTTTTTTATAACAATACTAAAGTAATGTCTTTATTGTACTTGAAGCTTAATTTTTTTTTTAAAGCTTACTAGCAATGTGGGTTGCACATAACTTTAGTAGTCTCTAGCCTTTGCTATAGGACGTCGATGCTCTAACCTAACCCCTCCAGCTAAAAATAATATTACAATAGGTGGGGATCGAACTCACGACCTATCGATCGCCAGGCCGACGCCTTAGCCATTAGGCATTGCCGCTTATGTATCTGCCTATATTGTAAACTATTAACTTTCGGTCATACATTGGGGGTCTAAGTGTGTCACATTTTAGCCCCCCTATCTGATCCTGCCAGGGATACGTCAAGGTACCAATACCCTATATATATATATACTCGTATGTACAAAAATTGATCGTTTATATGTAAAATATTGTTTAATCCTTGTATGTAGTACCTACAGTCATGGCTACAGTTGTGTACGTAGTATTATTATCTGTTCTGTGGTTTTGCACAACACGCGGCTCCTAGTTACTATTATTTTGTTCTGTGTCGCATCACAGGCGTGTAGCGTATTTTGAACGTTACCGAGGTTACGCAGTAACTATTATATAATCTGTGACCGAGGTAACTAGGTTTGATTTCGCATTTTTGCTATCAGAGAATACATCTTCTGTCCTTGTACTATTTTTATTCCATGGTACAGGGTAAAGGCGAGATGACAACGCACTGGCTCGAAGGAAGGACTGGACCTTCGCCAGTGAGACCCACAGCCGCCCTCGACTGCACGCCTAGCTTCCTCGCCCGGATTCACTCGCAAGGAAGAACTTCTCCCAGATACTGTGACAAGAGAACCTACTGAACATATTGTTGAACAAGATTCTGTTTTACAGTTAAACTAAAACCCAACTGTCGCCTAATATCTAATGTGTTCCGGCAGCTATCCTTGATACGCCAACTCTGAAATGATACATCCGAAAGTTCGGGCCCGACCGAAGCACGACCGAGTTTGCCGACGACCAACTACGAAAAAAGTTCGGACTCTTTTGAAATAAAATGACGATAAAACTCAGTCAAATTATCGGTCGTGCTTTTTTATTTGAGAAGGGTTTACGATACATCAAATGTCAAATGAATTTTGGTCGGACTGAATGATAAGCTAAACCGACCGAACAAACCGAATGTGATCGAATCGTCATAGGAAGCGCCCGATAATTTCGGCCGATACTTTGGATTACCGGAGTAGGCCTCCAGTTCCCATTCAAGGCTTAGCTTGTTACTATCGTCGACCGCATCATCACTTACCAACAAGTGAGACAGTTGATCTAAAAAACTACGGTACAAAACATTTTATTAAAAATCAATAAACTCGACAGCGGATGAATTCTGATACATTTTGAGTGATTATTTTTCATACTTAACTTTAAATAGTTTGTCCTAAATATAAATAAATAATAAATACGAAGCCAAATAATATGAGAAACCTAAAAATAACGTTGAAATAGGTAAGTACCTAATCAATAATAAATAACGGTCGGTTCAGGTTATCATTCAGTCTGACCGAAATACATTTAACATTTTGTTGTATCGTAAACCTTACCATAGAAAAGATAATAATTAACCCTACTAAACGAAAAAATCCCGACCGATAATTTGACAAGAGGTTTACCGTCATTGTATGCCAAATATATCCGAACTTTTTTCGTATTAGGTCATCGGCAAATTTGGTCGTGTTTCGGTCGAGCCCGAACTCTCGGATGTGTCATTTCGGAGTTGGCCTCCTGTATCCTGCCAACTTTATAAACCAGAGGTTTCTTAACAATATTTTCATTCACCTGAGGGCTATTTTGAAATATACGACTGGATTAGAACCCTCTACCTCTGGCATCCAAGCCGACCATTCTTCCAATGCACTTCCGAGCTCTCAAATAAGTTCTGCCAGCTTTGGGCGAATTAATTATCAGGCGTTACAGTAAAATATAAGGAAATCATGTTTATCGTTAGTATTTACTAAGTTATTATTTTCCTTGTCAGTGATGTGCCAGAAAATTAATGCGTAGTTACGATTAAAATATAGTAAATATGTAGAGCTAGTGTATTAATTAACCAGGAAATATATTTACATATTAAAATATTATTATATTTTAAAGTTTCGTAATAGTATTATTTAAAATTGTATATTATAAAAGTCTTATCTATTAAACTAGTATTTACTTACCATTATTAAAATTAACTGAAATAGGGACCTACTCAAATAAAAATTGGCTAAACATTTTTTTATCTAGTTTTATTATGGTTCCACACGTTAAGTGTATCCATAACAATTTCTCAGCGCAGTCAATGCGTTCAATTCAAAGTTGAGTCCAAGTCAAATTCATGTCAAGTTTAAGTCAAGGAACCAGGAAAGATGTTGTATTGGAAGATTTTACTGCAGAGTACACAAAACGGAAATATTCTAGATTGTAAAATTAAAAAGGAAAGGGATGAAAGTGAATGTAAGTAAGACCAAAGTAATGGTTTTTGAAAGAGAAGAAAGAATGACAAATTGTAAGGTTACGATTGAAGGAGAGAGTGTAGAACAAGTGAAAGAGTTCGTGTACCTGGGTTCTAAGTTTACGAGAGATGGTAAGTATGAAAGTGATATTGAGCGAAGAGTTTTGGCTGGAAACCAAGTGAGTGGGGCACTGCATAACTCTATGAGAAGTCAGAACGTGTCTAAAAAAGCACGACTGGCTGTACATAAGGGAGTGTTGGTTCCCACACTCATGTATGGTAGTGAATGCTGGGTATGGCAGAAGAAGCATGCAAGTAAAATTAATGCTGTAGAAATGAGAAGTTTGAGAAGTATGATTGGCGTGACTCTGATGGATAAGGTGGAGAACAGCATGATAAGGGAATGTTGTGGTGCGGTAGAAGATGTGGTGACAAAGATTGAGAAAGGGATGCTTAGATGGTTTGGACATCTAGAGAGGATGGATGAAGAAAGACTGACGAAACAGATTTATGAGACGAGTTCGAATGGGGCAGCCGGTAGAGGCCGACCTAGGCGAACGTATCACGACCAGATCGGAGACGTTTTAAAGAAAGGCCAAGTCAAAAGTACTTATAACCGGCGAACATGTATAAAAGCGCTCATGAAAGTGGAAGAAGCGAAAGAGGTATGTCAGGATCGTAGCATGTGGAAAGAAGTAGTCTCTGCCTACCCCAACGGGAAAAAAGGCGTGATTGTATGTATGTATATACAATTTTTTACACTTGTATACATATTCACTGACACTAAGGCTGAATTCACCGAATTTCACTAGAACATCAATTTTAAAAACACCCGATAATTTCGTACACATTGTAAACAATTTTAAGTTTATTATTGACTGTTTTCCACGAAAGTTACACGGCCAAAATTTGAATTTTTCACAATTTACAACGCGACAACTTCAAATCTCAGAAACCACTTAAATCAAAGTGTAACAGAATTTATACTGGTAGGTAGTGTAACTGTTTTCCTATTTAAGAGTATGACTCAAAACACAATATACATTGTATTGTACCTACATACATATTAGGGAAACGTAGCTTGCTTTGTTTTAAGGCTAAAGCTTCATGAACTGAAATCCAATCCATGTTTCAGTATTGAACAGGAAAATCCCTGAAATTCGCAGTGGCCCTCCGGTGAAGGAAAAACATCATTAAGAAACCAATCACCCTCGCATAGTGGTAGGAAACTATCTAGTGTCCGCATGGCCAGCTACCACCCTCAAGTTAAAAAATCTGTCGCCAAAACATCTAATGTGGTCCGGCAGCTATCCTTGAGAGCCAGTTCCCATTCTAGGCCTAGCGTGCTTACCTGCATCTTCAACCGCATCATCACTTACCAACAGGTGAGATAGTGGTCAAACGCTAGCCTGTAAGATATAAAAAAAAATCATAGATAATATGTCATTGGGCGTGTTAATATCTATGTAGTGTACTGTTCATTGAGACCATGGCAATGAGCCCAAACTCGGCATCTCTGTTTGTTGGTAAGGAGCTGAGTATTCTGCAGATTCCAGTAGATGTTCCAGGATCAGGTCAATGCTATCATGTTCTTTCAAAATCGTTGAAGTAAGAGGATACCGAATTTCGAAGTGACCAGACCTATGAACTAGAGAAGCAGCAACTAGAAAACAGCTCATAGTCTTAAAACGGCTCAACGGATTTTCATGAATCAAAGATAAGAACACTCGATTAAGACGCCTTTCATTCATTTGGGCACTACGAGGCTCAGACACACACACATACACAGATACACACAACAAACTTATAGCACCCCTACTAGACGTGTGTAACTCAGGAGTGATTAACTAAAAAGAGTTATATCTCCTTAAACCAAAGATTATATCCGTGTATCTTACATTTCACCACCATCTCTTTATCTCTTTTATATCTTCAACGCAACAACTCATTTCGCGGAGTTAGAGTAAGCGGGATGTAACCATATAACATACCATGCGTTAAAAAGAGAGCGTAAAGGAGTTAGAGTAAGCGAGATACATATAACTCTCTATGCGTTAAAAAGAGAGCGTCATGGAGTTAGAATAAGAGAGATGTAAACATATAACAATCTATGTGATAGAAAGGGAGCGTAGCGTCACAGAGTTATTAGGGATATAGAGATATAAAAGATATATCTAATAATATATCTTTTGTTCAAAATGATACGTATCTATCTTTTCTCATTATGGATATGGTTTGCACATGGCTAACCCCTACTTTTTGCGTCAGGGGTTAAAAATAGTCGCTTCCCGCCCTTTGTTCCTCACTATTATGAAAAAAAACTTCATCCCCACTTCTCATATAGGGGAGCTACCCTAAAAAAAAATATTTTTCAGAATTTTATTTCAGCACTTTGTCGGCGTTATTTATTTACATACCCCCACAAAATTACAGCTTTCTAGTATTAACGGTCTCTTAGCAAAACCTCGGACAGACAGACAGACGGACATGACGAAACTATAAGGGTTCCTTGTCAGGACTACGGAACCCTAAAAATGAGCTGTTATTATAAGTGGATCTCCAATTGCTAAGCCCAATAGCTAAGGCGTCGGTCTGGCGATTGAGAGGCCGTGAGGTTGACCCCCAATTAGACCCATTGTACTTTTGACGTGAACCCACTCCAGAGGCTCCAGACACAAGCATGATATGTAGCTTGGTTGGAGGGCTCCAAATTTCAAGTCTCTACGAGCGGTTTAGGCTGTGCACGTCGAGGTACATCTAGTACGTAGAACATTCATATCGATGGCTGTGCGTTTGTCTCTAAGTCAGGCAGTGAGTAAGTCAGGACAAAGATTCTTATAGTATTTATATTAAATATTATGCAGTAGGTATATAATGCCTGGAGGAGCTACTGGTCCATGAAGGAACTAATGAAGGGACAACTTCCGGTGTCATTGAAACGGCAACTCATTGACACTTGTATTCTGCCCATCCTAACCTACGGTGCCCAAACATGGTCGATTACTGAGTCTCAAAAATCCAAGCTCAAGGTATGCCAAAGAGCAATGGAGCGCAGCATACTGGGAGTGAAAAGAACAGACAGAGTACGCAACACCGATCTGCGCTCAAGAACCGGCATAGCTGACGTGGGTGACAAGACTGCCAGGCTGAAATGGGACTGGGCGGGTCATACTTGTCGGATGCATCCCGACAGGTGGGCCAAAATTGTCACGCAGTGGGTGCCTGAAGACGGCCTTCGACGTAGAGGAAGGCCCAAAAAGCGGTGGTAAAACGATTTGGATTGTTTTCACAATGACTGGCCTCAAACGGCGTTAGATAGAGATAGGTGGAAGAAAATGGGGAAGACCTTTGCCCAGCAGTGGGATCAAATAGGTTAGTTAAAAAAAAATATTATAGAAGATTATTATTATACTTCTTCAATCAATAAACATTCAGGTAAATCCGAAGAATTTCACGGAATGTCAATCAATTATTTGACTTCGGTAATTTATATGAATGTGATACTTTAAATAAATCGCATAATATTTTGTCTTCATTTTGTTTTTTTATAATGAATATAAAATATTAAAAATGTGTTTATTTGTACGTTAGTGTAATTGCATGCATAAATGATCCAGGCGCTTTTTAACCGACTTCACAAAAAAGGAGGAGGTTCTCAAATTTTTTTTTGTGTGTGTATGTTACGCGATTTCTCCGTCAATTGTGAACAGATTCAAATGATTCTTTTTTTAATAGGTAGGATACGTTTCCGAGGTGGTTCCATTTTAATTTTATCGAGATCTGATAAGTATCTCCAGAGATATGGAGATAAATACCTCAAACATAGGAGAATGTACTGGTTTTAGTAGAAGAGTCCCAAGAAGATTATACACAGTGGAGGTTGCTATTGCATATACTTTTGAAGACTAAAAAATATGACCTTGAATAATGTTCTTACATCTTTCTTCTCGTTGATTTTGGTTTTTGACAGATATTCTTTCCGTAACTGTGAGCGAGATAGAAATAAAGGTGGGGATAATTTTTTTTTTTTAATATATCTTATAGGCTAGCGTTTGACCACTATCTCACCTGTTGCTAAGTGATGATGGGGTCAAAGATAGAGAAGTGGACTAGAATGGGAACTGGCTCTCAAGGATAGCTGCCTGAACACATTAGATGTTTGGCGACAGATTTTGTAACTTGAGGGTGGTAGCTGGCCAGGCGGACACTAGATATGTCCTACCACCATGCGGGAGTTGTTGGTTTCTTAACGATGTTTTCCTTCACCGGAGGGCCACTGTGAGAAGCGCACATATATTTTTCGATAGAAAAATTCATTGGTGCACGGCGGTTTGAACTCGGTACCACGGCATCAAAGCCGACTGTTCTGCCAATTACGCCACCGGGCCCTCAATAAATAATTATATATTAATAATTATAATAAATAATTATATGTAAATATAAATAATTTGTCTTCACAGGAATGTTCTACCGGGCAAAGTCTTGTTAGGGTGCAAACTTTTTTAAACATACCTAAGATTTTTTGACATGACATGACGTTTGGCGAAGATGGCGGCCATTTCAGTCCCGCGACACTGCATACATTATTAAATAACTCAGAATTATGAACGTACTTTGTACCAATCAACACTGCAAAAAAATTATAAGTATAATACCACAGATTACATAATAGTTACTAGTAAATAATACTTTCCGTTGTTAGGTTGGCTACACAGTGCTTTCATAATTCCGGTTTTAACAATATAGGGAAGTGCCTCTTATAACGTAGTAGAGTGATTCAGTACTCTGTTGGCCATATGGCCAGTCTACCGAAACTGCAGTACAAAAAAAAAGATCTATGAAAACTAATGAAAAGGGGGGCGCGTCCGATGGAAGTCTATATTCGTCTCACTCACTATTTCTTACTTTGACGTCGTTACTTCTCGTTTTGACATTTCGCTATTTGGTCAGTTTGCTCTATGGGAGTCCCGACTCTTCTTAACGTAGTGGTTATATTCTCTTTGCATATGGCGGCAATTAATGTTAATAATCGCAAATAATACTTTTTAATATTCATTTTGGAATACTAGTCCGTGTTTTTGAAATTATTGTGATAAAATAGACAATTAATTATCGTGTGTGATGCTTTAATTGCACAGGGCCATTTTGGACATTGTCCTTTGATACCTTGATGACATCATTAATACTAGTGAATATTTTCACTATAGCGCGGCATTTAAAGTCAATTTTTTTAGGGTTCCGAACCCAAAGGGTACCAAATGAACACTTTCTGAGACTTTGTTGTCCGTTTGTCCGTCCGTCCGTCCATCCGTCCGTGTGTCTATACATATATGCGCACTTTACAGATCTGTATCTTCTTAACCGTTATAGTCAAAAGTCAAAGTTAATGGATCATAGATACTATGTATGTAGTAGTAGTAAGTAGGTATGTTAGTAAGTAAGTAGATACGAGTACATGTAGGTATTATATATCTACTACCTTTTAGACTTGGCTGGCACCGACTTCAAATAGATAAGTGGGTAGCGCTTATAATAATTTTAAGTAATTTATTTTTCGCTTTTGAGTGCCTGTTTGTGGTTATGAAGTAGGTTTTATTTTTTTTGAAAAATAACTTATTTTATGTACGTTCACCGATTACACAAAGATGATTGGACCGATTTGGATTTTTTTCTTTTGTTTGATAGGTTATAATTTTCATGTAGTCCCATTAATATTTCATTGAGATCTGGCGAGTACCTCAAGGGATACGGAGATTTAATAAACACCTTAAACTTGGTACTGAAAATAAACTATTAAAAAAAAAAAAAAACAATTTCATATTATAACTACAAACAGGCACTAAAAAGCGAAAAATAAATTACTTATTATAAGCGCAAGTCACTTATCTATTTGAAGTAAGATACATGTAGGTAGTATATATCTACTACCTATTAGACTTGGCTGGCATCGACTTCAAATAGATAAGTGGGTAGCGCTTATAATAATTATAAATAAAATAAATAATAAATAAATAAATCTTTATTTCAGGTAACTTATGTAAACATGAAATGTTATACTAAGACCCATATTATTCATAAATACCTTACAAACTAGCATATATATAATATACCTATTTACTAAACATAGATCCGGTATCCGACCTCGAAAGCGCGAAACTTGACACCCCTCGGCCAGAATTCCTCCACCATATATGTTCCAAGGGACTTAGACGGAACCCGCACCACAAATCAATTGAAGTTGATATTGTGATGCGACTCCAACTTCACCACCCTCAGGGACATATTAGTCTTCAGCTTGGTATATTCCGCAACCTCCTCCGCCTTGATGGTATAATGTACGCGGGATATGTACAGCTGCGTCGTGGGTATCTCCGGTCGCAGTAAATGGGATGGACCTGTCGGTGCGGTACAGCACTTGTTTCGGTTTGACGGCTTCTTTTTCTTCTTTTCCACCTTTTTGAAGCCGTCATCGTCTCGATCTGCCTCCTTCCTTGCAGAAGGAACGGAAGAGGCAGCATTCTGTTTCCCTTCATGAGATGCAGCGACAGCGTAGGAACATTGAGGGGTAGATGCACCTACGTCGGACGGTCTCCGCGCTGGAGTGGGAGTGCGGGCGGCGGGACGCGGGGCATGGGACGGCACGGCAGCAGGCTGTGACACATTAAATGAGGTCGACTCTAAACTGCCGATAGATGCATTTTGTGCACCGTGACGTGTGTTCACAGTATCAGTCGGCGGTGACCTACTTACTGACATAGCGTTGCGTAACGACACTACATCAGCACGTAGTTCACTAATGGTGGTTTAACTTCGGCCAGATCGTTTTCAGGAATGTTATATCCTTCAGGAGCATGGTGCAGTCGATGTGTTCGTATGAGACAAGAGGAATGCGGTCCAGCTGCTTCGCCACGAACGTGGGCACGTCGTCCGGGTCGGTCTCCTTCAGCAGGGTGACGATGTCCTGCGCGCTCTTCTCGCCTCCGTCTCTCCGGCGAGATGGCATCGCGTCCAGCTTGCCGACACTCTGAAAGAGTAGGGTCTTGCTCTTGCAGACTTCCTCCTCCTTGAAGCTCGACTTGCAGATGTGAATGATGGTAGGTTCATCAAACGAGTCGATGGCGTACTGTATGAACGCCAAAAGCTCATTCGCTATGAGTTGCTGAGAACCCATAGCGCTACGCGGGTAGCGGCTGCCGCCGTGCGACTCCTAGTATATTAAGTAATTTATTTTTCGCTTTTGAGTGCCTGTTTGTGGTTATGAAGTCGTTTTTTTTTTTTTGTAAAATAATTTATTTTTCTTTTTGCATGTATATGCATAAAATAAATAATAGTATGGTATATGTTAAAACGTTACGGCCGTCAATTTGTAAACCGATTCGAATGATTATTTTTATCACAGTAGGGTTATATCCCTGAAACTGTTCACTTACGCCTTAGAGGATATGTTTAAGACGCTGGACTGAAAAAAATGTGGCATCAACATCAACGGCAAGTACATCACTCACTTACGATTCGCAGATGACATCGTCATTATAGCAGCAACGTTACAGGACTTACGATGGATGTTGAATGGCCTAGCTGATTCTTCTCGTCGCATCGGTCTCCGGATGAATTTGGATAAAACCATAGTCATGTACAACGAGCACGTTGTTCCGGAACCGATTGCTGTAGATGAAATCCATCTCCAAGTTGTTGTGCAGTGTGTTTACCTAGGGCAGACGCTCCAACTAGGCAAACATAACTTCGGAAAGGAAATCCAGAGAAGAATTCAGCTGGGCTGGGCAGCATTTGGAAAACTCCGTCGAGTCTTCTCGTCGCATATACCACAGTGCCTAAAGACAAAAGTCTTTAATCAGTGCGTCCTACCCGTCATGACATATGGAGCCGAGATGTGGACACTCACGGTTCGTCTCGTCCACCAATTTAAAGTTGCTCAGCGAGCTATGGAAAGAGCTATGCTCGGTATTTCTCTGCGGGATCGAATCCGGAACGAAGTAATTCGCCAGAGAACTAAAGTGATCGACATAGCTCAACGGAGTAGCAAACTGAAGTGGCAGTGGGCTAGTCATATCTGCCGTAGGACCGATAACTGTTGGGGTGAGGGTCGGAACACCTCCTCGTGGTGTACCCTGGGTATCGCCGACCACTTTTCCTAGACTACTGGGTTAAGTTGTCGACCAATAGAGAAGTTCCGACGTGAGGGGCTCCTCCGCGTGTCCCTCTGATATTTAGCAGAGGGCACAGTTTGACGGGGCAAGGCGGGCTCGGTGGTGGGAGCCGCCTGGTGGTGGGTCTGAGCATAATGCTCAGACTAAGTGGCGGGGCCGGTAACGGCTGCAAGAGGGCTGCTCGCATGCTTTTGACATGCGAGCCGGACGGTGGACGGTGTGCGAGTAGGGGTAGTTGCCCTTCGCACACCTGTCATCAGAGGGACGGAGGGTGTGGTAAGTTTGACGAGAAGATGAGCCACACTCCTCTGTCATTGTGGGGTAACTGTCGAAGAGTCGGGGGACTCTCCAACGGCTTGCACTCCCTACATGACGGTTGAGGGTTGACTTTGGTGAGCAAGGTCAGCCCTCCGCAGCGGCAGAGGCCCATTCGGGTCTGCCACAGGGGCAAGTTGGTGAATGCTAGCGCAACCCCATCATGCCCCACCACGTTAGATGACGGCTCACCCTAGGTTTTTAGTGCGGTATCCTGCCTTTTAGGCAGCGAGTCCCACATAATCATCTCGCTCCCCCGGGCTGTGTATCCATAAAGGATATTCCTGGGTCAAAAAAAAAGGACCGATAACCGTTGGGGTAGACTGATTCACTATCTCACCTGTTGGTAATAATCATATGACTATGATCCATGTGGTACAGGTTTTTGCTCAACAGTTGCAAGCTGTCAAGTAGTGATAGTCATTGAACACTGCGATCTATGCGCTTTACCAGCGCTTTACCATTCGAGCCTGCAACCACCTCCGTTACGTTTTTTAGGGTTCCGTACCCAAAGGGTAAAACGCGACCCTATTACTAAGACTCCACAGTCCGTCTATCTGTCTGTCTGTCTGTCTGTCTGTCCGTCTGTCACCAGGCTGTATCTCATGAACCGTGATAGTTAGACAGTTGAAATTTTCACAGATGATGTATTTCTGTTGCCACTATAACAACAAATACTAAAAACAGAATAAAGTTAAAAATAATAGAGGGTCCCCATACAAGAAACGTGTTTTTTTCGGCATTTCACACCATATATATATTTTTTTTATATCTTATAGGCTAGCGTTTTCACCACTATCTCACCTGTTGGTAAGTGATGATGCAGTCGAAGATGGTAAGCACGCTAGGCCTAGAATGGGAACTGGCTCTCAAGGATAGCTGCCGGAACACATTAGATGTTTGGTGACAGATTTTCTAACTTGAGGGTGGTAGCTGGCCAGACGGACACTAGATAGTGTCCTACCACCATGCGGTGGGTTGTTGGTTTCTTAACGATGTTTTCCTTCACCGGAGGACCACTGTGAGAAGCGCACATACATTTTTCGATAGAAAAATTCATTGGTGCACGGCGGTTTGAACTCGGTACCACGGCATCAAAGCCGGCCGTTCTCCCGATTACGCCACCGGGCCTATGTATATCTATGAACGCTTAGGTTAGGTAAACGTCCCAAAGATGGCGTTATATTGAAATGTCGATCCCTAACACCTTTGTTAGACGTTAGATGGCGTTATAATAAATAAAATGTTTATTAATTATTATTTTTGCTGGCGAAAAATGATAGTGGTATTTTTTGCTCGATCTTATAATATACTGTAGTGTGGTACGGAACCCTACGAATGCGAGTCCGACTTGCAATTGGCCAGTTTATTTATTTCTCATATGCTAGCGTTTGACTACTATCTCGCCTTGTGGTAAGCGATGATGTGGTTGAGGATGGTCAGGTCAACACGCTAGGCCTAGAATGAAGTAACTCTCAAGGGATGTGCTGTCGGAACCAACTAGAATCTCTTTTGTGCCGGAACACCGTTAGGTTTTATGAAGCACATTTTCTCCTTAAATTTTATCTTAGATCCTTAGACATCATAGCTTTTTCTAAAACACATTCATTAATTGGCAACTGCCCCGACACTATAACCTGATAACTGCACTGATATATATTTGAAAAAGTTATATTAGACCAGCTTTTGGCACATTTTAATATTAATCATCTTTTAAATCACAAACAATATGGTTTCACTAAGGGGCGTTCTACTACTGATGCTGGAGTAGATCTTCTTAAACATATATTTGATGCCTGGGAGAAAGCACAAGATGCTATCGGCGTTTTCTGTGACTTATCTAAAGCGTTTGATTGCGTCTGTCACAAAACGCTAATTTGCAAATTAAAACACTACGGCGTTAACGGAAAAGCACTTGATCTGGTCTCATCCTACCTCAGTAATAGAATACAGATGGTTGAGGTCAATGGCGTCAGGTCATCTGGATCCCTCATAAAAATGGGAGTTCCGCAGGGATCGATCTTAGGACCATTTTTATTTCTAGTTTATATTAATGACTTGCCGTCTTTCGTGCAAAACTTATGTGACATTGTTTTGTTCGCGGATGATACATCCTTAATATTCAAAATAGATAGGATTGCGCCTGGATTTGACGATGTTAACAAATCAATCGCACAGGTTTTGAATTGGTTTACAACCAATAACTTATTACTGAACGCCAAAAAAACTAAATGTATTAAATTCTCGCTGCCAAATGTAAGAAAGGGTGTCATTAATAGCAGGATATTAATAAACGATGTACCGATAGAATTTGTTGAATCCGCTACATTCTTGGGCATCACCCTGGATTCAAAACTACAATGGGGTTCTCAAATATCGGCTCTGGTAGGTAGATTGAGCTCCGCTGCATACGCAGTACGTAAAATCAGAAACTTGACTGACGAATCCACTGCTAGATTGGTTTACTTTAGCTACTTCCATAGTATAATGTCCTATGGCATTTTATTGTGGGGGAAAGCCGCCGAAATCCAATCTATATTTGTTTTACAAAAAAGAGCTATTCGATCTATATATCCCATGAAGTCGCGAGACTCACTTCGTGAAAAATTTAAGGAGATTAAAATTCTCACAGTGGCATGTCAATATATATATGAAAATATTATGTATGTACGCAAAAATTTGAATGAGTATGATAAGAGGTCCGATGTACATAATTTCAATACAAGACACAAAAATAGATTAATTCTACCTCAATTCAGGTTGTGGAAAGTTAGTGGTTCTTTTCTGGGGAACTGTATACGATTTTATAATAAACTTCCTAAAGATATTGATCAACTGTCTATAAGCAGATTTGTAAAATCCAATTTAATGAAGAAATCGTACTATACAATAAATGACTATATGAATGACAAAAATGCTTGGCCTGAATGCCCCAAGCTCCAAGATATAATATAAATTGTATGATAATAGAATTACTTATTGTACATTAAACATTTATTTAATATGAATTAAAAAAAAATGAATTAAAATAAGTGACAAGCCCCATAGAGTTTCTTGGTGTTTCTTCTCTGATGGGAGTACTTCCGAAACACCAGTAGATTCAACAGTCAATCAGTTTTTATCTTTTGTTTGCAGATCTAGGGTTGCCTGTTACGACGGTATTATGCGGCTGATAGTCGGACAATCAGTTCCATTCGGAACATGATTTGTACTGCAATTAGTCTGCGTTTTATTTATCTATTATGTTTCATTATTTCACAATTTTTTGGATAAAAATTGTCTGAAGTACTGAAACATGCACTGGGTTGCGGGTGCACGTAATGGTACGGTTGGCAACCCTACATTAATAAGGGGAATTAAACATGTGTTTTAAGTGTGACGTTCGACGTCTAGATGAAAGCTGAATGGCTCAATACCTTTGTTTTTTTTTTTGTAAATTCAAAGCGTTATGTTTCTGTTATATCTATATTTTTTGTTGAATATGATCTATTTAATGTTATTTGACGTGTGTAAGTGCTAATTTTTAATTTGCCCATATACTGAATAAATGCTTTGACTTTGACTTTGATTTATATGCAAGCGTATGGTTATTTAATCAGTCTACAGCCACTTATCTCGTGCTACTGTCTAACCAACCGGTTACACATATATTATACGAGTAGTTCAATTAGTTACGTACCTAGTGTTAATAAATCTGAGATAATCTTATGACTTACTTATAATATAAACTGGCCAAGTGCAAGTCGGACGCGCACTCGTAGGGTTCCGTAATACAGTAGAGTATTTTATTTTTATAACTATAATTTTTCGCCACCAAAAAATTAACTTTGTTTTTCATAGTGTTTGTATGAAAAACAAAGTTATATTTGCGGTCGCTTTATTTCAAAAACTGCTGAATGTGTCTCGTTGAAACCAATTTTTGTTGAAAGTTTTTATTGAGATATAGCATACATTTTTCACTCCCCTACTTTTAAAGTTAGTGGAGGGGGGAACACACATTTCACCACTTTAGACGTGCCTACTGCCTATCCTTCGAATGATTGACTTTGAGAAAAAATGGTTTTAGAAACCTCAATGTCATTTTTAAAGACCCTATCTATAGACATCCCGCACGTATATGATTGTATATTTTTTTTTAGTTTCAGTTCCTTGCATGGGGGGGCTCCCCCTTTAATATTTTATTATTTTTATTTTTGTATGAAAATCGTAAAGCAGCTTCCAGAATACTCCTACTTAACAAGTTTCAACTGTGTAGTCTTAATAGTTTCGAAATAAAGTGGCTGTGTCACACGGACGCACAGACAGACATGACGAATTTATAAGGGTTCCGTTTTTTGCCATTCGACTACGGATTCTAAAAAAGCTTAAACTTGCAACAAAGTTTATTCTATCGATATTATTGTTGCTCTCCATGCTTTGCGGCATCTAGCTAGAGGTAACTTATGACCTAAATTACATACGAGTACTTTGTACTTAATATATCAAATGGCGCCATCTGCATTTAATGTGTAGACTTCCTCTTCAGAAACTAATACATAATAAAAAAAATTAAAAAAAAATTAATACCTACTATGTTACTACTAGCAGCGCCCGGCGGCTTTGTCCACGTTTAATCCTATTATAAACTGTCCTCTTGAGTCACTCCTATCTAATGCTGAACACTGCATTAAAATTGGTTGCGTATCAATCAATCAAATCATTTATTTGCAAGAATACTTATAAATAAAAGATCCTAAACTTTATTTGCTGAAACAATATTCCATTTGCAAGCAGACGTGCAAATATTTTGTAAATACCTAATACAAAATTACCTCTAAAAATATACTGTTAAACAACATTTATTAAGTTCCTTAATACTATATATCATTTATTGAGAAGCCAATCAGTCAAAGATTTCTTAAACTTATTATATTCTAATATTATTAGTTCATTTGGTAAACTATTAAAGATCGATATACACATATTATATGCATTTCTCATGTACATATCCTTTTGGGCAGGAGGTTGGTGTAGAAGATTAGTGAACTTAGAACTTTTATAGCACAGTGTGACCTAAACCCGCACTTTACACACGCTTTTCCGTGACTTAAATAGTCGATTATTGCAAGACGTTTAGCACCCTCGCAGCGCTCGGGTGCCAACTTCACGCCGTGCAATAATCTTCTATTCGACGGAAAAGCCTAGCAAGCGCAAAGTGCGGATTTATGTCACAATGACAGCTATAAAATAATATACGATACTCGTGACTTAAGATAACTTCGCAACCTTTCGTAACGTTTTACAACGTAGTTTATAATTATATCTAAGCGTATAGACAGCGGGAATGACTCTGTTGTATCCTATGTAAAGATTATAATTTATGTATATTGTCCAAAATAATTACTAGCTGTTATTTAACTTACCGTATTTAACTAGTACTGTATGTTTGTTTGAGGCCAAATCTCGGAAGTTTAATTAGAACCACTTCCCGACGATCGATTGGACAATTTCATGTATACACTTGTGTATCTTCGGTGACAATACAATAATATGGTACCATGGAGCTGACCTGATGATGGAGCCGTAAGGCTAAGGCTAAGGAGCCGTAAGCCGGGCTTACGGACTGGAACTTTGTAATGACAAATGGTAGGAAAGTCAAATTTGGGCTATTATGTATTGTTATCGTATACTTTTTATTACACATGAGAACGTCTTTACAATAATTAAGATAGTTTAAAAACTAAAACAACCGAGTCCCATGCCCCGCGAGTCAATTTCAGTAGCAAGTTTGAGACGTTTATCGTCATATCTCAGGATATACTTATCAGATCTCGATGAAATTACAATGATACCACTTTGAAAACGTACCTTACCGATTAAAAAAAGAATCATTCAAATCGGTTCATAATTGACGGAGTAATATCGTAACATACATACAAAAAAACCAGACGAATTGAAAACCTCCTCCTTTTTGGGATGTCGGTTGAAAAGAACGTGTTTAAAAAAGGTTTTTACTTTTAATTTAGGTACTTATAAGATTCATCTATGCCATCGATGATCTACGCAGGTCAATTAAACAGCAATTGATAGACACAATGGTGCACAATTTGGTGATCTTAATTAATTTTAAACTAGTCAATTTATATTGTTGAAAAGTTTTTGATTATGTGATCAGCAAGGTTATACTCAATCATTCAAAAGCAAATTTACTTACGGGTACTTTTCCAAGGTAGTCTCGTTGTAATTTCATCGGGATCAGCTACTGTGTTTTATTCCTGTTGGGGTAGGCAAAGACTACTTCTTTCCACAAGCTACGATCCTGATATACCTCTGTCGCTTCTTCCACTTTCATGAGTGCTTTCATACATGTTCGCCGGTTGTAGGTACATTTGACTTGGCTTTTCTTTAAAACGTCTCCGATCTGGTCGTGATACGTTTGCCTAGGCTGGCCTCTAGCAGCTGACCCATTCACATTAAGAAACAAAACAGTAAAAACCGAAAACATCAAATTATATGTTGCTTGCCTCTAAAAAACCAGAACGAGTTGTGAGGAATTCCCCACAAAACTATAACACTTATTTAAACGCTGGTTCACAGTGTTGAATTATTCATGAGGTTTATATTAATTACTCAATATTTTTGACTATGTTTAAAAACCAGTTTGAAATAAACCAAGTAGTAGGCAAAATTATAGAACAAATGTTGAACTTAAATGAATCATACAGTTATAATATAATTGTCACGCACGGATATTCATCATTTATGTTTACCCGTTGATTCCGAAGATTATTCGTATATTATAAGAACTATCTTTTGTCCTTGGATGGTGATATTTATTTTACTTTGAATAAATAAGCACTTGATAATTAATTAATAACTAATAGTTATCAACCAAAAAAATTAACTAATTATAAAAAAAACCGACTGCCATGCCGCGCGAGTTAGTTTCAGTACTTTCAGTAGTACGTTTGAGACGTTTATCGTCATATCTCTAGAGATACTTATCAGATCTTAACAAAATTTAAATAGGTTCATCTTGGAGATGAACCCTACTTACAAAAAAAAATAAAATTATTTAAATCGGTTCACTATTCGCGGAGTGATTGGCGAACAAACATACAAATAAAAAATAAAACCAGCCAAGTCGAGTTGGACTCGCCCACCGAGGCTTCCGTACCAACGTTGGTTGGTACCAAATAAGCTAGACCTCTTAATTGTATGAGCGCTCATATAACTCAGAGGCCTATCTTAATTGGCATAAACTATGTATGTATAGGGACGGCCTTTAAATAAAAAGTTGAAAATTAAGGTAAATTTTGGTACTTACAAGTTTTCGCGAAAATGACTGACTGATGACTCAGGACCTTGGTTTTTATACACCTAATAGGGACTATAGACTTCAGTATTTGGTATAATTTTCAACTAGCTAAGTCCACCCGTTCCTGAAAAAATCAGTAGTGACACACGGACAAACAATGACAGTGATCTTATAAGGATTCCTTTTTTACCCTTTGAGGTACGGATCCCTAAAAACATACATACGAATTGAGAACTGCCTTATTGGAAGTCGGTTTAATATAATTTAACCTTATGTAAAATGATGATGCGGTCTAAGATGGAGTTGTGTTTGTCTGGAAGAATCTGGAAGATGGCAATGACACGAAGTGCTGGAAAATTTACATTTGTCTAATCCACTTCGGAATAAATTAAATCCCCAACCGTCTTTTAAAACTTGCAGGCACCGAACGTTAAGCTTAAGTTATAGCACGCTTGCCTAGAAGATACCCGTTCATATTTACTTATTTACCAAGTTTTGGGCTAGTTTTGCGATATTTTGGCGCTATTGTACGCACACGGCCTGATTGGCTACCAAAAAGTAACTTACTACCTTCAAGGAGAAAATCCGGCAGCACACATCCCTTGAGAGTAAGAGTATTCTAGGCCTAGCCTGCTCATCATCCTCGACAAAAAGACTCGTCAAACAATATAGACTGGCTATAATATAAGATATAAAAATATATTCGGCTCAAATATCTTGTAAAAGAGTTGACCGTGAAAACGCTGGTCCTAACGAGGAGGCTGACAAAAACCGATTCACGACTGAATCATAGGAACTCCCCACAAGTACCTAGGGTTATTACAGTTTATTATGCAAAAATATGAGGTTATTATAATGTGGCTTGCCACGCGACTCGCGATTATTTAATTTCCATAATGATGTTGTAGACGTCATAATTGCTTAGCCATGTTATTTATAGTGTCTATACGCATACATAAGTGTTTTCTATTATAAATAGGATATGAATCATACGACATCAGTCAATCACGTTTTACACTTGTAAATTGTGGAACGAGCTGCCGTCCGCTGTTTTCCCGCAGAGCTACAAAATGGAGTCCTTCAAAAGGGGCGTTAAAACAATCTTGACAGGTCGGCAACGCATGGGTGACACCTGTAGTGTTGCAAGTGTTCATAGGCGACGGTGACCACTCTCCGTCATTTGGGCCGTCTGCTTGTTTGCTACCTATATCATAAAAAAAAAAATCACGATACGGTAGATCATACTTCTGATCATACTTTTTAAACTATTTCAATTATCAAGTGCTCACTTGTTCAAAGTAAAGTAAACATGGCCAAGTGCAAGTCGGACTCGCACTCGTAGGGTTCCGTAACACAGTAGAGTATTTTATAACTATAATGTTTCGCCACCAAAAAATTTTTTTCATAGTGTTTTTATGAAAAACAAAGTTATATTTGCGGTTGCTATATCCCAAAAACTGCTGACTGTATCTCGTTCAAACCAATTTTCGTTGAAGGTGTTTATTGAGATCTACAGCATATATATATTTTTTGATTTCTTATTCCCGTCTCCCTTATTTTAAAAGAAGGGGGGGGGGACAGATTTTACCACTTTAGAAGTGTCTATCATTCAAATGATTGACTTTGAGAAAAAATACATATATATACATATATATATATATCTATACTAATATTATAAAGAGAGAACATTTGTGTTTTTGTATGTTTGTAATGATTTGGCTCAAAAACTACTGAACCGATTTAAAAAATTCTTTCACTAATACATAGAATGGACTTTTGGAATGAAAATAGGCTATATATTATCCCGTTTAAATCAAAGGTACATTCATGGAGACCTAATTTGCAACCAAGTCGGAAAAAAACGGTCGAAAAAACACGTTTCTTACGAACGCTGCTTAATTGAAAATAGATAGAAGAATATTTTCTATGCAAGAGTTGTACAACTTAATAAGACCTACAAAAAAGTCCGCGACAGTATATGTCTATCTCTTAAGGTTGACTCACAGTAACCATTTTAATCTTAAAATGTTTGTTAAAAAATATTACATAACTTCCAAGGCTATTTTCAAGTACATAGTATTAATCCTTATCTAAATAATTACGTTAATTAGCTTGGCCACATATTATAAATTAAAATTGTACTTTAAAGTATATAATTCAAATGAAAACTCTAGAAGATATCATTGATTTCGCATACACACATCGCAAAATTAATAAAATATTTGCAGTGAAACCACAGAATAGGTCATAGGTTGGCTGGGAGCACCGAGGTCGTATTTGTGCTCCCTTACATCCCGGCAGATACAGATACAGACAGGGGGACGTCATATCCCCGAAACTGTTCACTAACGCCTTGGAGGATATGTTTAAGACGCTGGACTGGAAAGATCGTGGCATTAACATCAACGGCAGGTACATCTCTCACTTACGATTCGCAGATAACATCGTCATTATGGCAGAGACGCTGCAGGACCTACAAAGGATGTTGAATGGCCTAGCTGATTCTTCTCGTAGCATCGGTCTCCGGATGAATTTGGACAAAACCAAAGTCATGTACAACGAGCACGTTGTTCCGGAACCGATTGCCGTAGATGGAATCCCACTCGAAGTTGTCACTAAGTATGTTTACCTAGGGCAAACGCTCCAACTAAGCAAACATAACTTCGAGAAGGAAATCCAGAGAAGAATCAGCTGGGCTGGGAAGCATTCGGAAAACTCCGTCGAGTCTTCTCGTCGCCTATACCACAGTGTCTAAAGACAAAAGTCTTTAACCAGTGCGTCCTACCTGTGATGACATACGGAGCCGAGACGTGGACACTCACAGTCCGACTGGTCCACCAGTTTAAAGTAGCTCAGCGAGCTATGGAGAGAGCTATGCTCGGTATTTCTCTGCGGGATCGAATCCGGAACGAAGTAATTCGCCAGAGAACTAAAGTTATCGACATAGCTCAATGGATTAGCAAGCTGAAGTGGCAGTGGGCTGGTCATATCTGCCGCAGGACTGATAACCGTTGGGGCAGACTTGTCCTAGAGTGGAGACCGCGAATCGGCAAACGTAGCGTAGGACGTCCTGTGACCAGGTGGAGCGACGACATACGCAAAGCGGTGGGCAGTGACTGGAAGAGAAGAGCCGAAGATCGGGCTCAGTGGCGCATCTTGGGAGAGGCCTATGTCCAGCAGTGGACTGATACAGGCTGATGATGATGATGACACGTCCTCATATGTCACGATATTTTGACAGCTCAAAACGCGCTCATAACCTTACCCTAGCGCGTTACCGAACTTGAAATTGGCATAGAGAATACCATAACGCGGAGATAACGTAACACAGCACGGTAAGACTTTAAAATGGTCTTACTGAATAAGACCCTACTCGAATACTGTAAACGAAGTAAATTCTTAATAAAACCAAAAGTTAAACATAGAAACGTTGAACTGACATTAAAGAAACAAATTGTTATCAAAACAATACTGTTCTATAAAAGCCATTATTAAAATGAATACGTTTCTAATCCCCTTCCCAAAATACAAGATTTTTTACAAAGCACTCTATTTAAATTAAAAAATACTGATACAGTCATTCTTTGCTGATATTTTAGTTATGGAATTTGTTAGCAAATGAAAAGCCATACATGGTATAAAATAAGATGTAATATATAAAAAATCTAAGCAAAAATTAAGAATTATTAGCTAAGTGACGGTTCCTTCTCAATGGTCGAACTTAAACCAACATAACTGACAAAACTCTATGCAAATGCGTCATAAATATGACTGCTATAAGGTTTAAATGAAATGGCTTTTTAAGGTGTTTTATTCAAACCTTAACTACTACATAAAATGTAATAAATTAAAAAATCTAAAAACCCGACTGCGCAAAAAGTGAAGTGTTAAAAAACGAACTGAAAAGAAAAAAACAAGTAAGTCTAGTAGTTTAGACTTCTGTCACAGAATAATCCCCACCGATCACAATCAATTTGAAGGCAATATAGTATAATAATATGATCTTTTGTATAAAATAATATTCATCTATATATATAATAATATTATTATATAATAATAATATTTTAAACCACCCCGACTGATCTATGTATACCTAATCTTTTCATTAAAAGCATTCCAATGACTCTAAACACGACATTTAAAATCTGAGCTCTAAGTTGGTGAGGATTTGAGTATTCTGTAGAGTCCAGGAGATGCCCCAGCATCAGGTCAATGCTTCCATGTTCTTACAATATCGTTGAAGAAGAAGATTTTCGAATTAATCAGACCTATGAAAGTTGATTTCATAGCGCAATTAACTAGAAAAAAGCTCATAGTTTTATAACGATCGAACGAATTTTCATGAATCAAAGCTAAGGAAACTCTCGATGAAGACATCTATCAAACAAAAAAAAAACTATGAATAATAAAAACAAAATCGGTTCATCCGGTTAGGTGCTAAGATGATGACAGACACACAGATACACACGTTAAACGTTTATTACCCCTACATTTTGCGACGGGGAACGCCGTAAGGTTACGGCGGCAGATGTTCTCCTTGGTGGTAAGCTACTTTTTGGTAGATTTAATGATCCCACTACCACTGTACGAAAACTCATGATTCATGAATGCACATAAAACTTTCATTGGTAGGTATATAGCTAGGATTAGAACCATGACCGTCGGGTCAGAATCAGGGTAACTTATCCTTTACGCCAAAGGGCCGTCCAATATCACTAATTAGTATTATAAAACAAAGTCCATCACTGCGTCTGTCTATCTGTTCGCAATAATCTCAATAGCTACTGAACGGATTATCATGCGGTTTTCACCAATAGCCAGAGTGCTTATGAGGAAGGTTTAGGTGCATAATTCGTTAAGGTTTTGTGAAGATTGGATGAAATTTGACGATGATTGTTAAATATGTTCATATTTTATATACGATGCAACAAACTGATGCAAATGTTGTAGGCATATATGTTCTACCCGTGCAAAGCCGGGGCGGGCTGCGAGTATATAATAAAATCTAAAGACTCCGCATTTTTTAATATATATCGATGCCCCGCATGTATCATCATCATATTCTTACTCTTATCCCACTCAAGTGGGGTCGGTGCAACATTCTCTTCATTCATTCATTCTCTTCCATTTGGGTCTATCCGCAGTCATTTACGCATCCACTCCTTTCACATTCATATCTTCTATCACACAGTCCATCCACACTTTTTTCGGTCTTCCTCTTCCTCTATAGCCACTTTCATGTCCATCGCCTTTTTAGTCACGTGGGCTTCACTTCTTCTCATAATATGTCCTGTAGCCTGTTGCTTCTTAACTTTTCTGTCACAGGTACCACTTTCAAGCTTCCCCTCACATACTCATTCCGAATTTTATCCATTCTTGTGACTCCACACATCCATATCAACATTCGCATCTCCGCCACATGCAATCTCTTTTCGTCCCGCTTTTTCATGGCCCAACACTCAGATCCATACATAACGACAGGTCCAATAACCGTTTTGTAAATTTGTACTTTCAGTTTAAGGACCATTCTCAGGTCGCAAGTTGTACCTGTAACCTGTCGCCATTTCGTCAATCCTGCATTTATGTGCCTATTGACATCTCGGTCGATATCGCCATCATTCTGTATGAGGGTTCCAAGGTAAAGGAAGTTGGAACAGGCTGGTATGGTAACTCCATTTAAGGCAATCGGTCTGAAACTGCAGGGACCACCAAAATCACAGAACAAATGTTCTATTTTGGTCCGACTGATTTTAAGCCCTACGTTTTCCAGTTTATTTTGCCATCTTTCTAGCCTATTCTGTACCTCGTTTGCGTCCTCTCTAACAAGTATAATGTCGTCGGCTAACAGCATGCACCAAAGTGATTCATTCTGTATGTCTGATGTCAGCGCATCCATTACTAGGAGAAACAAATATGGGCTTAAAGCCGACCCTTGGTACAAACCTACAGCCACATTAATTTGTCAGTCTCACCAGCTGCGGACCGGACGTACGTGCTAGGACGACTGTACATAGCTTTTATAAGCTGCACGTACTTACTAGGCACACCTTTCACTTTTAGGGCCCACCATAATACACCCCGGGGCACTCTGTTATATGCCTTTTCGAGGTCAACGAATACCATGATTAAGTTTTTATGTGCACTTCTGTAGTTTTCGCATAGTTGGCGAAGTGCAAATATAGCATCCGTTGTATCTCGTCCAGGCATAAATCCGACCTGACTTTCACTTATCTCACTCTCTTCTCTTATGCGTCTCACTATCACTTTTTCCCAAACTTTCATACTATGAGACATAAACTTTATTCCTTTATATTTGATACAATCCTGTACATCACCTTTATTCTTAAAAATGGGCACCAGTGAACTTTTGCACCATTCCTCAGGGATCTCCTCCTCTTATTTACTTATTGAAGAATAAAGTCCCTCGCTGCCCCGCATGTATAATAAAATGAAATATAAGCCTTCTAATCTTCTCTTTAAATTTTTTGAGGGGTCATATTTCTGCTTGCAATTAATTGATCAAAGAAATAAAATGATAGGGGCGTAAATTTTTTTCAAGCTTTTTCCAGGGAAGAAACGGGGGAATACATTTGTATGGAAAAGAGCACCCCGCGTTCCCTCTCAAGAGGCAGTTGTTCATTCTTGGCCTAGCGTGCTATTTCTGTTACTTACCAACAGGTCAGATAGGGGGTTAACGGTAAAGGGTTTTGAGAACCCCGTTGGCGTAAAAAAAGCATCGGTTCAAATCCTAGCACGCGTGTTCGTCCACAGGTGGTTGAAGAATGTTATATCTATGCTACAAATGCTACCAAAAATGGTGGCGTAATCGGGAGAACGGTCGGCTTTGATGCCGTGGTACCGAGTTCAAACCCCGCCGTGCACCAATGGATTTTTCGATCGAAAAATGTATGTGCGCTTCTCACAGTGGCCCTCCGGTGAAGGAAAACATCGTTAAGAAACCAACAACCCCCCCACATGGTGGTAGGACACTATCTAGTGTCCGCCTGGCCAGCTACCACCCTCAAGTTAGAAAATCTGTCGCTAAACATCTAATGTGTTCCGGAAGCTATCCTTGAGAGCCAGTTCCCATTCTAGGCCTAGCGTGCTTACCATCTTCGACCGCATCATCACTTACCAACAGGTGAGATAGTGGTGAAACGCTAGCCTATAAGATATATAAAAAAAACCTAAAGGAGATCTGGAAACCTCAAGGAAATCTGCCGCCAATACCTTACGGTGTTACGTGTCTTCGAGAGTCAGAGTATTCTAGGCCTAGCATGTTCACCATCTTTGACCTCATCAGCGATTACCGCCAGACGAGATAGTGGTAAAACACTAGTCTTTTAGGTATAAAAAAGCCTACCAGCTGTAGTTACTCATTTAGCACCACCTATGAATAACGTGTAGGCACAGAATAAATAATAGGTAGGAAAAATGTAGGTATGGCCACACCGCTGAGATTTGCGGTGGCGGCCGCGGCGGTCATCGCGCGATTAATAATTTAAGATTGTTTACAAAAACGAAAAAAACTGACTTCACATGCCGCTATAGTGAAAATATCCACTTGTCATATATGTCATCAAGGTATCAAATTTGTTTACATTGTTTATCTCCATATCTCCGGAGATGATTACAAGATCTCGATAAAATTTCAATGGGACAGGAACGAAAGGCATAACCTCTCAAACAAAATAAGCATTTTCAACGGAGTTCTGAGGTAACAAAAACAAAACTACGGAGTGCCGGCAGAATAAACACTTGAAAACGTCATTTTCGAATATTTTGGAATGACACCTCGCGCAAGCGCCCTGCTCTCCGTCTTACGAATTTTCGATTAGGACACGTGACCTGACGCAAGTTTAACAATAAAACCTGTGGACGAACACGCGTGCTAGGATTTGAACCGATGCTTTTTTTACGCCAACGGGGTTCTCAAAACCCTTTACCGTTAACCCCCTATCTGACCTGTTGGTAAGTAACAGAAATAGCACGCTAGGCCAAGAATGAACAACTGCCTCTTGAGAGGGAACGCGGGGTGCTCTTTTCCATACAAATGTATTCCCCCGTTTCTTCCCTGGAAAAAGCTTGAAAAAAATTTACGCCCCTATCATTTTATTTCTTTGATCAATTAATTGCAAGCAGAAATATGACCCCTCAAAAAATTTAAAGAGAAGATTAGAAGGCTTATATTTCATTTTATTATACATGCGGGGCAGCGAGGGACTTTATTCTTCAATAAGTAAATAAGAGGAGGAGATCCCTGAGGAATGGTGCAAAAGTTCACTGGTGCCCATTTTTAAGAATAAAGGTGATGTACAGGATTGTATCAAATATAAAGGAATAAAGTTTATGTCTCATAGTATGAAAGTTTGGGAAAAAGTGATAGTGAGACGCATAAGAGAAGAGAGTGAGATAAGTGAAAGTCAGGTCGGATTTATGCCTGGACGAGATACAACGGATGCTATATTTGCACTTCGCCAACTATGCGAAAACTACAGAAGTGCACATAAAAACTTAATCATGGTATTCGTTGACCTCGAAAAGGCATATAACAGAGTGCCCCGGGGTGTATTATGGTGGGCCCTAAAAGTGAAAGGTGTGCCTAGTAAGTACGTGCAGCTTATAAAAGCTATGTACAGTCGTCCTAGCACGTACGTCCGGTCCGCAGCTGGTGAGACTGACAAATTAATGTGGCTGTAGGTTTGTACCAAGGGTCGGCTTTAAGCCCATATTTGTTTCTCCTAGTAATGGATGCGCTGACATCAGACATACAGAATGAATCACTTTGGTGCATGCTGTTAGCCGACGACATTATACTTGTTAGAGAGGACGCAAACGAGGTACAGAATAGGCTAGAAAGATGGCAAAATAAACTGGAAAACGTAGGGCTTAAAATCAGTCGGACCAAAATAGAACATTTGTTCTGTGATTTTGGTGGTCCCTGCAGTTTCAGACCGATTGCCTTAAATGGAGTTACCATACCAGCCTGTTCCAACTTCCTTTACCTTGGAACCCTCATACAGAATGATGGCGATATCGACCGAGATGTCAATAGGCACATAAATGCAGGATTGACGAAATGGCGACAGGTTACAGGTACAACTTGCGACCTGAGAATGGTCCTTAAACTGAAAGTACAAATTTACAAAACGGTTATTGGACCTGTCGTTATGTATGGATCTGAGTGTTGGGCCATGAAAAAGCGGGACGAAAAGAGATTGCATGTGGCGGAGATGCGAATGTTGATATGGATGTGTGGAGTCACAAGAATGGATAAAATTCGGAATGAGTATGTGAGGGGAAGCTTGAAAGTGGTACCTGTGACAGAAAAGTTAAGAAGCAACAGGCTACAGGACATATTATGAGAAGAAGTGAAGCCCACGTGACTAAAAAGGCGATGGACATGAAAGTGGCTATAGAGGAAGAGGAAGACCGAAAAAAGTGTGGATGGACTGTGTGATAGAAGATATGAATGTGAAAGGAGTGGATGCGTAAATGACTGCGGATAGACCCAAATGGAAGAGAATGAATGAATGAAGAGAATGTTGCACCGACCCCACTTGAGTGGGATAAGAGTAAGAATATGATGATGATACATGCGGGGCATCGATATATATTAAAAAATGCGGAGTCTTTAGATTTTATTATATACTCGCAGCCCGCCCCGGCTTTGCACGGGTAGAACATATATGCCTACAACATTTGCATCAGTTTGTTGCATCGTATATAAAATATGAACATATTTAACAATCATCGTCAAATTTCATCCAATCTTCACAAAACCTTAACGAATTATGCACCTAAACCTTCCTCATAAGCACTCTGGCTATTGGTGAAAACCGCATGATAATCCGTTCAGTAGCTATTGAGATTATTGCGAACAGATAGACAGACGCAGTGATGGACTTTGTTTTATAATACTAATTAGTGATATTGGACGGCCCTTTGGCGTAAAGGATAAGTTACCCTGATTCTGACCCGACGGTCATGGTTCTAATCCTAGCTATATACCTACCAATGAAAGTTTTATGTGCATTCATGAATCATGAGTTTTCGTACAGTGGTAGTGGGATCATTAAATCTACCAAAAAGTAGCTTACCACCAAGGAGAACATCTGCCGCCGTAACCTTACGGCGTTCCCCGTCGCAAAATGTAGGGGTAATAAACGTTTAACGTGTGTATCTGTGTGTCTGTCATCATCTTAGCACCTAACCGGATGAACCGATTTTGTTTTTATTATTCATAGTTTTTTTTTTGTTTGATAGATGTCTTCATCGAGAGTTTCCTTAGCTTTGATTCATGAAAATTCGTTCGATCGTTATAAAACTATGAGCTTTTTTCTAGTTAATTGCGCTATGAAATCAACTTTCATAGGTCTGATTAATTCGAAAATCTTCTTCTTCAACGATATTGTAAGAACATGGAAGCATTGACCTGATGCTGGGGCATCTCCTGGACTCTACAGAATACTCAAATCCTCACCAACTTAGAGCTCAGATTTTAAATGTCGTGTTTAGAGTCATTGGAATGCTTTTAATGAAAAGATTAGGTATACATAGATCAGTCGGGGTGGTTTAAAATATTATTATTATATAATAATATTATTATATATATAGATGAATATTATTTTATACAAAAGATCATATTATTATACTATATTGCCTTCAAATTGATTGTGATCGGTGGGGATTATTCTGTGACAGAAGTCTAAACTACTAGACTTACTTGTTTTTTTCTTTTCAGTTCGTTTTTTAACACTTCACTTTTTGCGCAGTCGGGTTTTTAGATTTTTTAATTTATTACATTTTATGTAGTAGTTAAGGTTTGAATAAAACACCTTAAAAAGCCATTTTATTTAAACCTTATAGCAGTCATATTTATGACGCATTTGCATAGAGTTTTGTCAGTTATGTTGGTTTAAGTTCGACCATTGAGAAGGAACCGTCACTTAGCTAATAATTCTTAATTTTTGCTTAGATTTTTTATATATTACATCTTATTTTATACCATGTATGGCTTTTCATTTGCTAACAAATTCCATAACTAAAATATCAGCAAAGAATGACTGTATCAGTATTTTTTAATTTAAATAGAGTGCTTTGTAAAAAATCTTGTATTTTGGGAAGGGGATTAGAAACGTATTCATTTTAATAATGGCTTTTATAGAACAGTATTGTTTTGATAACAATTTGTTTCTTTAATGTCAGTTCAACGTTTCTATGTTTAACTTTTGGTTTTATTAAGAATTTACTTCGTTTACAGTATTCGAGTAGGGTCTTATTCAGTAAGACCATTTTAAAGTCTTACCGTGCTGTGTTACGTTATCTCCGCGTTATGGTATTCTCTATGCCAATTTCAAGTTCGGTAACGCGCTAGGGTAAGGTTATGAGCGCGTTTTGAGCTGTCAAAATATCGTGACATATGAGGACGTGTCATCATCATCATCAGCCTGTATCAGTCCACTGCTGGACATAGGCCTCTCCCAAGATGCGCCACTGAGCCCGATCTTCGGCTCTTCTCTTCCAGTCACTGCCCACCGCTTTGCGTATGTCGTCGCTCCACCTGGTCACAGGACGTCCTACGCTACGTTTGCCGATTCGCGGTCTCCACTCTAGGACAAGTCTGCCCCAACGGTTATCAGTCCTGCGGCAGATATGACCAGCCCACTGCCACTTCAGCTTGCTAATCCATTGAGCTATGTCGATAACTTTAGTTCTCTGGCGAATTACTTCGTTCCGGATTCGATCCCGCAGAGAAATACCGAGCATAGCTCTCTCCATAGCTCGCTGAGCTACTTTAAACTGGTGGACCAGTCGGACTGTGAGTGTCCACGTCTCGGCTCCGTATGTCATCACAGGTAGGACGCACTGGTTAAAGACTTTTGTCTTTAGACACTGTGGTATAGGCGACGAGAAGACTCGACGGAGTTTTCCGAATGCTTCCCAGCCCAGCTGATTCTTCTCTGGATTTCCTTCTCGAAGTTATGTTTGCTTAGTTGGAGCGTTTGCCCTAGGTAAACATACTTAGTGACAACTTCGAGTGGGATTCCATCTACGGCAATCGGTTCCGGAACAACGTGCTCGTTGTACATGACTTTGGTTTTGTCCAAATTCATCCGGAGACCGATGCTACGAGAAGAATCAGCTAGGCCATTCAACATCCTTTGTAGGTCCTGCAGCGTCTCTGCCATAATGACGATGTTATCTGCGAATCGTAAGTGAGAGATGTACCTGCCGTTGATGTTAATGCCACGATCTTTCCAGTCCAGCGTCTTAAACATATCCTCCAAGGCGTTAGTGAACAGTTTCGGGGATATGACGTCCCCCTGTCTGTATCTGTATCTGCCGGGATGTAAGGGAGCACAAATACGACCTCGGTGCTCCCAGCCAACCTATGACCTATTCTGTGGTTTCACTGCAAATATTTTATTAATTTTGCGATGTGTGTATGCGAAATCAATGATATCTTCTAGAGTTTTCATTTGAATTATATACTTTAAAGTACAATTTTAATTTATAATATGTGGCCAAGCTAATTAACGTAATTATTTAGATAAGGATTAATACTATGTACTTGAAAATAGCCTTGGAAGTTATGTAATATTTTTTAACAAACATTTTAAGATTAAAATGGTTACTGTGAGTCAACCTTAAGAGATAGACATATACTGTCGCGGACTTTTTTGTAGGTCTTATTAAGTTGTACAACTCTTGCATAGAAAATATTCTTCTATCTATTTTCAATTAAGCAGCGTTCGTAAGAAACGTGTTTTTTCGACCGTTTTTTTCCGACTTGGTTGCAAATTAGGTCTCCATGAATGTACCTTTGATTTAAACGGGATAATATATAGCCTATTTTCATTCCAAAAGTCCATTCTATGTATTAGTGAAAGAATTTTTTAAATCGGTTCAGTAGTTTTTGAGCCAAATCATTACAAACATACAAAAACACAAATGTTCTCTCTTTATAATATTAGTATAGATATATATATATATGTATATATATGTATTTTTTCTCAAAGTCAATCATTTGAATGATAGACACTTCTAAAGTGGTAAAATCTGTCCCCCCCCCCTTCTTTTAAAATAAGGGAGACGGGAATAAGAAATCAAAAAATATATATATGCTGTAGATCTCAATAAACACCTTCAACGAAAATTGGTTTGAACGAGATACAGTCAGCAGTTTTTGGGATATAGCAACCGCAAATATAACTTTGTTTTTCATAAAATTTTTTAGGGTTCCGTAGCCGAATGGCAAAAAACGGAACCCTTATAGATTCGCCATGTCTGTCTGTCTGTCTGTCTGTCCGTCCGTATGTCACAGACATTTTATTCCGAAACTATTAGGACTACAGAATTGAAACTTGGTAAGTAGATGTATTCTGTTTACCGCTTTCCGATGTTTGTACAAAAATAAAAAATATAAAAGTTTAAGACTCTGTACATCCTATACAGGAACTGGAACAAAAAAAATTTTTTTTCGTCAAACCTATACGTGTAGTGTATCTATGGATAAGTCTCTAAAAATGACATTGAGGTTCCTAAAATCATTTTTTCTCAAAGTCAATCATTTCAAAGATAGGCGCGTCTAAAGTGGTAAAATGTGTGTCCCCCCCCCCCCCCCCCCCTCTAACTTCTAAAGTAAGGGAGTGAAAAATCTAGAAAAAATATATTCTGTAGATCTCAATAAAAACTTTCAACGAAAATTAGTTTGAACGAGATAAAGTCAGCAGTTGTTGAGATACAGCGACCGCAAGTATAACTTTGTTTTTCATACAAACACTATGAAAAACAAAGTTATTTTTGTAGTTGCGAAAAATCAAAGTTATAGAATACTCTACTGTGTTACGGAACCCTACGAGTGCGAGTCCGACTTGCACTTGGCCAGTTTATTTTATGTTTGTTACCTCAGAACTCCGTCAAATCTTAATTAATTTTAAAAAATCTATTTTTGTTTAAGATATTATTCCTCCTGTTTGGTCCCATTCAAATTTTCTTGAGATATGACAATAAATTCCGGAGATATGGAGATAAACAATATAAGCAAATTTGCATACTTTAATGACATGATTATTTCTTTGAATATCGCGGCATGTGAAGTCGGTTGTTTCGTATTGTTATATTTTATAGGCTAGCATTTCGCCTGGTAGCAAACGATGATGTAGTTGAAGATGGCAAAGCTGGTCATAGGCATCTTCGAAGACACACCATTGAGCCTGCTACTTGACACAGCATATTCTAGGCCTAGCGTGTTCACCATCTTCGACCACATCATCTCTTAAAACCAGGCGAGATAGTGATAAAACACTAGCCTATAAGTTATAAGATAAGTAGTTTAAAACTAAAACAACCAACTTCAATGCCGCGCGAGTCAGTTTCAGTTGCAAGTTTGAGATGTTTATCGACATATCTCTAGAGATACTTATCAGATCTCAATGAAATTACTATGGTTACCACCCTTGAGATATCTCCTTTACAACAAAAAAATAATCATCAAAATCAGTTCATAAACGAAAAAGTTATCCACGAACACACATAAAAAATACATATATGGTCGTATTAAGAAACCTCCTCCGTTTTTGGTCAGTTAAAAATAAAACTACAACTATTGCGCAAAAACCTGTAGGTACGTAGTTACTGCCACATCTTTCGCTAGGTTATAAAGGATCTGTAAAGGAACAATGTGTCAGCCAAGTTCGTTGCGCAAGCGTCCTTTCTGAACGGATACATAACAGGTAGGTACTTGATATGGACATTCCAAATGACAGATTGAACATAATAAATAATAAATAATAAAATCCTTTATTGACACACTATTTAAGATAAGTAGATTACAATAGTACTTAATCGTGTAAATGAAATGAACATTATATTCTACCTAATTACATTATTAAGAGTGACCTTTGGCTCCTGAACTAGTAACTAAACTGTATTTCAGGTACCAAAGCCTTCCGTTACATAGTATATCACTTTTTGGTAGTTGGAACACAAATTTAATATCATACAAATGTCGTAACTATAGCTAAATAGTTAGAACCATATGTGCATAAAAATAATAATTAATTGATTAGATTTTTCATCATAATTTTAGCAAAATAAATAAAATTTATAAATGAATATATAAATTATGCAAATATTTACTAAGCATTTGGACATGCAAACTATTAAATGTAGTGCAAAGTATGCGTTTGTGTGTGTGTGTGTTTTGTGTGTGTGTGTGTGTGTGTGTGTTTGTGCATGTTTATTTGTTAGTGTGTGTATGTGTTTGAACTCGTTAACATGTTATATGGCGAGAGGTTTTAGGAGATCTTCAGTTTCTGAATATGTAAGAGATTTTAACCACTTTTCAATTATATCTTTAACTTTAGGGTATGTAAGCGAGTATATGTTCTTCAATTTATTTGCTTTATTGTATAATCGGATCGAGAGAGCTTCGAAGTGTCGTTCAGCCAGAGTGCTTCGGTAAATAGTCACAGGATAGATGGAACGACTCGTTCTGTGTTGGTTTATGTTGTTCTCAGGTTCGTAAGGAGTATTCTTATGTTTCCTTAGTATAACATGCAAGATGAAAAGTTGTCTTAATGTTAGAACTTCCGTTTCTTTGTAAAGGGTAGTAGTATGGAATCTGATATGTTTTTTAAAAGCCACCTTCAGTATTGCTCTTTGAGCCCGTTCAAGTGGTAATAGTGTTGTGGAGAATGTGCCTCCCCAAACAGTATCACAGTAAGATAAGATTGATTGTGCTAAGGAGTAATATACTATTTTGATAGTTTGATTGTCTGCTGAGGATCTGATATTTTTGAATACATAAATGAGTCGCCTGGCACGTGAGGTGAGGGTCTCTATATGTATTTTCCAATTTAAATAACAATCTATTAAAACTCCTAAATATCGTACATAATACTTTTGCCACTGATTTTGTGATAGTCTGTGGTATTTCTTTTAAATAGAATGCAGTCATCGTTTACCATAAAACGCACAGCTTTCTTGATCCGTTAACTCATTTCATAAGAAATATCAAGATTCGAAAAAGACCTGTACCTATTATTGTTTCTACCTAATGGGTGAATCACCCAAGATGCGTGAATCAGGACTTAGGATGAGAATGCAATGTTACCTAAAAACCATGCAATTTTATTATTATGCAAAATAAAATAAATAGGACATCAGATATCATCAAATGAATTATTTGCTGGGTTCTTCAAATCGCGAGTGAACTGGTATCTTCTAGGTAAACATGCTACTAAGTCGATCGCATCGTCAATTCGTCATTTTACATCAGTACCCTTTAGGGTCAATTTATCTTAGAGCAGAGTCGATGCGCATCGAAGCGTCGATCCAAAACTGAACATAACAAATTCAACCTTAATTCCACAGCGTAACGCACACATTACTTCTGAGATTTTAAAAAGACGCGCGCATTCTTCCGATTTCGCGCGTCTGCGCGTGACCAACGCTGATTGGTTGAAAGTTGAGTTGTAAAGAATTTGACGCTTCGATGCGCTTCGACTCTGCTGTAGTATAAATTGACCCGAGTTTTTACCGTAAACACTTTTGACAGATCTCACATAGTTTTCTACTTATTCTGGCTCCCTGATGGGTCTAAATTTAGTTAAGTGTAGTAACCACTAGAGGCGCTGTACTGTCGATATACGATATCGAGTTTGGTATGATAACTCGTACTAAGGGTACAGGTGAGATAGTGGTCAAACGCTTACAAGTATAAAACAATTAATGTAAGCACTTGCTGACTATATTATTTATTATAATAGGTACTTAACACTTTTAGTCGACTAACTAGGTTTCGTGTATGTATGTGCGATACACTTACTAAAGACAGACAGTCGATACTGAAATGTTCAGCACTTTATACAATATTATAATTCTAACTCACAAAAATATATATTCTACTATCCTTCTATAATATTATAAAAGCGAAAGTTTGTGTGTTTGTTTGTTACTTCTTCACGCTAAAGCTACTCTACTGATTGAGATTCGGTACTCGGGCTGAGATTCGGTATGTAGATATATATACCCTAGAATAATTAATAGGGTAGTTTTTATCCCGATATTCCCACGGGAACGTTGCGTTGTCTACGCGGGTAAAACCGCGGGCATAGCTTATTATATAATAAATCATTGTTTTCAGCTATTCCTTTAAATACCAAGGTTGCCTGAAAGAGATCGCTTTAAGCGATAAGACCGCCTATTGGTTCACTGTTTGTTAGTAACTAATTTTTCATGTTTAACTTCAATAAAAGTGTTCAATAAAGTGTTTATCTATCTATCTATCATTGTATACAAAAAGAACACGGACGACGCCACGGGATATAGCTAGTCTTAACAGCTATTTGTGAAGACTAGCTATATCCCGTGGCATCGTCCGTGTTATTTGTAAATCAAGGTCATTAACTATCTGTAAGTATGTACTATTTCACACAATTCTGTCCAGCCGTTTCTTGCGTAAAGAGTAACAAACATCTATTCTTCAATCCATTCCCACATACTTAACCTTTGCATTTATAATATAAGTAAGATATAATAGGATCATTAGAAACGTTATTAATTACAAAACGGGGGCCGGATCATTAAAAGCAATTTCTAACTAAGTAGTCGACCTTTGAATATAGAAACACTTTCGATGAAGGAGTTTCCTAAATAAATATCGATATATTCATCTTTTAATTGACTTTAGACATTTTTTGGCTATTAAATTGCATGTCATACTCTACTTATACAATAAAAGAAAGTAGGTAATTCATCGCACTAATTTTAAATAAAAATGGCTAATTTAAAAAAATATTGTATACATACTTACAAATTGATAAACATCTTACTACTCTCAACTAACCTACATCAACAATATCATGTACGAGTAAATACTATTTATTATATGAACATGTTGTATTGAATAATAATATTATGGTTCAACTCTGTCCAAGGCTTTTATGATACTTTCGTAAAAATTTAAAATATCACATCAAACAGTGAAGCCTCACTGTGGAATTTCCGAAAGGATCCGTATTTCCCTAACATCCTCGATATATAAGGGCGTGCACAGACTTTGTTACTTATACTTTATATACCTATATCTTCCCCACAACTTCAACCGCATAAGAATAGTAGATTGTATATCGAGGCCGCAAAATATTACGTTTCTGCGAGGCCGCTTTTTTAAATCCAGATCGGAGCGAAGGATTCTAAAGTAGGAGATAGGATAGGATAGTAGGAGATGGTAGAATAGATTCTTAAATATAATCCTGAGCGTAGCGAGGGATTTAAAGTACGTCGGCCGAGAGAAAATAATGTTCCGGCCGAGTTATACACTCTGCTTTTCATCCCCCTCTATGATAAAAATGAATAGATAAAAGGCTCTTTCTATAAAATAGCAATTCAAGAGTATCTGTATTGTAAAAGACACTGACTAACATAAACAAACACGATATAAACAAATAAATACATAGTTTCCGTCAAAAACTTCGCACCATATGCACTTTTTACTAGATAAAGGTACAATTTTACCTTTAATTACGTAGTAGGTACATTATTTAAGTCTGTGACCACAGACAGATTAAAAATGACAATAATTCGGGAGCCTTTTTTTTTCTTCTTGGTCATTACAAGATAGATGTACAGTCCTACAAGTATAACTTGGCGGTGGTGGTTTTTGGAACTAATTCCGAGAGTTTTTTTTTTTTTTTTAATTTAAGTTTACTCGCAATGTGGTTTGCACATTACTAGTATTCTTGTTAGCCCCTCCAACTAAGCTAAATATGCTTGTGTCTGGAGTGGGTTCACGTCAATAGTGCAATGGGTGGGGTGGGGATCGAACTCATGACCTCTCGATCGCCAGTCCGACACCTTATCCACTGGGCTATTGCCGTCTAAGATTAATTAATTATATTATTAATTGAGAGATTACTGCGACATTATTGTTGATAAATCTCCTACATTAAAATAGTTCAATAATGCCAAAAGTAATTAAAAGTGGTTTAAGAGAAACTGTTATCAAAGTACAAAGTAAAAGCACAGTGGTGCACAGCCGCGCCAAGTTATACTTGCCGGACTGTATTGTGCCACATCGCACGCCAATTTTTTTAAATAATTTGTTTCACTGTTTATATGACCTTGCGGCATTTTCGGCGCGCTCTCTGTTTGATAGTACAGTACCATTTCCCATACAATATTATTATTGATCCTCCTTAGATTTTTTAGAGTTCCGTCCCAAAAAGTACAACGGAACGCTATAACTAAGATTGCGCTGTCCGTCCGTCGCCTGTACTTCTGTTAGATGGCTGTGTTTACTTACCGTAAGTTATAGTTAAACACTTGATTTTATTACAATGTATGTATTACTAGGGCCGCTTTAATAATACATAGTAAAAACAGAAAAAAAATGAAAGGGGTCCTCATACAAGAAACGTGTCTTTTTGACGCTTTGCTTTGATCTTTTGAGCTTGTAATAAACAGAGACTTAAATTTTGCCCATAGTTTGCTCATAGCTGCTATAACAACGAAATATATTAACTAAATTAAATTACAAATTAAAGGGGTATCCATACAAGAAACGTGTTTTTTCGGTAAATTTTGTTCAATCTTAACCTACGATTGCAAGTCCAACTGTGTACAGTTAAATAAAGACACCGATTTGTATCGGTGGATTAAAAGCTATGTAAAAAAAAACTGGCCAAGTGCGAGTCAGACTTTTGTCTCGCACACGGAGGGTTCCGAACCGCAGTATAATAATATATATGTATAATATTATATTATGTTACCGTGTCAATACCAAACATGCTTATTAACTCCAGACACAAGCATATATAGCTTAGTTGGAGGGGTTAACAAGAATACTAGTAATGTGAAACCCACATTGCGAGTAATCTTTTATAAAAAAAAAAACTACAACGTCATCTAACGAACTTCTAACACCAACTAAGTGAACGTTAACACAAAGGTAGGTAATTTATATTATTTATTAATAAGGTAAATTGTTCATAGATGGCGCTATTGTAAGATTTACACGTTTTTTGTATGGGGACCCCCTTTAATTTTTAACTTTGTTCTGTTTTCAGTATTTGTTATTATAGCACCAACAGAAATACATCATCTGTGAAAATTTCAACCGTCTAACTATCACGGTTCATGAGATACAGTCTGGTGACAGACGGACAGACAAACAGACAGACAGACAGACAGACGGACAGTGGAGTCTCAGTAATAGGGTTCCATTGGTACCCTTTGGGTTTGGAACCCTAAAAACAAAAAAATGTCCAGCTTGCACTTGATCAGTTTATGTATTGCTCGATAAGACTGGATTTTACTCGAGAGATATTACTTAAATAAAATACCACAATTTAAAATGTCTAAGGTGAGCAGATTTTGGGTTTTTTGCGTAATACTATTTAATTCGTTTTACAGGAAACTGTGTACTAATTTTATTTTGTGCATAATTAGTTTTTTTGTTAGTTCATTTGGAAGTTCTAGATAAATTTAATGGGTACTATATAATAACACTTAACAACAAGTTGGAAGTAATTTTTATACATAACGTTAAAATATTTGGACACCAAAATGTCTCCAGTAAGTACTGGATTTTAGGGTTCCGTACCCAAAGGGTAAAACGGGACCCTATTACTAAGACTCCGCTGTCCGTCTGTCTGTCTGTCTGTATGTCCATCTGTCACCAAGCTGTATCTCATGAACCGTGATAGTTAGACAATTGAAATTTTCGCAGATGATGTATTTCTGTTGCCGCTATAACAACAAATACTAAAAACAGAATAAAGTTAAAAATAATAGGGGGTCCCCATACAAGAAATGTGTTTTTTTCGGCATTTGAATATAACGCCATCTATGAAAGCTTAGGTAAACGTTCATAGATGGCTTTATATTGAAATGCTGATCCCTAAACCTTTGTTAGACGTTAGATGGCGTTATAAGAAATAAAATTTTATTAATTATTATTTTTTGCTGGCGAAAACTGATAGTGGTTTTCCTCGATCTTATAAAATAATGTAGTGTGGTACGAAACCCTACTAGTGCGAGTCCGACTTACACTTGGCCAGTTTATTTTAAATGTCTGAGATACAAGTGCTTGACCATATTTTAAATGATGATGCGGCCTATTATTAAATCGCGCTTGACTTTATTATGTCAGAAGTACAAGCACTTGTCTATTATCTCACCTGATGTTAAATGAAGATGCGGTCTAAGATGGAATCGTGCTTTGCCTGAAATTACAGTCGAAAATGAGACAAGGTGCTGGACAAACTTACTGTTATTAATTTTAATTTTAAATATTATTATGAAATAGCTTGTTTTTGAGCAAGTTTTTGCAGAAGAAGAAAGCTTGGCATATTTTATATCCGAATTACTATATCGACAAATTAAGACCCATAAAAGTGTTGTTGAGCAAATCAGGCTTGGTGTCTACAATAATCATCATCATTATCATAAGTATTATCATAAGCCGGTATTAGTCCACTGCTGAACATAGGAGAATCCCAAGACACGCTCTTGAGGCTTCAGCTTAGGCTCTTCCTTTCCAGTCACTATGCCCACCAATTTGCGTAGGTATGTCTTCGCTCCACCTGGTCACAAGACGTCCAACGCTACGTTTGCCGATTCGCAGTCTCCACTCCAAAACTAATAGTTACCAATAGCAAGCTTTAAAAAAAAAAGTTTAAAATAAATCTATTTAAGTAATACTAAATGTTACTTCAACTAAAACCGGTATACAAAAGCACAAAGTGAATAACAAAAGTTATTAAAAATTAGAGCATATTTATCCAAAAATCGTTTTTAACTCATATTTTGCTGTTATTAAAATAAAATAGAATAAGTCGTAGTTAACATTTTCAAAGGTCTAGTCGCCGCGTCTGTAACCAGCCTTTTCCAATTCTTGAGGTCATATAAATACCAAGAGTACTCAGCAATTTTTATAAGTTGTCCGTCAACCCCAGCGTGTGGACGTTAAGGAAAACCAAAAAGAAACTAGATAAACACGTTTCGTTTGGAAATACCCGTGTGTAATCGTCTTAATCGATTGAAATCAATATGGAAACAACAAACTTGGTGCACTTTTTGTGTTTTGTCATATTAGTGAGTTGTAACAGTGCATTCCCCGTAGCCGACTCTGTAAATACAATGCATTCGGTAACAGAAGGACATGTAATAGTAAAAAGAACTGTGATCGGGCAGTATAGCTGTGCGGAAGGAAAATTGAGATTATGGCGAAAAGGACCCTGTGTCACATGTGAAGAGTAAGTACCATCTATTAGTAATTCTTCATCTTATTAACTGCCTTCATAAAAAAGAAGGAGGTTCTCAATTCGACTGTATATATTTCTTTTTGTTTGTTACCTCAGAACTCCGTCAAATCTTAACCGATTTGAAAACTTCATTTTTTTGCTTTAGTGATTATGCCTCCGGGTCCCATTCAAATTTTTTTGAGATATGACAATTATCTCCGGAGATATGGAGATAAACAATATAAGCAAATTTATACACTTACATGACATGATTATAACTAGCCAGTACTTTAACTATCGCGGCATGTGAAGTCGGTTTTTTCGTTTTGTACTATCATACATTATTGACCGAGTGAAGCGACGGTCTCTCGATTCTCGTGAAATTTTGTGAGCAGTTTCGGTAATATTATAGATTTTTTTTTCGATGTCGTTTTTAGAAATTTTACAAAATGTCGGACATAAGGGTTGGTTATATTGGTTGATAATACATATTGGTTGATAACGTAAAAAATTACAAACTCCGTCTTTAATTAACCTGGATCAAACGGGAAGTATTACCCTCTCATAGAAAAAGATTTTGCAAAAATATGTTAATAAATGACGGAGTTCACATCTTTAATTTAATTTTATTATTATTATTTAAGACCACATCGGCTCAACTGAGGTTTAGAAACTAGTTAAGTCACAAATGGCAAATATGATTGACGATGCATAATTATTATGATGTTATAAAGTTGTAAGATGTGTAGCGATTTAAACCTGGTTGACTAAATTCTATTTTAATGGGTAAGATTTTGAAGTTAACGTATTGAGAAAACTTTTGATGCAATTTTTTTTGTCCCATTTGCCTAAAATGAGGTTAATGTTTTTCTAGTGTACCTATGTATGCACTTATGAAACCGTTCAAAGTTAAAATGCACATATTTTGATAAACTACATTTTGGTCTCGTAAAAAATATTTTTGCGAGAAATGTTTCATCACTCATTCGCAGTTGCGATTTTTATTTTATTTAATTGGGTATCTACGCCAGCTTCACCCGCGTTGAAAAGTACGAGTATCCTATGTCATATTTTAAAATATTGACTGTCACTACACAAACTTTCAGTCAATTCGATCAAGCCGGTTGACCGTAAAGAAGTCACAAGCAAACAAACGAATATACAAACTTAGTTTCGCATATGATTATAAATAATAAAAGTTGAATTAAAAAAAAATAGATACAAAATTATATAATACTAGCGCCCGCGGCTTCGCCCGCGTTTACAAGTATCCTATGTTATATCCAGGTTAAAAAGTATCTGTATGCCAAATTTCGTCCAATTCTTTTGAACCGTTTTTGCGTTAAAAAGTTACAAACATCTATCCATCTATAAAAGCATCTAAATGACGCTGAAGTAGGTTTTTTTTAAATCTAAAAGGCTAGCGTTTGACTACCATCTCACCTGTTGGTAAGTGATGATGCGGTTGAAGATGGTAAGTACGCTAGGCTTAGAATGGGAACTGGTTCTAGATGCAGAAGATGCACCAGATGCACTTGTTTCATCAATAAACATACTTATATTCTACTTTACATAACATTACGCAATTATAATATTATTAAGATATGCAGTTGATTTAGTTGGTTGCTAGATTTTGTTGAAATTTCCTTAACGTGTATATTTCATAATTTTAGGCTAATGTAAACTATTCCTTGTTTTAGGTACATGGAACGTTTCGACACGGATGAGTGTCCTGTATGATACATACATCAAACTACGACACCGCGAAGTCTGGACATTTCTATAAAACATATATGGCAATCATTGCTGAATCTATCTTTCTGAGTCATTATGAGACCCACGAATGAATCAAAATTAGTCACTTGCTACCCGCGTCCTCGCAACTAAAGGACTATGATTTTAACAGGCTTAGTATTTATAAATCAATTGTTGTAACATTATTTTACATTTAATTTTATGGTAAAAGCAGCGCCTTGTGGTTTCACCCACGTAGTTTGGTAGTTCCGTAGAATACGGAAATAAAATATAGCTTATGTTACTCGCTGATAATGTACCTTTCCATTAGTGAAATAATTTTTAAAATCGGTCCAGTAGTTTTTTGAGTAAAATAGAAACAAACAAACACAAATCAAAATATTTCCTCTTTATAATATAATAAATAATATAATATATATTAATTAGTTTACATCTGGAGCCTTATTTACTATAACCACAGTTTTACATATGGATTGTAAAACTGTGCTATATAACCTTGTTCGATAAGTCATTACTCTTAGGGCCAGTTTTACCGGTTCCTGATAGTGATATAAATGTGTCAGATAATTATCTGACAGTTGACGCCATATAAAAGTTGTAAAAAATTTGTCACATAAGTTCCTAGTAGAGCTATCAGGAATCGGTGAAACTGGCCCTTAAACTACTAACATCAATGTATCATTGGAAACGGCTTTATGTTTCGTGTGTAAATACGGTTATTTGTAATTAATTAGCAATTTTGTAATTAATTTATACAAAATAACTGCTAAGACCAACATATATTTTTGTAACGTAATGTATGAAATGAAATATGTGATTTTTATTTATAATTTTGTTTATTAGTTGAAGATAAGATTGTTTAAAAACTAAAACAACCGACTTCCATGCCCCGCGAGTCAGTTTCAGTAGCAAGTTTAAGACGTTTATCGTCATATCTCTGAAGATACTTATCAAAACTTGATATAATTACAATGGGACCACATTGAAAATGTACCCTACCGATTAAAGAAATAATTATTTGAATCGGTTCACAATTGACGGAGTAAGTAATCGCGTAACATACATACAAAAAAAACATACAGACGAATTGAGAACCTCGTCCTTTTTGGAAGTCGGTTGAAAATAGTATTAAATAAGTATCATGTATCATGAATTAGCTAGTAAGATTTTTTCGTGTAAAAAAATATTTATTTCTACTGTAGTGCTCATTAAAGTCATGGTATTTATTACCCATTTATTTTAATTTTTGTAAGTTTTTTGAGTAGGTATGGTATTTTTAAATTTTACGAAAATTATTGCGGTACCAAAAAGGCGTTTTCTTAAAAAAAAACATGAGTGATAGTAAATTATTAATAAATATTTGGGGTAGTATAGGGAAATAGCACAGTGTTAAAAAACATGCTTCTTGCGATCTCACCAAAACTCTACTAAAAATCTTCAGTAATATATACATCTTTACTGAGGCTACGACTTGGAATGACTTCAACTTGACCTGAAGTGTGAGCTTGAACCATGTTTATGACTTGGATTCACAAAAACTTGACGAATTTTAATACTTGACACTGGCTAACTACACTAATCGTGTGTAGCCAGAAAGAAACACAAACATTTGCCGGAGTGAAGCGAAATAAACAGCGCCATACCACCATATTCTAATTTGTCATCTTCTAATCTGGTTAAAATGTGTTTTACCGTATTTTGTGGAAATAAATAATTTAAATGAGCTGTATTTTGACAGTGACTGATAATAAACAGAGTGACAGAGATAATATCGTTTAAAAACTAAAAAAGAACCGACTTCAATGCCGCGCTATTCATTTTCAGTACCAATTTTGAGATGTTTATCTCAATATCTCTGGAGATACTTATCAGACCTCGATAAAATTACCATGGTACTACACTTGGGATACCTCCTTTCGAACAAAAAAATAATAATCAAAATCGGTTCATAAACGACGAAGTTATCCGCGAACAAACATAAAAAAAAAAAAAAAAATATATATACGGTCGAATTGAGAAACCTCCTCCTTTTTTTGAAGTCGGTTAAAAAGCTATCTAGGGAGTTAAATGGAACTACAGTTTTCAAATGAAAAGGGTCATTGGTAGCATTACCATATTTATTCTTCGGCATTATTTACACACTTTTGTCACATGAGTCTTTACTCATGTGACAAAAGGAACTTTTGTTCTAATTTATTACCTACTCTTTTACTTTCAATTTGAAAATAGTTTTGTTAGGTATTATGATTAATTATATCTTCCATGTTGTGTGCCATTTTTATTTTAAGAAAAGAAAATAAATGCTATTATTTATATTAAATTGTATTTTTATTTTAGATGGTAGTAATCAACAACGTAAAGTGCGTAAGCAATTCATTATTCTGTGGCGTAAGTCAGTTTGTATATTGTAGTGTTTTCTAGTGATCTAATTGCGGTCAAATGGCTCAAGACACTTTTCACAGCCATTATAGTCACAGAACTTCCTATTCTGTGGATGAAGTAGAATAAGATATGAGCAAAGCAGTAAAAAAAAGCAAAGGAAGTAGCGAGTAAATTATAAAACATTTTTTTGTCCGTATCAAAAACAAGGGGTTTCCTCAACAAGCGGTTTTTTTCGACGGTTTTAGCTCGATCTAATGAACCCCAATTGATTAAGTAGCTATAGATAAAGAAACTTGGAATGTTCACAGAATATGTACCTATGAGAATAGATATTATGATAGCTGTACCAATAATTAATCAAAATGTAGTTAAAAATTATAAGTAATAACCGGCCAAGTGCGCGTCGGGCCACGCGCAGTGTAGGCTTCCGCAGTAGCCTATTATTCAATGAAAGTCTTTACCCGTTATAAACAAGCAACTAGGTACTCTGTCTTTGTCACTTTAAAGGATTTATTGTGAGGATTTTGTATTTGGTACAAAATTATCCAACACCCAAGTTCAACGACTATTACTGCTAAACTAATAAAGTTATCTTAACCGCTATAATTTTTCTTTTAAGTTCATGAAATGCGCTATTATCACGAATTTTTCCAGATTTTTTAAACCCGCAGTTTAGCTTTTAGAGAGGGGGGGGGGGGACGCCCTACTGGAACAAATATTTGCACTTTAAAGATTAATATTTCGTAAATGGAGCATTCAATTGAAAAATGGTATTAGCAACCCTTAAATCATTTTAAAAGACCTATTCAACGATACTCCACACGATGGGTTGGACGATGAAAAAAAATTCATCCCCACTTCTCATATAGGGGCGCTACCCTAAAAAAAAATATTTTTCAAAATTTTATTTCAGCACTTTCTCGTCGTCATTTATTTACATACCGCCACAAAATTAAAGCTTTCTGGTATTAACGGTCTCTTAGCAAAACCTCGGACCAGCGACCTAATATCCCATTGTCAAGGCGATCAAAAGTTGCATTATGCGTCGCATATTTTTGCATATTTTGCGATTTCACTAGGAAATCAAAACCTTTAAGGTAGGCACCTAGTATTGTTATAGGTAATATCGTTTCTTTAAGTTGAGTTTCACTATTCCCTTTTTAGAGTTCCGTAGCCGAATGGCAAAAAACGGAACCCTTATAGATTCGTCATGTCTGTCTGTCTATCTGTCTGTCTGTCTGTCCGTCCGTATGTCACAGCCATTTTATTCCGAAACTTTTAGGATTACAGAATTGATACTTGGTAGGTAGATGTATTCTGTAAACCACTTTCCGATTTTTATACAAAAATAAAACATATAAAAGTTAAAAGTTAACCCCGTACATGGAACTGAAACAAAAAAAATTTTTTCTTCAAACCTATACGTGTGGGGTGTTTATGGATAGGTCTTCAAAAATGACATGGAGATTCCTAAAATCATTTTTCTCAAAGTCAATCATTTAAAAGATAGGCGCGTCTAAAGTGGTAAAATGTGTGTCCCCCCCCCCCCCTCTAACTTTTAAAGTATGGGAGTGAAAAATCTAAAAAAATATATGCTGTAGATCTCAATAAAAACTAACAACGAAAATTAGTTTGAACGAGATACAGTCAGCAGTTTTAGAGATATGGCGACCGCAAAGATAACTTTGTTTTTCATAGAAACACTATGAAAAACAAAATTAATTTTGTAGTTGCGAAAAATCATAGTTATGGAATACTGAACTTTGTTACGGAACCCTACGAGTGCGAGTCCGACTTGCACTTGGCCAGTTTATTAACCGACTTCACAAAAAATGAGGAGGTTCTCAATTCGTCTGTATGATTTTTTTTTTTTTTTGTATGTTACGCGATTTCTCCGTCAATTATGAACGGATCCAAATGATTATTTTTTTAATAGGTAGGATACGTTTCCGAGGTGGTCCCATTTTAATTTTATCGAGATCTGATAAGTATCTCCAGAGATATGGAGATAAATACCTCAAACATAGGAGAATGTACTGGTTTTAGTAGAAGAGTCCCAAGAAGATTATACACAATAGAGGTTGCTATTGCATTTACTTTTGAAGACTAAAAACTATGACCTTGAATAAAGTTTTTACATCTTTCTTCTCGTTGATTTTGGTTTTTGACAGATATTCTTACGGTGACTGTGAGCGAGATAGAAATAAAGGTGGGGATAATTAATATTTTAGATTTTTTTTATATCTTATAGGCTAGCGTTTGACCACTATCTCACCTGTTGCTAAGTGATGAAGCGGTCAAAGACAGAGAAGTGGACTAGAATGTGAACTGGCTCTCAAGGATAGCTGCCGGAACACATTAGATGTTTGGCGACAGATTTTCTAACTTGAGGGTGGTAGCTGGCCAGGCGGACACTAGATATGTCCTAACACCATGCGGGGTTGTTGGTTTCTTAACGATGTTTTCCTTCACCGGAGGGCAACTGTGAGAAGCGCACATATATTTTTCTATAGAAAAATTCATTGGTGCACGGCGGTTTGAAGTCGGTACCACGGCATCAAAGCCGACTGTTCTCCCAATTACGCCACCGGGCCCTCAATAAAAAAATATATAATTATAATGAATAATTATTTATAAATATAAATAATTTGTCTTCACAGGAATGTTCTACCGGGCAAAGTCTTGTTAGGGTGCAAACTTTTTTAAACATATCTAAGATTTTTTGACATGACATGACGTTTGGCGAAGATGGCGGCCATTTCAGTCCCGCGACACTGCATACATTACTAAATAACTCAGAATTATAAACGTACTTTTTACCAATCAACACTGCAAAAAAAATATATTACCACAGATTATATAATAGTTACTGCGTAAATAATACTTTCCGTTGTTAGGTTGGCTACACAGTGCTTTCATAATTCGGGTATCAACAATATAGGGAAGTGCCTCTTATAACGTAGTAGAGTGATTCAGTACTCTGTAGGCCATATGGCGGCAATTAATGTTAATAATCGCAAATAATACTTTTTAAAATTCATTTCGAAATACAACTATAGTCCCCGTCACGAGAAGCTATAAATTATGTAAACAAGTGTTCAGGAGTTCACAACATTTGGACCAACAAAAAAAATGAATTTGTGAAAATAAACTCGAAACTCGAATGACGCGTTTATTTCAAAATGGCGTCCCGATAGTTTACAATCCCTGCGTCCGGTACCAAGAAACACAAACGATAGCGCTTTGCGTCGTTAAAATATGATCCGACTAAATTAAATAGGTTGTTACTTTCATATAACCCGTCTATATTTCATGTCGATTGAATATGGTCAATTTATTATTATCTCGCAGTATAAAATGTTTACTTAGTAAAAGATGTTTGTTTACATAATTTATAGCTTCTCGTGACGGGGACTTTAGTCCGTGTTATATAAGTATTTGGAATTATTGTTATAAAATAGACAATTAATTATCGTGTGTGTCAGATGCTTTAATTGCACAGGGCCATTTTGGACATTGTCCTTTGATACCTTGATGACATCATTATTACTAGTGAATATTTTAACTTTAGCGCAGCATTTAAAGTCCATTTTTTTAGGGTTCCGAACCCAAAGGGTACCAAATGAACACTTTCTGAGACTTTGTTGTCCGTTCGTCCGTCCGTCCGTCCGTCCGTGTGTCTATATGTGCGCACTTTACAGATCTGTATCTTCTTAACCGTTATAGGCACATACTTGAAATTTTCAAATAGTATATATCCGTCAGTGTATAACGGCCCAGACACGAAATTTAATAGATGCATGTAATTTAATTAAAACTTGTTTTGCACTAAAAAGGGTAAAATAAGTTATTTAAAAAAAAAAAAAATAACCGACTTCATAACCACAAACAGGCACTCAAAAGCGAAAAATAAATTACTTAATATTATTATAAGCGCTACCCACTTATCTATTTGAAGTCGGTGCCAGCCAACTCTATTGGATAGTAGATAGATACTATGTATGTAGTAGTAGTAGTAGTAAGTAGGTACATGTAGGTTAGTAAGTAGGTAGATACATGTAGGTATTATCTGTCTAACAGTCAGCAGTTTTAGAGATATGGCGACCGCAAAGATAACTTTGTTTTTCATACAAACACTATGAAAACAAAGTTAATTTTGTAGTTGCAAAAAATCTAAGTTATGGAATACTTAACTTTGTTACGGAACCCTACGAGTGCGAGTCCGACTTGCACTTGGCCAGTTTATTTTATATGTAAAAATTGTCTGAAGTACTGAAACACACTGTTACGTGTATGGTTGGCATTGATCCTACTTTAATCATTTTTAGGGTTCCGTAGCCGAATGGCAAAAAACGGAACCCTTATAGATTCGTCATGTCTGTCTGTCTGTCTGTCTGTCCGTCCGTATGTCACAGCCATTTTATTCCGAAACTGTTAGTGCCCCATAGCGTTTCCATAGGGAAACGCTATGGGGCATAATGATTACACATTTTAATCTGGTTAGCAACGTTTACATATATCTGCCTCTTCATTGTCATCGTCTACACCTGCGTAGTAATTATGGGCGCAACCATTGCACACGCTAGAAATAACCCATCTTTCAGAGGACTGTGGAGGAAGTATATATTTACATTATTATGCAAGGACAATCAATATTTTCATCGTCTTCAGATGAACAATCCGTGTAATTTTTTTGCGTCTTTTGTTTCTATTCTTCAGGTCTTTTCTATTCAGTCTTTTAACTGTCAGTTTTATTTTTTTAGTCGAAAATATATACATTATTTATTTTTGTTTTTTATTTATATTTCTAATGAGATCATTCGTGAACGGAAGATGGTAGTATTTCTGTTTTACAGCGTTTTTTTCTTTCTCTCTTGGGTTCTTACTTCCTTTGCTATGACATTTTCTGGAGTCATGGAAAACGAGGAATTTGCTAGCTGTGTGCCAAAGTCGAAACCTGAGGCAAAAACTCTGTGCCCATTCTGCTCTCATTCATTGATTTTCAGATGGTAAAAAGTCGATGATTGATGTTCCAGCAGATGTAGGTTCATGAGCAATCTCATTATGAGCTGGAGTGGACGATATTTGTTCGGTTGCCTCTAAAGAAGTAAACGTTGAAGTTCTACTTTCACATATGGGGCAAAACGGGGTACTATCCCATTATGCCCCGACCTTTTTGCCCCAACAGACACATTTTGCAAAAGTAATTACAATTCTATACCTATAAAATAATTCTGCTAATAGCAATCTAAATTCGTTAGTTTAACACTACAACAAAGTATGTAGTAAAATGTTACCATAGCACTGATATTTACTTTGATGCCCATCGATTCAAAACAGAAACCTTCGTAAAAATCCTTCATAAAACCGTTTTTTCTCGCCGCACCGCCAAAACACGTAGTGACACGCACACACCGCTCGGACTCGTGTGAGGCGACAGAACATCGCGCAAATGGCGTTTTGGTAGGCTCTGTTGTGTTCACCAGTCAAGCACACAAGCACACTTCCCGTCGTGCCCCGGGCTTCGTCTTGCCCCGGTCTCCCCTAGATGTATTCTGTAAACCGCTTTCCGATTTTTATACAAAAAAAAAAAAGTTTAATTAGCGTGTGTGTCAGATGCTCAGGCCAAATTGCACAGGGCCATTTTGGACATTGTCCTTTGATACCTTGATGATATCATTATTACTAGTGAATATTTTCACTTTAGCGCGGCATTTAACGTCAATTTTTTTAGGGTTCCGAACCCAAAGGGTACCAAATGAACACCTTCTGAGACTTTGTTGTCCGTTCGTCCGTCCGTCCGTGTGTCTATATTTGCGCACTTTACAGATCTGTTTCTTCTTAACCGTTATAGGTACATACTTGAAATTTTCAAAAAGTATATATCCGTCAGTGTATGTATGTGCAAAATTTTATAGATGCATGTAATTTAATTAAAACTTGTTTTGCACTAAAAAGGGTAAAATAAGTTATTTAAAAAAAAACCGACTTCATAACCACAAACAGGCAGTCAAAAGCGAAAAAACATTACTTAAAATTATTATAAGCGCTACCCACTTATCTATTTGAAGTTTTTTTTTTTTTTGAAAAATAACTTATGCTTTGTTTACTTGATAATTGATTATGATTTTGACGTGTATATGTGCGTATATTAATACTGCCTACAAACTGAATAAATGCTTTGATTCTTGATATCAAAAGTTTTATTTTTATGGGCTTAATATAAATTTAATGCCGTTGATAGGCTTAGTATATACAATAAAATATCAGTTTGGGATTTTGGAACCTTAATCTTTTTTGTTTTTCGAGAAATAATAAAATTCTTGGTATTTCATCATTCATGCCCTAAGTGGGGTCTTAAATAATAACATAATAATTTGACAGTCAAATCGCAGTCGTTAATGGTATCCCAATTTGTACGGAAATCATTGTAGTATTTTTGCTGCATGAAAAATATTAAAGTTGTTTAATTATGTTACATTTGTAACATTAAATCCTAATTCCATAGTTCTATTCATAATTCCTAATATTCCCAATAATACATATTATAAATGCGAAAATTTGTGGGTATTGATGGATGGATGTAATATGCTTGGATGTCATTCATACAAAAAAACTAAGCAACGGGTTTGGATGAAATTTGGCTCTGGATTAGCACATTTAGTACATATTACAAAGGGGTACAACTAGTGCATGTATAATTGATGTGAAATGAAACAACATATCTTAATTTTGACACGTATTTGCTGTCTTCTCTGAATTTGCTTGTCTGAACTAATTAATATGATTTATCTACTTTATACTTACACTGAAAAATAGAACAAACACAAGTTTCACAAATAATAAATATAGTGTAAAAAACTAAAAAACATGCTTTTATAGTACATCAAACTAAAAAGTGAAAAATAATTCTTAATATAAGCTGAAAATAATAATTAACGATAAATACTAGTATTATTATGATAAAAGCGTGGATATAAATAATTATAGCAACCCACGCTTTTTTTCACATGAATACTAGTATATTATACTAGTATATTAAAGACTAGTATATTATACTTGTATATTCTGAATACTCAAAGATTATACTAGTTACATATAATGGTGAAAAAAGCGTGGATATACCAAAAATATGGCACAAAGCGCCCCACGCTTTTTTATCGTTCATTATTATTTTCAGCTTATTTTAAGAATTATTTTTCACTTTTTAATTTTTAGTTTGTATTATTGTATTGTCACCGATTATTGGGAAGCACAGAAATATAAATAATATAGTATTCATATGTTGATAAGTGTTTAAAATATGAATTAAATCTATCCGTGTAAGGTGGGTCAAAATCGAGTCCAAAGAAGTCGGTTCCATACATACAAGTAAACATATAGGTGAAGCGGGATAAAAATATTACTTGAATAGTAATTTATAAATCAGAATACTGGCGATTAGCGTACTTGCGCAAGGAGAGGTAGCTTGCATAGTTTGTACGTTGAAGGTTAGTGGAGTGATCTTAAGCCTTATCTGTTGGAATGTCAATGTAACGTCAATATTTTAAAAATGCCACAATCGTATGTCAACGTCAGATCTACGTAGCTAGGTGTCAAACAGTTTTTCGTTCTCTCTCTTGCATCTACCATTGCTCCGTGTAGGATGTGTATTTTTTCAACCATCAATAAAATCTGCATAAATCTCGTTACAATTTGTTTATTTTTTACCCAAAACCCATCATTATCAGCAACAGACCTATTTATATCTCTTAATTTTATTATGAGGTCATCAAGTGAGATTAGTTAGTCGAACTATTTATTGTAGGTAGGTACATTAAGAATGGTTCATTACGATTGAGCGCGGATTTTGCAGGAATTTACCTAGGTATAAGGAAAGCAAAATACCTGTTTTGTGCTAGGTGTTTTGTGCTAGATGTTGCGTGCTGGTAAATTACGCTCGGTTTTCCTTGACAGGCTTCATTAATATGACATGTACCTACGATTAAGCTATCAATTTGTCATCTAAGACAATGCGAACTAACAAGTAAGTACAAGTACAAAGAAGTACATGTTATTACAAAAACCTAAATATTATTAATTGGATATGGCTGCCACGACATCATTCAAAAAAGCAACACCGCAGTTAAACATTGTTTAAATGAAGGTTATTGTTGTAAATCTTAACATGTTGTTAACACGCTCTTAGCTTCACTTGTAACTAACTAACAAACAATGTAAAACAATCGGAGAAGTCAATTTTGACCTACTTCTTATTATATATTATGTTTCTTTAAGTATTACACACTTTATATTATTGAACATTGTTACACATAATCCAAAATTTCATCGTACCGATGGGATTTGAACCCTCCATGTTTCCCGGGAGGGTCTCCCGGGAAACATGCCCAGGTGCTCTGGCCAATTAAGCCACAGCAGTACGATGAAATTCTTGGATTGCATTTTAACCAACTCTACTTCTTATTGTTGTATCGAAATTAAATTTTGTATTTTGCATTTCAAATCCATATTTATTTATACACTGGATCAACGTGATAGTTAAAACGGAACGTTAAGACATAAGACTATGTGCATGCTCGGAGTTAGCTTATTTTTTAAAGAGTAGACGAACAAGCGTTTGACTACTATCTCACCTGATGTTAAGTGAAGATGTGATCAACGATGTAGCACGCTTGCCTAGAAGATACCTGTTCACTCGCGATTTAAAGACCCCCGGATTGAACTGAATATCTTTGTACAACCCGTGTGTATGGTTTTGCAGGGGAAGCCACAGCCATAGCAGCCACAGCCATAGCAGCCTCCGCAACATCCTCCGCAGCATCCGCCGCACATTTTGGGATTTTCAAATCCTAGATTGAGAAACGCCCACCCGCATGGTGGTAGGAGACTATCCGTCCGTCCGCTTGGCCACAGAAAAGATACTAGTCCTACGGCCTAGCCAGCTACCACCCTCAAGTTAGAAAATCTGCCACACAGAACACACGGAACACAGATGTTTGGACATCTGTGTTCCGGAACATATCCTCGAGAGCCAGTTCCCATTCTAGGTCTAGTGTGCTACCATCTTCGATCGCATCATCACTGCTGGTGAGATAGTGGTCAAACGCTAGCATATAAAAAAAAAGTTTACTAAAAGGGAAAATAAAAATCGAAGTCTTAAGCCCGTATTAAAAATTCTGCGAGAAAGGTAACATTTTTTGTTACCATTCGAATACAGCTATGAATCTGGCTTACACGTTATCGTCCTGACGGTAATAGGTGCAATGCGGTGACGAATGTTTGTCAATCCAGAGTTTTTTCCTGTTACAGTAGGTATCTTTGCATAACGTAAAAAGCTAAACAAAATTAGGAAAAAAACATATGAGAATCAAAGGGATCCTTCGAGGATCATGCTTTTCCTGTTATCTCAGATCATCGAACCACGTAGGTTATGTGATCTCAAAATCAGTACCTGAAAATATTTATTGTTGCATAACTGTGTAAACAAGATGGCATATAATGATAATTCGTTCCAACAGCTTGCCCATTTTTAACCGACTTCGGCGACCAATTCTTGTATTTTTTTTTGTGTTTGTTACCTCAGAACTCCGTAAAATCTTGACCGATTTGAATAATTGATTTTTAGGGTTCCGTAGTCCTGACAAGGAACCCTTATAGTTTCGTCATGGCCCTCTGTGTGTCTGTCTGTCTGGCCGAGTTTTTGCTAAGAGACCGTTAATACTAGAAAAATGTAACTTTGTGGGAGTATGTGTATAAATTACGCCGAAAAAGTTCTGAAATAAAATTGTGAAAAAAATTTTTTTTAGGGTAGCTCCCCTATATGAGAAGTGGGGATGATTTTTTTTTTCATCGTCTACCCCATCGTGTGGGTTATCGTTGAATATGTCTTTTAAAATGACTCAAGGGTAGCTAATACCATTTTTCGATTGAATGCTCCATTTACGAAACATTAAACGTTAAAGTGCAAATTTTTGTTCCAGTAGGGACGTCCCCCCCCCCCCTCTAAATGGTAATTTAAAGTAACCAAGACGGAGTACTTAGTTGCTTGTTTATAACGGGTAAAGATTTGCATTGAATAACAAGATACTACGGAATCCGACACTGCGCGTGGCCCGACACGCACTTGGCCGGTTATTATTTGTTTGAGAAATTATGCCCCCCGATTAGTCCCATTTAAATTTTATCGACGTATGACAATTATCTCCGGAGATTTTTTTAAATTTTTTAATTATTTCATTTTTTTTTAATTAAAGATTACTCGCAATGTGGGTTGCACATTACTAGTATTCTTGTTAACCCCTCCAACTAAGCTAAATATGCTTGTGTCTGGAGTGGGTTCACGTCAATAGTGCAATGGGTGGGGTGGGATTCGAACTCACGATCTCGCGATTGCCAGTCCGACACCCTATCCATTGGGCTATTGGCGCCTAAAGATATGTAGATAAACATCTCAAACTCATTGCATATGCATTTGTATACATTGAAGACATGATATTACTGGTACTGTACTATTCATTATTCTGCGCTACTGGCTATTTTGACTATCGCGTCATGTGAAGTCGGTTTTTTTTCGTTTTGTACACGATCTTAAATGATGAGCGTATAATATAAAAGTTTATGATATATCTCAAATGCTTTATCTATAGGTAGTAGATATTTATGCAATAATCAACAAGTTTTCTGTTACTTCCATATTTCAGAAAAAAAAAATGTTATTTTGCAAAATAACGAACTTTATTTTTTTATCAAAGATTATCCTAGAGTATAATCCAGCCTACTTTTCTACAACTAGGATGACTTGTATGATTATTTTGGCGTGAAACGCCTGCATAAAACACGATATCAATTTGTCATGAGCATTCAGTCAGAGCATCACCCATGTTATTCAAAATTCATCATCATTATCAGCCAATTTCCGTCCACTGCTGGACATAAGCCACTCCTATGGCACGCCACTGAGCTAGATCTTCAGCTATTCGCTTCCGACCGCTGCCAGCCAGCTCGCATATAATAATATCATCGCTCCACCTAGCTGGAGGGCGTCCTACGCTAGTGCGCCGTGGTCCCGACTCTAAAACTGGTCTACCCCAACGGTTATCGGTTCTACGACAGATGTGACCAGCCCACTGCCATTTCAGCTTGCTAATCCTTTGAGCTATATCGATAACTTCGGTTCTCTGATGGATGACTTCGTTTCGAATTCGATCCTTCAGCGAATCTCCCTTTAAAATTAATTTAAAATTTATTGTTATAAAATTATGTTGTTTAATATTATTTTATGTATGTTTCTGATTGCAATTTAAAAATAATTTAAGATCGTTTACATAACGTAATAAATAATATTAAAAACTAATAAATAATATAAAATATTATGTTTCTCTTAAGTGTAACACACTTTATATTATTGTACATTGTACACCAATGCATAATTGGTGAAAATGCAATCCATTAATTTCGTCTTATCGATGGGATCGTACCGTGGCTTCGTTGGTCAGAGCACCTAGGCATCTTTTCCAGGAGGTGTGGGTTCGAATCCCGTCGGTATAATTTAGATAGTTTAATAATTTATCTTCCATTGGTAAAGATGAAGAAAGCTGCTTCAGATCCCTCCTGCTGTAGTCTTGTCTCCAATGTATAGCCTAGTGTCTATTGTTTCCTTGGAAATGTACCCTACTAATGAAAAAAAGAATCATTCGAAATGGTTCTCAATTGCCGTAATAATTTTGTAACATAAAAAAAATACAGGTGAATTGAGTTTCTTTTCATTTTTGGGAGTCAGTTAAAAGCAACCGACTTCCATGCTGCGTGAGTCAAACCTGCCTGTCAAACGATCCATTCCAGCGTTTAATTGGCAGGACGCTGCTGATCGTATCATTCCGAATGGACCGTGGAGGTTGCCGGTTTTGCAGTTTTATAGTAACGTTAATAATTGTAGAATTATTAGCTCTATACTTCTTCGAGCATTTACCAATGGAGATGTTAACGCAAGGCGTACTCCTCTGCTGGCCATATAGCCATTTTTGGCCATATGAGCGTGCGTAACTACGCTGTATTTTTAATACTGTGTGCGTGTTTCAAGCTAGTGTGCGGGATCGCTAAAGTGAGTGATTTGTGTGTGTGCAATGCGTGTTTACCTCGTCCCCCGTAAGTATCGGCAGAAAATAATGTTTGCGGATTACAACGTTAACATCTCCATTGGTAAATGCTCGAAGCTACGAGTATACTTACACCTTTAATGGGTAGGCCATACCCCTACAGTGGGCACCTTAAGGAGTTGATGTTGATACTTTTTTTTTATTTACGATGAAATTTATAATAGTGATGGCAGCTTCCGACGGATATTCTTGGGTTTTTTTATTAAGAGCGAACGCGGGGTGCACTTTTCCATACAAATGTATTCCCCCGGTTCTTCCCTGGAAAATGCTTCTAGAGCAAAATTTGTTTATACAAAATATTAAAGTCTGCTGTAGGCCCCTATCATTTCCTTTTTTTTGACTAACCAATTGCAAAATGAAATATAATCAATTTTATCTCCTCTTGAAGATTTTTGAAATGAACCTTCAAAAATCTTAAGGAGATAAAATTGATTATATTTCATACAGCAGCTACAGCAGACCTTGATATTTTGTAGAAACAAATTTTGCTCTAGAAGCGTTTTCCAGGGAGAAAACGGTATAATACATTCGTATGGAAAAGGGCACCCGGCGTTCGCTCTTAAGTTTGTAGGTATATATAGTTAATAGGTATATAATATGTTATTGCCACATCTACAAAAATCAAGAACCAAATAGAGTACGTAAGGAAATGCTATGAAAACTGATACTCTATTGTTTACATATATGACCGACTCCACGAGAGATCAACTCTACTTATTAAATCTTTTTACGTTTATTATCGCGTTGCACTTATTTTCTAAGTCGGGGGTTTTATCCTTTTTCAATTGGCTTTTTAACGTCGTTGGTTTTTTCAAAATGTTTAATTTTGCTTTTTGTTCTAAACTTTTTAAAGAGCATAGATATTATGTACATAAAGCGCCGCCCCGAGCGTTCGCCCAAATGTACCTATGGAAGATATGCCTCTGCTACAGTAGTATGTACCTACATTAGATAAGTATTTGCAAATAAACTTTGCCCGGGGCTTTGTTGTAACTCAACTCAATAACATATTTTAAGGATTTGCACAAACAATGTTTGCTCAGCGTCCCCTGGTGAGTTGTCACCGTAACACCTGTTTAAGAACATGCACCAATCAAACTTGAAGCCATCACTGAAAACTGCATCAAAATCGAACTAGTAGTTTTGGAAAAAAATGGCAACATGGATTTGCACAAACAAACATAGTCTCATCCCAAACGCATATACCGTCTCCGTTCCGTCGTGGGTAAAAAATAAATAACCGGCCAAGTGCGTATCGGGCCACGCGCAGTGCAAGTCTTTACCCGTTATAAACAAGCAACTAGGTACTCCGTCTTTGCTACTTTAAAGGATTTATTCTGAGGATTTTGTATTTGGTACAAAATTATCCAACACCCAAGTTCAACGACTATTACTGCTAAACTAATAAAGTTATCTTAACTGCTATAGTTTTCCTTTAAAGTTCATGAAATGCGCTATTATCACAAATTTTTCCATTTTCAAGCCAGCAGTTTAGCTTTTAGAGGGGGGGGGGGAATAGTGGTCAAACGCTAGCCTATATGATATATAAAAAAATATATATATATGGAAATTGAGATATACAAAAAACCATACAGATTAATTGAGAACCTCCTCGTTGAAAATTAAAGCGGTCAATGAAGTTTCTTGCAATATTTCTAAAAATGTTTAAATAAGCTTTTTTAATTCGGTTGTACGACATGGGCTTAACATAAACTTGAATAAAGATAATGTGGGTGTTGTAATTAAATAAACATTGAAAGATATAAATCATTTATTAAAATTGAAGTATAAGTACAGGTTTTGACAACTTATTGTCAAATTGTATTTGTAGCAGTTATCTAAATCAAATGATGTTTACTACGATAACACAAATCTTCTGCAACAAGAATATTTTAGATGTCGAGGAAAATAATTTGTATTAAATATTATGTTTCTTTGCAGTGTTTCACACTTTATATTTTAGTAAATTGTTAAACACAATCCAAAATTTCATCGTACCGACGGGACTTGAACCCGCAACCTCCGGAACAACCAGTTCCGGTGCTTTGCCAATTTGTATTGTTTACTATCTCATATATCAGTCATATTATTGATACATGAGGTAATGCTTAAAAACATATATATTATTTTTGTTTAAATCCATAGAAAATCAACTCAAGAGACTACTCAGAACTCAAGAGTAGAAACCCTTTTGAGTGACAATTTTATTCATTATCCGTTTTTTTTATTCTATAATTATTAGGAACTTTACCAAATGGTATGCCAGCCCCAACATAACAAGTCTAAATTTGACAATATCAAAGAAAATCAGAGATACAATATTACCTCAAAATATTAATTTAACAATCAACTTAGAAATTCTACTTAAATATCAAATTTCATCCAATTTACAAATTTTAATAAATGTAATAAGTAAAGTATCTCCTAATATTACAATATCATAAATATTAAAACTATTTAGTATTTTCAGTTCGTTTTTAGGATTCCGAACCCAAAGGGTACCAACGGAACCCTATTACTGAGACTCCGTTGTCCTTCAGTCTGCCTGTCTGCCTGTCTGTTTGTCCGTCTGTCATCAGGCTGTATCTCATGAACCGTGATAGTTAGAAGGTTGAAATTTTCACAGATGATGTATTTCTGTTGCCGCTATAACAACATATACTAAAAACAGAACAAAGTTAAAAATTAAAGGGTGTCCCCATACAAAAAACGTGTTTCTTATTATAGCGCCATCTATGAACGATTGTTTACCTCAGTGTTTTTCAACCTTTTTCATGACTCGATCCCTTTAGTATGAAAAAAAATTTCGCAACCCCCTACTTGCACTGTTTATAATCCGTATTTTGTTATTTTGCTAGCTTATGAAACAAATTACATATTTTTCTTTTGAAACACATACTATAAGCACTCTCAATCACAATACTTACAAATGCTCTTTAATTAATATTTTCTTAAAAAGTATATGTTCAAACTTTGTTTATTTTCTTTTACTGAGGCTTCGCAACCCTCGCGACCCCTTATAGAGGCTTTCAGACCCCCTGGGGGGTTGCGGCGGTACACGGTACACGGTATTAATATATATCGATGTTAAAACTATGTAGGTACTTAATTTTTCCGGCAAATTTTGTTCAATCGGAACCCTACGTGTGCGAGTCCAACTCGCATTTGGCCAGTTTATATTTTTTTTAATAATAGGCAACGCATGACATGTCGGCAAAACATGAGTGACACCCCTAGTGTTTGTTACAAGTGTTCATAGGCCACGGTGACTACTACCCATCAGGTGAGTCGTTTGCTTGTTTGCTACCTATATCATAAATAACACACCAACAATGAACGATACTTTCTATATCTCTTTCATCTCAAGCCATTAACAAATGGCGGTGATTTATAATAATAAAATCAAATAATAATTAAAAATAATAAGTAAACTTTGTAAAGGGCCTCATGACGTTGGCTTTGGCTCCGTCAATGCCTTATTAAGGAACAGACGTGTTACGGACCCGAGATACGAAAAAAATATATATAAATTAAAATTATAAAATATGTTGCTCTAGGCTAAGTAGCGTAATATGCACAATTAATTCTTATAAAAATCGAATGTACAGAAAACAGGTTTTTTATTATTTTGTTATTATTTATTTATTATATATATGGCCAAATATGTATATATAATATATAAAAAAAGAGTGTGTGTACTTATATACATGCGTTAGAAGTTATACTTCTGTGGTGTATGGAAAGAAAATAACTAAAATGCAGTAGTGATTAACGATGAATATTAAAATTAATCAAAAAGATTTTATTTAAATAAAAAAGGTTTTATTAACGTAAAAATATGACGTTAAATATGACATATACAACTTGAACATAGTCATGCCACCTAGAACTAACTTCACGGTGTAGAATTTAGGTGTCGGTGTGCGCGCGCATCGTACCACCTAGAACTAACTTCACGGTGTTAAATTTAGGTGTCGGTGTGCGCGCGCATCGTAAAAATTCACCCTCATAATTTTTCTCTATAGCGCCAAAAGAAGTATAATTTCAAAAATATAATAGGTATATAAATTTTTATTTATTTACCTATTATGCCAACCAGTACTAGTTACATTCGTATAAAACTGTAGTAACACAAATATTACTGCACTATTTATTAGGGCAAACACCGCATACTTTAACAAAATATAAAATAAATTATTTTGTAGTAACATGCAAAATGTTTATGAACGTTAAAGATATTACAATATTTATAATAATTTTATTTTTTTAAATGCAACAGTTAAATAAATAAAATAAATAAATAAAAAATATTTATTGAACACATGAGCCTTAGAGCTAAATACATTGAGATTGAACGTATACATGGTATCAATTGAATTGAATTAAGGCTATATTTTATTAATACAGGGGGTTGGTTCCCTGCCCCACAAACTAGTTAATACAACACTGAGTCATTTTAAAAGTCACTCCTCACTTTTTACATTGTAACCAGGATTAATAAAATGGATACGCTTGCGAAGCTGAAGCGCGGCGCAGCTAGACTTATATAAGACACAAAGATGTATAAACACTGAGTTAGTATTTAAAAAAAATGTGCTACAAATAGTTGAGGAGTTGAGTCTTGATATCTTGCAGAATCTGGAAGAACCAGAACCTACTATGTTCTTGCAATATCATTGATGTGACGAGAATATCAAAACTTGGTATCCTGTTACTTGACTGAACATGGTAACTATAACCTCATGCTGAGGCATCTTCAAAGTCCTACTCCTCATAAACATACAGCAGAGATGTCGTATTTGATCTAAAATCAAAATAATTTATTCAGATTACAGGTAAGTTATAGATGACATTTAGATAGGTACATTGCTCTCTGTATCTAGCCTTAAAGGCATACAATAATTAATTAATTAATAATATTTCAATTATTATAAATTATTTAATTTAATTAAATTAAATGTATAATAATTTTAATGTATTTACATAACATAAAATCACATTGTAAAATGACTAAAAATTACAATTAAAAGCATTGTACTATGCCAATAATTTAAATAAATTTAAATGTCAAATTACAATTGAATTAAAGAAAATAAAATAGTCTTATAAGAATATCAATTAATTTGGTTCTAATGTTTTTTGATTTTTTTATCAAAATAATGTCACTAAGGTAATAATCAATTCATTAAATATTTTAATTAACAAGTGTAATGCTTAAAACGCCAGGAGACGGTCATTCGCAATTGTCAATTTTAACGTTAATGATGGACCAAATGATCATCATCATTATTACCACCATTAACAGCCAGTATTCGTCCACTGCTGGACATAGGCCTCTCCTGTGGCGCGCCACTGAGCTCAATTTTCAGCTATTTGTTTCCAACCGCTGCCAGTCAGCTTGCGTATATCATCACTCCATTATTCACCTTTAATTGAATCAAATTGAATTCGTCAATCTCAATCACGAGTACAGATTGACGAATGATCGTCTCTCCAGGGTCGTAATTGATTTAACTTGTGTTCCCAGAATTACATTGGTGTTATAAGATTGACATAAGAACAGAATATGTAATCTTTAGGCAGATGATTAAATATTTTGGGTGCTATGCAATTTACATTCTTAACATATTTTGCACGGAACAAGAATATTTTTATATTGTGCTGCCTACTTGACAGTTATTCAAATATTTTTGTGTCCACAAAAATTTGCTATCTCATAAAATATAATATAAACACGGCCATTTTAATAACTTTAAGTTTATGATATGTGGTTTGCAGGAATCTTTAGGTAAGGCTGAAGTTTGCATATTGCTCTTACGCACCTTTTCTGAGCTTTAAATATGGTTTCTCTTTCCACCAAGTTTCCCCAGAAGATGTATACCCTATTGTTGACTAAACATTATCATAATACGCATTTACCTAATAGGAATGGTTGCAATGAAAGTAATGTATAAATGAATAACATTGATTAGGTCATCACCGGAAGGAATAGCCTGGTAACTCAACTTTTGTTAACTGTAACTTGTATGAGTTAAACCTGGCGTCATTTGGGTCTTGATTAACTGAATGAGGTCTTCGAGAAACTGGTGGTTTTCTAGTAGCGGAAAATGTGAGGTCCGTTATCCTGAGACAGATCTTGAGCTTCGGTTTCATTTTCAAATGATTTCAGAGTAATTAGCATTTCATGGTTGTCAGCTCCTCGTATCTGTAAAACAAACAAGACGGTACTTTATACTTTAAGCTTGTTTACAAAACGATAAAAACTGACTTTAAATGTCAGTCATTTTCAGTACTAAGTTTGAGGTGTTTACATATCTCTGGAGATACATTCATTCATTCATTCATATGAGATTTCAATAAAATTATTATGGGATCAAAAGTGAAGCATACTTTCTCAAACATAAATCCAATCGGGAAATCTGAGGTAACAACACAGATTTAGGATTTTACTACGTTTAGCGTAGTGAAATCCTGTCTGCGGGTAACAAACATAATCTAATATAACGAATGATTTGAAAGCTTTTGGTAGGCGTTCGGGTTAGTTGTAACAAAAATAATTATGAGACTAGACTGAGTTGCACCATCCTACTTTAACTATAACAAATGTCAAAAATCTGACAAAATCCATGAAAAAATATTTGTCAATAGTTATAGTTACGATTAAAGTAAGATGGTGCAACTCAGCCTTACTGTTACAACTTGACCCTGAAAACAACTAACTTCTAATTATTTAATTACAAAAGGATTCCTGATAATAGTCAAAATGTGTATAAAATATAGATAGATAGATATAGATTTAATGAACACCACATACCTACGTACGTACGTGGTAAGTGTACGGTATGTGGTGTTCAAAGTTTTTTACGTACGTACGAAGTAGCTACGTAAGAAGTAGATATTTTTTTAGTTAACTAGTTGTTTTTAACCGACTTCACAAAAAAGTAGGATTCGTCGGAATCTTTTTTTTTTTTTTTGTATGTTTGTTCACCGATTACTCAAAGATGCTTGAACCGATTAGAAAATTCTTTTTTTGTTTCAAAGGGTACCCTTCCCAGGTGGTTACATTTAAATTTTAACGAAATCGGCCGAGCCGTTTTTAATATATCTACATTTGTATTACGACGCATTTACTTATCTCGACGACTTACTAGTTACTACTAACTACTGGCATAGATTATGTAATAGTTACTAGGTCTAATGGCTACTTTGACTAGCGCGACGTTTGAAGTCGGTTCTTTTAGTTTTTAAATGATCTAAAATTATTAAATATGTTAATCATATATATTGGTGCTAACCATAATTTAGTTCCAGTTTAATTTGATTTATGTAAAATTTGCACCGCCACAAAACAAAATAATGTTAATCTGTTGATGAAGTACTTAACCGGTTTATTTAATGAAAATTATTTTTAATTAAAGATAAAGATAAATTTATTTGCAATAAACACGTGGACATTGCAAGCATGCTTGCAGATATCTTATTGTATGGTTAGCGTTACACATGTTTTACCTTTTAAAGGCGTACAAATAAAGAGATGACTGTCAACAATCATTATTCAATATACAAATATGCAATTAGTTACATAAAAGATTAAAAAAAAGAATAATATCGTTTAAAAACTAAAAAACAACCGACTTCAATGCCGCGCTATTCATTTTCAGTACCAATTTTGAGATGTTTATCACAATATCTCTGGAGATACTTATCATACCTCAATAAAATTACCATGGTACCACACTTGAGATATCTCCTTTCGAACAAAAAAAGAATAATCAAAATCGGTTCATAAACGACGAAGTTATCCGCGAACAAACATAAAAAAAAAAAAAAAAAAAATATACGGTCGAATTGAGAAACCTCCTCTTTTTTTTGAAGTCGGTTAAAAAAATATAATTGTCATACATTAATTTTGTTATTAGCTTTAAAGCGTCAGTTAGTAGGTACATTCCATTATTTATTTATATTAATCTGTATTACATAGTCGCATTTGGATTATAAAATTGTTTATCATTAAAAAAGTCATTTATTGTATAATAGCATTTGTCCATTAATATTTTTTTAAGTATATTTTGAAATGCGTGTGCTTGCTTTTCTCTTAGAGCCTTGGGGATTTTTTTTTTTTTGGAAGTAATTTTTTTTTTTCATAATTTAAAATACTTACATTTATAAGGGATGCAGTAAAAGATCCTTATTGTTCCAATAGGGCATTTAGTAGTACGAAATATACCACACTCAATCGAATGCATGTAAACCATCATTAACACTAATACCAATAAATAAAATAATGAATCGATCTTCATTTTCCTTGAACCATACTATACGCAACAAAAAAATATTATGTTAAGTTTTAAAAATAAAATGTGGGTGTGGGCTACGCGCGCGTGTCTCTCTCAGGTCTAGAAGATAAATACTAAAGGACTGTAACTGACAGCGATGTGAGCAATCACACGCTAGAATTCCATAATAGGGATGCCTAAGAAGATGCGATATATCGGAATATCGATACATCGATATCTGATACGATATTTCAGCCATACGATATATGTATATAGATACGATTCGATATATTGTAGTCCTAAAAATATCAAAGTATCGTATCAAACTACACTAGTAGTTCTGTCTACTTGTCTACATTAGTCAGATTTGTGTGGGTAGGTAAACATTTTCCGAAAAAAAATATGAAATCCATCCATATATAACGCAAACTTCTCCTACTTTCTCCCCACTTCTCCCTCTTTTTAGAGTTCCGTAGTCCTGACAAGGAACCCTTTTAGTTTTGTCATGTCCGTTTGTTTGTCTGTCTGTCGGTCCGAGGCTTTGCTAAGAGACCGTTAATACTAGAAAGCTGTGATTTTGTAGGGGTATGTATTTAAATTACGCCGATAAAGCGATGAAATAAAAATTTGAAAAATATTTTTTTTTAGGATAGCTCCTCTACATGAGGATGACTTTTTTTTTTCGTCGTCTATCCCATCGTGTGGGTTATCGTTGGATAGGTCTTTAAAAATGACTTAAGGGTTGCTAATACCATTTTTCGATTGAATGCTTCATTTACGAAATATTAAACTTTAAAGTACAAAGTTTTGTTCCAGTAGAGCGTCCCCCCCCCCTATTAAAGTTGACTGCAGGCTTGAAAAATCTGAAAAAAATCGTGATAATAGTGCATTTCATGACCTTAAAAGGTCTTTATTAGTTTAGCAGTAATAGTCGTTGAACTATTACGTACGTTGATAGTACGTTGATGTAAGGGAGCAAAGGGATGTAAGGGAGCAAACTTCTACCTAATTGCTCCCAGCAAACCTCTCCTGCACGTGGTGCATCCTGCCGATCAGCGAACGAGGCTCTGGCGACCGACAAATGGCGGTATATCCATTCAGAACGACGTAGCTAAATACCACAGGCCGGTGACGGGCAGCAGCGTCACCGGTGCGAGAAGCTTCGTCCTGCGATCACCCAACCCGACTGCCCAGCGCGTGGTGATTATTTGGGCAAAACCTGCATGGCAAGCACAATTTTATTCTTCTGCACGCATCTGTCTCCGGGTGAACTTGGATAAGACCAAGATCATGTTCAACGAACATGTTGTTCCGGAACCGATTGCCCTAAACGGAGTTCCTCTCGAAGTTGTTCACGAATACGTCTACCTTGGGCAAATCTTGCAATTGGGTAGAAACAACTTCGAGAAGGAAGCTCGCAGAAAAATACAGTTGGGATGGGCAGCATTCGGAAAGCATTCGTCGCCCATACCACAAAGCCTAAAGACAAAAGTCTTTAACGAGTGCGTCCTACCTGTTATTACTTACGGAGCTGAGACGTGGACACTGACGGTGCGACTAGTTCACCAATTCAAAGTCGCTCAGCGAGCTATGGAAAGGGCTATGCTCTGAGTTTCTATGAAGGATCGAATTTGAAACGAAGTCATCCGTCAGAGAACCAAAGTTATCGACATAGCTCAAAGGATTAGCAAGCTGAAATGGCAGTGGGCTGGTCACATCTGTCGTAGAACCGATAACCGTTGGGGTAGACCAGTTTTAGAGTCGGGACCACGGCGCACTAGCGTAGGACGCCCTCCAGCTAGGTGGAGCGATGATGTACGCAAGTTGGCTGGCAGCGGTTGGAAACGAATAGCTGAAGATCGAGCTCAGTGGCGTGCCATGGGAGAGGCCTATGTCCAGCAGTGGACGGAAATTGGCTTATAATGATGATGATGAGTCGTTGAACTTGGGTGTTGGATAATTTTGTACCAAATACAAAATCCTTAGAATAAATCCTTTAAAGTGACAATGACGAAGTACCTAGTTGCTTGTTTATAACGGGTAAAGACTTGCATTGAACAACGGGCTACTATGGAACCCTATACTGCGCGTGGCCCGACACGCACTTGGCCGGTTTTTTCGCAACATCTTAGTGTGCGTGTTAAATTTGACTGAAATCCATCAATAAATAACGCTACAGACTACAGAGGCTACAGCAAGAAAGGGAAAATAGGGAGAGAAAGGGGTAACATTTCCCCCCCAATCAAATAACTGCGATCAATAATATGTTTTTAAATAAATCAAACAACTCGTGTGTAAATTTTCGTCAACATTTGGTTGAATAAATGTTGACGGCAAGTCGGACTCGCACTCGTAGGGTTCCGTAACACAGTAGAGTATTCTATAACTTTGATTTTTCGCAACTACAAAAATAACTTTGTTTTTCACATAGTGTTTGTATGAAAAACAAAGTTATACTTGCGGTCGCTATATCTCAACAACTGCTGACTGTATCTCGTTCAAACCAATTTTCGTTGAAAGTTTTTATTAAGATCTACAGAACATATTTTTTCTAGATTTTTCACTCCCTTACTTTAGAAGTAAGAGTGGGGGGGGGACACACATTTTACCACTTTAGACGCGCCTATCTTTTAAATGATTGACTTTGAGAAAAAATGAATTTAGGAACCTCAATGTCATTTTTAAAGACCTATCCATAGACACCCCACCTCACACGTATAGGTTTGATGAAATTTTTTTTTTTTTTTTCAATTTCCATGTATGGGATGCCCCCCCTTAAACTTTTATATTTTTTATTTTTATACAAAAATCGGAAAGCGGTTTACAGAATACATCTACCTACCAAGTTTCAATTCTGTAGTCTTAATAGTTTCGGAATAAAATGGCTGTGACATACGGACGGACAGACAGACAGACATGGCGAATCTATAAGGGTTCCGTTTTTTGCCATTTGGCTACGGAACCCTAAAAATGGGATCTGTAGGCAAGAAAAGACAGACAGACTGACTGATATCCGGACAAAAGCATTTTTTGGTAAATCTCGAAACTGAGACGCTTCGCTTGCTTCGCTCGCTCGGTCAATAAAGAGAATTTTTTATTTATTCATAAATTTAATATTCACGATATATCTAGATAATAATTATAACCCAATTTTTAAATACTAAGATAACCGACTTCCTTGCTGCGCGAGTCAGTTTTAGTAGCAAGTTAGAGACGTTTATCATCATACCTCTGGAGATACATGTCGAATCTTGATAAAATTTAAATGGGACCTGGAGGAATGGAGGGTTCATCGGCAAGGTTAGAGATGAACCCTACTGATGAATAATACTTAAATTTAAAATTTAAAACCACCCCCGACTGATTTGTATAATGTATAATTTGTTTATTGAGACCATCCCAAATGAGCACACGACATCGGGACATTCGTCGAGGTGGGGTGTTAACACCCCACCCAGCCACTCTACCAAGATGCTGTTAATGACTCATTCGAAAATGCCTAGCGCGGAATCTGAAGCCGGTTCTTTTATTTTAGTTTTTAAACGATCTTTCGTTATGTTATAGGAAATACTATTGTCAAATTGTTTAGAATTCAAAATGTGGAGGGAGGAAAAGGGAGGATGTTTGCTGTAGAGTTATTATGGACGGATTTCATTTTTTTTTATAAGGGCACGTGAAGTCTCCTGCTCTCACAGAACTACTAGTCTAGTTCTGTTTGAAACCTTTTGAAATACTTTAAGTGCTGATCAGTGGCAACTGTAAAAACCTTTTCTGAACTCATAAAATCTACAGTATGTTATCGACATAGCTCAAAGGATTAGCAAACTAAAGTGGCAGTGGGCTTAGTGGCGTTCCATAGAAGAGCCCTATGACCAACAATGGACGAATACTGGCTGTTGATGATGATGATTAAAATCTATCTTAAGATCATTAATAGTTATTTATGATACTAGTGCGGTAAGTTAGTTTTTACAAACGAGTAGACGAATGTAAGCCCGAGACGAAGTCGAGGGCTTACCATAGTCACGAGTTTGTTAAAACCAATATCCGCACGTGTGTCATACGTTTTTCAGCAAATTTGCACTACAGTCGGTAATAAAATAAACATAAATGATATAATCAAAAAGAAACAATCTTTGACGTTTCTAATATGAAAATGGCACGAATTTGCAAATGGAAATGGTGCCATGTGTATTAAAATTAGAACTACACCTTTCGTCTCATTTACTCATTAGTTTTAAAGTGAGACAGCAAAAGCGCTTTTAAGGAGGTGCTATCATTTAGCTTATTTATTCTCGTAATATGAAACTCTTTGTTGGAATACTTATGTAGGTTTTACGAAAATTAAAAATAAACCGTAAAGGATACGCACGGTGCCATACCACAGATTGTATAATAGTTACTACGTGCCATACACCGCTCCGCTGTACAGTGCGTAATTTTTAACTTTCGAACAATGTATACAGGCTTCGTAAATGCATTTTTGTGCTGAAAAAAATCAACACCAATATTATAAATGCGAAAGTCAGTTAGTTTATTTGTTTGTTTGTTTGTTTCTTTGGGACTTCTTCACGGTCCAACGGCTTGACCGATTTGGCTGAAATTTTGTACAAAGATAGAACATAAGGTAGAATAGGATATAGGATACTTTTTTTTGGCTATCGAGTCAGGGGGTCTAGATATTTTTAATTGAATTTTGTAAATATAAGACCTCTTCTTGAATAAACTGCTTGACCGATTTGCCTGAAATTTTGTATGAATACATGTCATAGGGCAAAATAGGATATAGGATACTTTTTTTCTGGCTGTCGAGTCAGGGGGTACAAATATTTTTAATTGAATTTTGTAAATATAAGATCTCTTCTAGAATAAACGGCTTGAATTATGTATAAAGACAGTTCATAGGGTAGAATAGGATATGGGATACTTTTTTTCTGGCTTTCGAGTCAGGGGTCCAGATATTTTTAATTGAATTTTTTTTAATATAAGACCTCTTCTCGAATAAACGGCTTGACCGGATACTTTTATTCGATATTATTATTCGATATTATCTTATTTATCGGATACTTTTATTTGGCTATCGAGTCTCAGTGTTTAGATTTTTTTATTGAATTTTGTGAATGTGTGGCCTCTTATTAGCTAAACACCTTGACCGATTCAGCTGAAATTTTATACATATTACAGTTCATATTGCATAAAATCACATAGGATACTTTTTTTCTGGCAGTCGAGTCCAGGTGTCCAGAATTTTTAAATTGAACTTTGTAATTGTGTGGCCTACTCTCGGTCACACGGTTTAACCATTTAAGCTGAAATTTTGTACACAGGCAGTCAAAAAGACAGAGAAGTGCAACGAATACTTTTGTTTGGGTGGAAATTTTGTATGTCTATATTTTTATTATGGAATTTTGTAAATGTGTGGCCTCTTTTCGGCCGAACGGCTTGACCGATTCAGATGAAATTTTGTACAAAGACATTTAATAGGACATAAAAGGGCAAAGAATACTTTTTTTCGGCAGTTAAGTGTGGGTGCCTATATTTTTTGTTAACTTTACATAGAGTTTGCATAATCATAAAAGTTTGACCTTAGGCTCACAGATAATGACTAAACTTAATAAGTGCCTTAATTTGGTCATAAAACTGTCAGGGTCAATAAAAGTCATCAAAATTTACGCGATGGCTTTGCTTGCCCAACGTGTTTAATCTGCTTTGTGGAAAGTATTTCAAAGGCATTCGTGTTTTCACAGCCACATTTAACCTTAGGGTCATCGGTGTCGACTTAGTAGGTTATAAAAACTGTAAGGGTCATAAAACATAAAACGTGAAACAGTACAACCTTCAATAATCATAATGATTATTAACCTTAAAATAAGTGGATATAGAGTTTAACAATTGTGTCATTAGTGTTAACTAAGTAGGTCATAAAAATTATCAGGGTCATAATAAGTGGTAAAAAATTTTCGCGCTCGCTTCGCTCGCGCAGTAATAGCGCTCGCTCCGGTCGCGGAAGCATTTGTAATATCTACTTTGTAGGAAACATTTCAGCAACTTTTAAATTTTAATAGCCACATTCATCAAGACGAGTCATAAATTGGAACAGTATAACTTTCAATAATCATATTAATTTTTTATGTTAAAATAAGTAGATATCAAGTTTAACCTTAGGGGCATCGGTGTTGACTAAGTATGTCATAAAAACTGTCAGGTTCTTAAAATGACATAAAAATTTTCGCGCCCGTTTCGCTCGCGCATTGATAGCGCTCGCTACGCTCGCGCAAACGTTTTTTTTATCTACTTTGCAGGTAATATTTCAGAATTTTTTGTATTTTAAAAGCCACATGCATCACAAGCAAACGAGGCCATAAATTGAAATAGTACAACCTTCAATAATCATAATGATTATTAACCTTAAAATAAGAGGATATCAAGTTTAACCTTTGTATCAACAGTGTTCACTTAGTAAAAAACTGTCATGGTCATAAAATGACGTAAAAATTTACGCGCTCGATTCGCTCGCGCATTAATAGCGCTCGCGGCGCTCGCGCAAACCTTTGTTTTATCTACTTTGTAGGTTATATTTTATCGTTTTTTGTATTTTAATAGCCACATTCATCAAGACGAGTCATAAATTGGAACCGTACAACTTTCAATAATCATAATGATTTTTTACGTTAAAATAAGTGGATATCAAGTTTAACCTTTGGGTCACCGGTGTTGACTTAGTAGGTCATAAAAACTTTCAGGGTCATAAAAAGTCATAAAAAAAATTCTTGCTCCGCTTGCGCAGTAATAATGCTACATAGCGTATAGTAGCGTGTTTTAACAGCCTCATCCATTAGACTGACTCAAATACTTAAACAACAAAACTTGGTAAACCTTGGTTAGGTTTACCAAGTACCAAGTAATGATTAATGACTTTAACAATAGACGATATCGAGTTCGACTTAAGAGTCATCTATATTGACTTGATGATTAGGTCATTAAACTGTCAGGGTTATAAAAAAACCATAAAAATTTTTCACTCGCCCAATAATAGCGCTCGCTACGCTGGGGCAGCTATTCACCTTATTTTCTTCGTAAGAAATGTTTCAGGAACTGTTGTGTTGAGTCAAACATTTAAACAGCACAACTTCGTATACTAACCTAACCAATGATTAATGACTTTAACAATAGAGGATATTGAGTTCGACTTTGAGGGTCATCTATGGTGACTTGGCCTTAGAGATCATCGATCTAGACCTCAATGGTCATACAGACACAAATAACGCGGGCGAAGCCGCGGGTAACAGCTAGTATTAATATATGTGGACGATATATCGATACAAATAAAGAAAGCACTAATATCGCGTATTAATAAAAAACGCATTAGATACTGTTACGATGTAATGTATCGATAAAATACTATTTTAAAGGCATCCCTAAATTCAGTTGCAGTGAGTGACTAATAATAGCAAATAAAATCAAATCTGTAGCTACCAAAGTTCTCCTAGAGTCTGAGCAAAAAGAGAACCGTCGTAGAAATTGAGGGCGCGCGTGTTTATGGTTCTAATTTACTGTTTTTTTTTGCGTTGTCAACATTGCTCTGTCATTGCCGATACGACAAAAAATTTTTGATACCTTGTTAGGTACCTACTCTTATCATTATCGGGTGGTACCAGGTAGGAGTCAGTACATATTATGTTACTCTTTGCCAGGTAGGTATACACCATCGAATTATTACCTAAGAAACCAAGTACGCGCGTTTCATACTCGCCGTTCATTTGGGTTAGACTCTGACCCAATTGACGGCCGCGTAATCAGTGTTCCGAGTAACTTAGTAGCGAGTGCGTCTTCCACAATAGGGATGTTGCCTGGGTCGAAAAATAGTAATTCTAATTAGTCCGTCAGTTAAATTATCATATAATATTGGACACATATTTTTTAATTTTACAAATCAATAGAAATTGACAAAGATAAAGAGCGTCAAAATTCGGGAATGGGGGCTCGTGACGTCATTACTGAGTAACTAGATACCTACTTTATCTTTTTCATATAATATAGAAGTTATTTACTTACATACATTTCAGTGATGAAGTTTTATTTATATAGATTTTACAAACTAACGTTTATTTAAGCACGCGATATACCTACTTGTGCGTAAATAAAGTTGTTTCATATATGAAAATGAATTTTGAAATACGAATGTATTGGTAGGTATACAAATATATAAGTGTACGTAACAACGTACACGTGTCTGTTCTATACGTAGTATTATTATCAGTTCTGTGCCGACAGTCTTCAGTCAGACCGTACCCCTAGTACGAGTTTTCATCGTAAACGCTTTTGACAGATCTCACATAGTTTTCGACTTATTCTAGCTCCCTGATTGGTCTAAATTTAGTGAAGTGAAGTAGTAACCACTAGAGGCACTGTACCGTTTTTCGCTTAGATTAATGACTAAAGCGAGTTGGACTCGCCCACCGAGGCTTCCGTACCAACGTTGGTATGTACCAAATCCAATTAAGCTAGACCTCTAAATTGTATCAGCGCTCATATAACTCGGAGGTCTACCTTAATTGGCTTAAACTTTGTATGTATGGGGGCACCAATTTTTTTTTAATGTTTGGATTTTTTCCTTAATTTGTGCTGAAACACCTTGCTTCTTGCCATATTTCATTATTCTAGGTCAACGGGAAGTACCCTATAGGTTTTCGACCCAAAACCTAGAGGTCCAGCTTAATTGGATTTGGTACATACCAACGTTGGTACGGAAGCCTCGGTGGGCGAGTCCAACTCGACTTGGCCGGTTTTTATTGATTTTAATAAGCAAAATAGGTACTTAGACCGAAGTACGAGTTAGGAATTATGCATAGGTACGACTTTAAATGAAGGTAGAGAAGAATTTATTTGTAAAACGTCCTTCTAATGTATAGGTAATAAGAAGTCAATTAATTATCTTATAAAATTTTCTTTATTTTTCTCTTAAAATATGTTTCTCCGAGCATACGGGAGTGGTCCACCTCTAACCCCCCTTTCCCTTTCCAGCCTTAAACCAAGTATTTCTAGTACTTAACCTGAAAATTTTAAAATATTTATATCTCCTTAAAGGGGGGTTCCGGAACTTATCCTTCAGGGGGGGGGGTTCTGCCCCTTCCCTCCCCTTCTTTTCACCATGTTTTCCCACTAAAATAGAATTATTGATACATTTTTTAGTAATTAACCTCAAAGTTTTAAAATATTCATATAGGGTTCGCAACTTTTCCTTATATATATAAATAGTACCTACAGAAAGGTTTTCAAACAATAATGCTTGCTCGGAAGCTAGGCCGAATATTCGCTATGTGCGGAAGTGTGCTGTGTTTACCTGCTATGTCACACACAGAGACGCACTCATAGTGTTTCCGTCAGAATGACGTTTCCCTTAAAGTTGGGTAAAGATGATTCGTGATTTTTGCAAAAGTATAGTTTGGGAGTCGGAGAAGTGAACTTTTCATCATAATCTTCATTTTAACCTCATACATACATTCCTACATACACACATACACAATCGAAAAAATGTAACCCTCCTTGCGCAATCGGGTAATACATTCACAATCGAGGAAGATATTGTGTTACTGTTCGAGAAGACCCTTAACAGAACCTTCTAAATAAGTGATAAACTAAATAATTCATTATTATAGGTACACAAGTAAAGTTTAGTTTAAATTATGTACCTATTTTTTTTTGTTATTATTGTAAATGGAAGAAAATTTGGTAAAGAATGTGGTAATTAAACTAGGCTAATTTCACACCAACTCGTCATCTGGCAACACTCCGCTTGTTATAAGAACTTAGTTATTTTGATTCACTGTATTTGTTTTATGTACGGAGGCGCGCATGAAAGTAGAAGAAGCGAAAGACATGTGTCAGGATCGTAGCATGTGGAAAGAAGTAGTCTCTGCTCTGCCTACCCCAACCGGAAAAAGGCGTGATTTTATGTATGTATGTATTTGTTTTATCACACAACAATAAGGCTGAGCGTAGACTATAGACAAAACAGTCTTGAGACAGACTATTGCAGTACCAAATATGAAGCCGCGGACACCTGAGATAAAACGTCTCGTAGATATCGATATGAACGTACATGCTCGTAGACAAAACTGTCACCGAGAGACACGGCGACCAGTACCCTTAGTACGAGTTTTCATACCAAATTCGATACAGCGAAAAACGGTACAGCGCCTCTAGTGGTTACTACTTCACTTCCACTAAATTTAGACCAATCAGGGAGCTAGAAAAAGTCGAAAACTATGTGAGATCTATCAAAAGCGTTTACGATGAAAACTCGTACTGGGGGTACAGTCTGACTGAAGACTGTCGGCACAGAACTGATACTAATACTACGTATAGAACAGACACGTGTACGTTGTTACGTACACTTATATATTTGTATACCTACCAATACATTCGTATTTCAAAATTCATTTTCATATATGAAACAACTTTATTTACGCACAAGTAGGTATATCTCGTGCTTAAATAAACGTTAGTTTGTAAAATCTATATAAATAAAACTTCATCACTGAAATGTATGTAAGTAAATAACTTCTATATTATATGAAAAAGATAAAGTAGGTATCTAGTTACTCAGTAATGACGTCACGAGCCCCCATTCCCGAATTTTGACGCTCTTTATCTTTGTCAATTTCTATTGATTTGTAAAATTAAAAAATATGTGTCCAATATTTTATGATAATTTAACTGACGGACTAATTAGAATTACTATTTTTCGACCCAGGCAACATCCCTATTGTGGAAGACGCACTCGCTACTAAGTTACTCGGAACACTGATTACGCGGCCGTCAATTGGGTCAGAGTCTGACCCAAATGAACGGCGAGTATGAAACGCGCGTACTTGGTTTCTTAGGTAATAATTCGATGGTGTATACCTACCTGGCAAAGAGTAACATAATATGTACTGACTCCTACCTGGTACCACCCGATAATGATAAGAATAGGTACCTAACAAGGTATCAAAATTTTTTGTCGTATCGGCAATGACAGAGCAATGTTGACAACGCAAAAAAAACAGTAAATTAGAACCATAAACACTCGCGCCCTCAATTTCTACGACGGTCCTCTTTTTGCTCAGACTCTAGGAGAACTTTGGTAGCTACAGTTTTGATTTTATTTGCTATTATTAGTCACTCAATGCAACTGAATTTAAGGATGCCTTTAAAATAGTATTGTATCGATACATTACATCGTAACAGTATCTAATGCGTTTTTTATTAATACGCGATATTAGTGCTTTCTTTATTTGTATCGATATATCGTCCACATATATTAATACTAGCTGTTACCCGCGGCTTCGCCCGCGTTATTTGTGTCTTTATGACCATTGAGGTCTAGATCGATGATCTCTAAGGCCAAGTCACCATAGATGACCCTCAAAGTCGAACTCAATATCCTCTATTGTTAAAGTCATTAATCATTTTGGTTAGGTTAGTATACGAAGTTGTGCTGTTTAAATGTTTGACTCAACACAACAGTTCCTGAAACATTTCTTACGAAGAAAATAAGGTGAATAGCTGCGCCAGCGTAGCGAGCGCTATTATTGGGCGAGTGAAAAATTTTTATGGTTTTTTTATAACCCTGACAGTTTAATGACCTAATCATCTAGTCAATATAGATGACTCTTAAGTCGAACTGGATATCGTCTATTGTTAAAGTCATTAATCATTACTTGGTACTTGGTAAACCTAACCAAGGTTTACCAAGTTTTGTTGTTTAAGTATTTGAGTCAGTCTAATGGATGAGGCTGTTAAAACACGCTACTATGCGCTATGTAGCGTTATTACTGCGCAAACGGAGCAAGAATTTTTTTTATGACTTTTTATGACCCTGAAAGTTTTTATGACCTACTAAGTCAACACCGGTGACCCAAAGGTTAAACTTGATATCCACTTATTTTAACGTAAAAAATCATTATGATTATTGAAAGTTGTACGGTTCCAATTTAAGACTCGTCTTGATGAATGTGGCTATTAAAATACAAAAAATGAAGAAATATAACCTACAAAGTAGATAAAACAAAGGTTTGCGCGAGCGCCGCGAGCGCTATTAATGCGCGAGCGAATCGAGCGCGTAAATTTTTACGTCATTTTATGACCCTGACAGTTCTTATGACCTACTTAGTCAACACCGATGCCCCTAAGGTTAAACTTGATATCCACTTATTTTAACGTAAAAAATCATTATGATTATTGAAAGTTTTAATGTTCCAATTAATGACTCGTCTTGATGAATGTGGCTATTAAAATACAAAAAATGATGAAATATAATCTACAAAGTAGATAAAACAAAGGTTTTCGCGAGCGAAAGTATAGTTTGTATAGCGAAAAGTATAGTTTGGTTCTCCCAAACTATACTTTTGCAAAAATCACGAATCATCTTTACCCAACTTTAAGGGAAACGTCATTCTGACGGAAACACTATGAGTGCGTCTCTGTGTGTGACATAGCAGGTAAACACAGCACATTTCCGCACATAGCGAATTTTCGGCCTAGCTTCCGAGCAAGCATTATTGTTTGAAAACCTTTCTGTAGGTACTATCTAATACTATAAGAATCTTTGTCCTGACATACTGACTGACTCACTGACTCACTGACTCACTGACAGACAACGCACAGCCTAAACCGCTGGTCGTAGAGACTTGAAATTTGGAGGGTATATTTGTCTTAGTACGTAAGGGTGTACTAAGAAAGGATTTTCCAAAATTCACCCCTTAAGGGGATGAAATGGGGGTTCAAAGTTTGTATGGAGAAACAAGATTAGATCGTCTTTTCTATCCGAAACTTCACATAAGTGCTTCAGTAAAAAAATAAGTAAAGACGTGTTTCAGGTTTTTTTGGAATTTCACCCCTAAGAGGGTGAAATGGGGTAATAAAGTGTAAAATCAATATTGTTTCGGATTGCGCTGAAATTTGGCATGCAAATAGTTATTACGACGTTAGTTCCCACTGAGAAAGGATTTTCCAAAATTAACCCTCGAAGGGGATGAAACGGGGGTTCAAAGTTTGTATGGAGAAACAAGATTAGATAGTCTTTTCTATCTGAAACTCCACACAAGTGCTTCAGTAAAAAAATAAGTAAACACGTGTTTCAGGTTTTTTTAAATTCCACCCCTAAGAGGGTGAAATGGGGTAATAAAGTGTGAAAATCAATATTGTTTCGGATTGCGCTGAAATTTGGCATGCAGATAGTTATTACGACGTTAATTCCCTCTGAGAAAGGATTTTCCAAAATTAACCCTCTAAGGAGATGAAACGGGGGTTCAAAGTTTATATGGAGAAACAAGATTAGATAGTCTTTTCTATCCGAAACTTCACACAAGTGCTTCAGTAAAAAAATAAGTAAACACATGTTTCAGGTTTTTTTGTAATTCCACCCCTAAGAGGGTGAAATGGGGTAATAAAGTGTAAAAATCAATATTGTTTCGGATTGCGCTGAAATTTGGCATGCAGATAGTTATTAATTATGACGTTAGTTCCCTCTGAGAAAGGTTTTCCAAAATTCATCCCTGAAGAGGATGAAACGAGGGTTCAAAGTTTGTATGGAGAAACAAGAATTGATTGTCTCTTATATTCGAAACTTCACACAAGTAGTTTAGTAAATAAATGAGTAAATACGTGTTTCAGGCTTTTTGAAATTCTATTCCTAAAAGGGTGAAGTGGAGTAACAATGTCTGAAATCAATATTGTTTCGGATTGCGCTGATATTTTGCATCCAGATAGAAATTTTGACGTAGGTATCCGCTGAGAAAGGATTTTTCAAAATTCACTCTTCAAGGGATGAAGCGGGGGCTCAAATTTTGGATAGTCATTTTATTCGACATTTCACACAAGTACTTCTGTAAATAAATAAGTAAATACGAGTTTCAGACTTTTTCAAAATGCCACCCTAAAAGAGTGAACTGGGGTAAAAAAGTCTGAAAATCAATATAGTTTCGGATTGCGCTTTATTGGGTTTTTCGGGTTTTAAAAATATGAATCCTGATTTGTCTTAGTCACGCGATAATATGAAAACAGGTGAACCAATTTGGCTAATTTTTATTTGATGTCTTTAATGATAGAATCGTTTTTACAAAAGAAAAGTTTTAAGTAAATAAAAGGAGTTTTTAACGCGGGCGTAGCCGCGGGGGACTTCTAGTTTATATATATAAGGAAAAGTTGCGAACCTATATGAATATTTTAAAACTTTGAGGTTAATTACTAAAAAATGTATCAATAATTCTATTTTAGTGGAAAAAAAGGGTGAAAAGAAGGGGAGGGAAGGGGTAGAACCCCCCCCCCCCTGAAGGATAAGTTCCGGAACCCCCCTTTAAGGAGATATAAATATTTTAAAATTTTCAGGTTAAGTACTAGAAATAATTAGTTTAAGGCTGGAAAGGGAAAGGGGGGTTAGAGGTGGACCACTCCCGTATGCTCGGAGAAACATATTTTAAGAGAAAAATAAAGAACATTAAATGTTCTTTATTATTCTCTTAAAATATGTTTCTAAAATTAATTGCCTTCTTATTACCTATACATTAGAAGGACGTTTTACAAATAAATTCTTCTCTACCTTCATTTAAACGCCATAGCATAGATTGTTTTAGATTATGTCTGTGGCTTTGGTTTGAAACTTAAAAAACTCCGTTGCGTAAGTCGTACCTATGCATAATTCCTAACTCGTACTTCGGTCTAAGTACCTATTTTGCCTATTAAAATCAATAAAAACCGGCCAAGTCGAGTTGGACTCGCCCACCGAGGCTTCCGTACCAACGTTGGTATGTACCATATCCAATTAAGCTAGACCTCTAAATTGTATCAGCGCTCATATAACTCGGAGGTCTACCTTAATTGGCTTAAACTTTGTATGTATGGGGGCACCAATTTTTTTTTATTGTTTGGATTTTTTCCTTAATTTGTGCTGTAACACCTTGCTTCTTGCCAAATTTCATTATTCTAGGTCAACGGGAAGTACCCTATAGGTTTTCAACCCAAAACCTATAGGGTACTTCCGGATGACCTGGAATTGTCAATTTTGGTCAAAAGCAAGGTCTTACAGCACAAGTAAAGGAAAATTTCTGAAAAATAAAAAAGTTGAAAATTAAGGTACATTTTGGTACTAAGAAGTTTTCGCGAAAATCTAAATTTGCCCATATCTTTTTATCGCGTTGACTCAAGACCTTGATTTTTATACACCTGATAGGGACTACAGACTTCAGTATCTGGTATAAATTTCAACTTGCTGGGTTAGCCCGTTCCTGAGAAAATTGGTGATGACACACGGACAGACAGACGAACAGACAGACAATAAAGTGATCTTATAAGGGTTCTTTTTTTACCTTTTGAGGTACGGAACCCTAAAAACGATATTAAATTATTGTGCAGTCAGTTAAAAACAATTGGAAAGAAAAGATGAAGGTTTGTTAGATTTAAAATTTCAGACCATTCCGTTACCTAGCTTAACCGCCACCCCTATTGGGAGACCCTTCAGGCTTATTGAGGCTTTACTTTGGCCCATTTTCACCCATTCACGATAAAGTGACAGATAACTATCTGACACATGACACCATTTAAAAGTCGTCAAAAATGTGTCAGATAAGTTTCTGATAGGGTTATCAGGTACCGGTTAAACTGAACTTTTGGGCCAGTTTCACCGGTTACTGATAGCGCTTATATAAGAAATATGGCAAATTTTTATGTTAGTTTACTGAAACATTATCAGGGCAGGGACTGCTGACACTGAAGTACTGAAAAGTCTGAAAACCCTTATTCTATTATATTAGTTAGGTAAACACATTTATTTTATAGACGCCAGAAGCTGCTAAAATTAGCATTCATTATTAAGCGTCGGTTAAAAATACAGTAACAGTAGATTCTAGTCTAAATTAATGACTACGTAGCGTCGTATTCTAAACTGTATATACAAACACATGCGTGTTTTAACGGTATACAACAACATCTAGTGATTACATAAAGAACTATTATTTAGATGTTGCCTAGAACGCGTTACTGAGTACTAATCATTATTCTGTGGCGTTATTTGAAATTATATAGTAGATGTGCATGCCCGTAGGTTTTACTGCAATCTTAGTGCGACTATTTAACCTTCAACGGAAAAAGAAGGGGTGTTACAAGTTTGACGTTTGTATCTATGTATGTGTGTGTCTAGATGTCTGTAGCATCGTAGCGCGCACAAAAGGATGAACCGATTTTGAACTACTTTCTATTGAAAAATCCATTCGTGCACGGCGGGGATTTAAAACGCTACCTCTTGCGCCAAAGCTGACCATTCTCAAACTGCGCCACTAGACCCTCGGTATATGAAAGGTTAAGTGATAATTAAGATTTTTTTAAAACTAAAACAACCGACTTCCATGCCCCGCGAGTCAATTTCAGTAGAAAGTTTGAGACGGTTATCGTAATATCTCTGGAGATACTAATCATATCTCGATGAAATTACAATGGGACCACCTCGGAAACGTACCTTACCGATTACAAAAAGAATCATTGGAATCCGTTCCCAATTGACGGAGTAGTCGCGTAAAAAACCATACAGACAAATTGAGAACCTCCTTCTTTTTGGGGAGTCGGTTGAAAATGCGTTGTAAAATCTTATCGTTCGTATGTAAAACTGGCAGAAGGCAAACGCAACACTGAACTAACCATGTCTAATCAAAAGTTATCTAAGTTATTTTGATTCATAATTGTTTATCAATGTGGTGATTGATTTTAAGATATGAATCATTTTTTAGTTTACTGTATATATCTGAGTCACACGGATGCTCGGCGACAAACGCGCAGGTATATAACATATAACAGGTATATGTCATATGACTCAGCTTCTGAGATGAATAACCCAACAGGTTATTACAAATTCTCGACCTTAGAAGGCCGTCGAGAAAGTCAATGTTATTGTCCGGTGATCTTGATGAGTTAACCTATCTTTTTTACGTTTGACCACAATCTCACCCGTTGGTAAGTGATGATGCGGTTGAGGATGGTAGCACGCTAAGCCTGGAACGAAACTGGCTCTTAAGGACAGGCACCGGAACAACATTAGATGTTTGGCTACAAATTTTACAACGTATGGGTGGTGGTAGCTAGCCAGCCGGACACTATTAGAGAGTGTCCTACCACCATGCCGGGAGTTTTTCCTTCAGCCTGTGAAATGCGCACATTTTTAGGGTTCCGTAGCCGAATGGCAAAAAACGGAACCCTTATAGATTCGTCATGTCTGTCTGTCTGTCTGTCTGTCTGTCTGTCCGTATGTCACAGCCATTTTATTCCGAAACTGTTAGGACTACAGAATTGAAACTTGGTAGGTAGATGTATTCTGTAAACCGATTTCCGATTTTTATACAAAAATAAGAAATATCCCATACATGGAGCTGAAACAAAAAAAAATTTCTTCAAACCTATACGTGTGGGGTGTCCATGGATAGGTCTTCAAAAATTACATTGAGGTTTCTAAAATCATTTTTTCTCAAAGTCAATCATTTGAAAGATAGGAGCGTCTAAAGTGGTAAAATGTGTGTCCCTCTAACTTTTAAAGTACGGGAGTGAAAATCTAAAAAAAATATATGCTGTAGATCTCAATAAAAACTAACAACGAAAATTGGTTTGAACGAGATACAGTCAGCAGTTTTAGGGATATGGCGACCGCAAAGACAACTTTGTTTTTCATACAAACTCTATGAAAAACAAAGTTAATTTTGTAGTTGCGAAAAATCATAGTTATGGAATACTTAACGGTGTTACGGAACCGGAGTGCGAGTCCGACTTGCACTTCGCCAGTTTTTTTTAAATACTAGATAGGCAAGCGTCAGTTTGTAATAAGTATGTTTGTCACTCTTTTATGCAGTAAAGGCTGGACGGATTTGGATATAATTTGAAATAGAGATATTCATTATTCTGTGATAGAGATAGCTTTATCTTTACACTTTATCCCGGAAAACCTCGAGTATTGCCGCGGGCTTCAGCTACTATTGTACAAAATAATCATTTATTAGCTAAATGCAGCGAGATAACGGTGTTTAAATATTTACTATCAAGATTCTAGAGTAAACATATGTATGTTTTAAACAAACTAATTATTGCGGGTTCGAGCTTCTGTAAACATAACTGTTTAAACACAAAAGACAGGTCCAGTACAATAAGTGAACAATTTTACACTAACTTTAATACTTTTTTTTATTAATGAGAACAATTTCACACTAACTGTCGTAATTTTATTAATGGCATTAGTTATTACTACAATTATTAAAGTGTGACTGTAACAAAAACTGTTAAAGTTGGATCCTGGACCGGTAGTCTCTACACAAAATGGTCTCTACCTCCACCCCTGCAGGGCTAGCATGGCAAGGGGACTATTTTACCTATCCGTGTTTTGTTTGGTGAAGAAGGCAAATTATAAGTAAAGTTTTTCGACAATTATAAACGCTCGCTGACTTTTAATCAATTCTTTATTTAAACTTTTTAATACGGAACAAAATCAAAACTTGGGGTTAAACTTCACCAAGCGTTTAAATTGTTGTGTTGATCTCCTGTCAGTGGCGAAAAACAGGGAAATAATTTTGTCTTTCCCCCGGGGATAAGGCCATGCTTAGCGTTGCAGGGGTGGAAAACTCTACATTGATAGCGATGCGTCTTGTCATCGCAAACGTCTGCTAGAATGAGATGCAGCTAGACAGATGTTATCTGTGATAGTCCATATCTTTTCATAAAGACGATTGTCGGTCGATTCTGTCAGATTTCATTCATCGCTATGTATGTAGAGACTACCGGACCTGATGTTTATCGACGACCGTCTAACTAGTATTAACTGTTTTACCTTCGTATTCACAAATAACACTATAAAGATTCTCTTACGCGTATGCATAGTGTTATTCAAACCAATACATTATTGACATAACTTATTTCAAATCCGCTATGCGTTATTTAAAATCTTTATGAATGCGGAGTATAAAGAAGTTTGCGCTAAATTTCACTCGTGCCCGGTTCCTATAACACAAGAACGGATCATTATGCTTACGATCGGTTAAATTTGACCCAAGAATGTTTACGTCTCGTGTAAACCGGGCCTAGGTGGTGAGTCATACCTACATGGCCTGAAATATTTTGTATCATTTTCCAAACCCAATAATATCGTACATATACTTTACTGGTTGATACCCACGACCCGTTAAAACATATTATATATAGATATATTTATTTTATTATATTATTATTTTTATTTTTTATTATTATTTTTTTTATTATTATATTGATTATATATATATATATATATATATATATATATATATATAGTAGGCATATTATGCCAACATGTTCATACTTATGCCATAAAGTATCTCCTTGATAAATTTCAGTAAGATCGGATCGTCCATTTAAGCGCGATTAGGTAACAAACAGACGGAATGACTGAGTTACAAATGTTTTTATAATATTAGTATGGGTAATGATTGGTCATTTATCAATAAGTGAGACATCAATGAATCAATAATATAACTATATATAAAGGGTAATTTATTATATACCTACACATTTAAACACTATGTTCGCTAATAATGTATAAGGCAGCGATAACATGGTTATTTTTACCAAGCGTACAAATTAATTATTTTCTATTCGTAAATAATATCTAAAGCAACACGATTGACCCAAATTTTTTCAAAAAAATTTCTACTTTTCCCAGAATTTTGCATGTAGCTGTATCGGTAATAGGTAGACGTCATCGCTTACCATCAGGCGAGCGTCGTGCTTGTCCTGTTACCTTATATCATAAAAAAAGGAAGAGAATGACATTTCATTCCATTTAAGTGGGATAAGGGTAGGAAGATGAATGAATGTGTGGGAGACCATACATTCAGTCTGCAAATGTAAGTTTGACCTCTCTGGTGTATTTACAGAACTCATGGTCCAATAACTAGGAAATTAATATGAGATTTCCTTGAAACTTTTATAAACCCAAGGCAAAAAAAGTCATTAAAATTGGTTCACAAACAACAGAAAATTCATAATATACACAATAATTTAAGATAAAAACTAAAGAACAGTCGTCAAACGCCACCCTAGTCATTTTCAGTTGTATATTTGAGGTGTTCATATCTCTGAAGATACTGAAAATATCTCGATGAAATTTAAATAAGACCACCTGTGACGTATACCCTTTCAAATACAAAAATAATTTCCTAAATTGGTTTAGGCGTCTTCGAGTAATCGGTTAACATACTTAAAAATAATCCCGTCGGTTTTTTTTTCAATTGAAGAATTGAGAACCTCCTCCTTTATTGTGAAGTCGGTAAAAAATATACATAATATTATATTTCTCCAGATATTTCGCCTTATTTCCCTATTTTGCGCAAGTCTTATTGTTCTCTGAAGAGTTCCTGTTACCTTTTTGATGCTGTCAGACTATCGAGTTGGTACGAGATTCTACTCCTAGATCTTTTCCCCTTGCATTTGTCCCACTAACAACAGTTTCTTTGGGTCATGTTTCTATGAGCGTACTATGTGACTAAATAAACTTAACTGACATTCTAGGTACGCAGAAGATAGACAGTGAGCTCATAAAAAATGAAATTCTTTCTCCTTATAGCTACATGGTATTTTTTTAAGAAACAAAATGCTCACTAGCAATGTGGTTGCACATTACTAGTATTCTTGTTAACCCCTCCAACTAAGCTAAATATATGCTTGTGTTTGGAGTAGGTTTACGGCAATAGGGCGATGGATGGTGATCGAACACACGACCTCTCGATCGCCTGGCCGATGCATAGTCATTGGGCTATTGCCACTTAAATTTCGCAAGTCTTCAGCACCACATTTCAAAGGCATTTGTTCTCTTACCATCGCGGCTTTTGAGTCACCAGATTTCAGCTGTATGCAAGAAATGGATATAATAATATGATTTACTCGTACAAAACGTTATACTTACATCTCGCAAGGTATACATTGTCTGAACAGCCAAACACTACCATATGGACATCGATTAAAGCCTGCAGTCAACGTTGCACTATTCACGCCACAAAGTAACACGAAGAACAAAACAACATAAGTTAAGTACTTCATTGTCTCAAATTACCACGAACGAGATTAAACTCTATGCAGGATAATAAAATTAATATTAAAAATCGTTGGCGAAAAAGGCTTTAGATGGAGCACATGCGATATCGCAAACACGACTGATGACATAGTACCTGTATCCGCGTATCGAAGGTGCGCGAGCAGTATTTTGTTTGCCTTTTTAATAGATTTACAGAATAAGTAATAGTATTAAGCTATGAGTTGTTATTCGATCACCTGTTAACGCGATTATTATGTAGCGATATAAATATGGCGCTTGGGTTGAATAATTCACAACATTTTTTTTTATGTCAGACATACAAGCAATAATTTACCTTTTTATGCGAAAATGGGTATCGCCGGACCACTATCTCACCTGATGTTAAGTGACGATGCGGTCGATGATGTAGCGCGCTTACCCAAAAGATACCTATTCACTCGCGACTTGAAGACCACTATGTTGTATCTCATTACCTCTAGGTATCTCAGTGAACATACATTTAAAGATTAAATACTACAGGTCAGTGACGGGCAGCAGCGTTACCGGTGCGAGAAGCTACGTCCTGCGATCGCCAACCCGCCTGCCCAGCGTGGCGATTAAGGCATCAAGGCAGTAACTGGACAAGAAGAGACGTAGATCGGGCTCAGTGGCGCATCTTGGGAGAGGCATACGTCCAGCAGTGGACTGACACCGGCTGATGATGATGATGATGACGGCTAAATTCAGTGGTCACCCATTTTGTATCGCCTAGGGATTAAGTACGTGTAATAAGCTTATGAACTCACAAGGTTACATTGACCTTAGCCGTTATCATTTATTCGCTCTAGGCTAGTCGTTCCTACACAGATAATATTATTATGTTTTTGTGAGAATACATTCCTGAAAAGTCTGCATACCATTATCATACTACGGTGTTGCAAATGTTCATAGGCGGTGGTAACCGCTTAACATCAGACGGGTCGTCAGCTTGCTTGCCTACTTTTAAATAAAGACAAATTCTGAAAAGCTTAATTGACACTCCGGCTCTCTTATTTCGGTTGTAAAAGATGTGCTATCAAAATAAAATAAGGAAAATAATTTTATAAATATTTATTTTTTTACTACTTAATATTAAATAGTAAGAATGGCAATTATTGTAATGCACAAATAAATATATATTTTAACACACAATACATATCTAGCCAAACTGAACTTATAAATTAATACAATAAAAATACATTACACTTACACATTTTCCTACACTTAAATATAATGTAAACTAGTGTTAAAATAAATAACTGTATTAAATTAAGCCTAGCATTTCTTTCACAGCGTTTGGAAAAGTATTTTACAAATAAATTATTAGTTTCACTACCAAAGAATATGACTAAAATTAATGTTAAAAAAAAAGAGTGTGTGTAATTATGTACACGCGTTAGAAGTTATACTTCTGTGGCGTATGGAAAAAAAAAACTAAAATGCAGTAGTGATTAACGATAAATATTAAAATTAATCAAAAAGATTTTATTTAAATAAAAAAGGTTTTATTAACGTAAAAATATGACGTTAAACATGACGTTTTTACGAAACACGTGTTCAAAATATAAAAATACTAGAATATACAACTTGAACATAGTCATGCCACCTAGAACTAACTTCATTTTTCTCTATCAAAAAGAAGTATAACTTCAAAAACGTTAACGTTTATTCAGACGTACAATAAGAACTAAGATATATTATTGATTGTACTTATCACAACGTTAGAGCTTCTGCTAACTGCCTGGGCGAGCTACCTCTTTGTCAGTTTAATCAAATACCACTTCGGAACTGTTCATCAAAACCTAAAGACTGTATTAGTATGTAGTTTACAATAGACATTAGTCTTTAGTTGACAATAGACAATTTGTCTTGAACAGTTTCCAATGAAATAACAGGTCATTTAGGATAAAGAAAATTAGATTATAAGATATAACTTTTATGTCTCAGGGAACAGTGACGGCGCAAAATTATAGCTTCCTAGAATTTTGTAGTCTCTGTTATTAGGTAGCTTCGCTTTTAATCGGGCAAAGTTCTTGCTCGTCCACTTAGCCAATCAGAGATAAACAGGTAATTCAAATAAAATGAATGTTAAACAGACAGACGGACAGCGGAGTCTCAGTAATAGGATTCCGTTGGTACGCTTTGGGTTCGGAACCCTAAAAAATCACTCCCTTTTTAGGCAAATGTGTCCTATTAAAATGCTTAAGCCGTGTTACGCATTTAAATAAAACTGGCTAAGTGCGAGTCAGCATCGCGTCTCTTATCGCACACTTAGGGAGGGTTCCGTACAATACGAAACATAACAGAGTTTCAACCTCATATATTTGATTTATTGATATTACCAACAATATTTGGTTTGGTCGCGATCTAGAAAGACAGGGCTCGTTTACTAGCGCCATCTATGTCATTTTGCCGAAAGTAATTAGATAGATGGCGTTTAAAAACACGTTTTTTGTATGGGGTATAACCCTTTAATTTTTAACTTTATTTTGTTTATAGTATTTGTTGTTATAGCGGCAACAGAAATACACCATCTGTGAAAATTTCAACTGTCTAACTATCACGGATGAGCTATAGCCTGGTGACAGACGGACGAACAGACAGACAGACAGACAGACAGACGGACAGCGGAGTCTTAGTAATAGGGTCCCGATTTACCCTTTGGGAACGGAACCCTAAAAAGCGACGATTAAAAATCGAAAATAGCGATTAGCCTTATTAGCGAACCGTTCTATAAAAGGATTACTAAACGTATGGAAAACGTTTATTTTTGCGATTTCTGAGTTATCCAGTACCTTTACCTCAGGTTAATATTGACTTCTTAGGTGTTATTACATTGATAGCTTGTTCCGAGTTCCGTTTTGAAGCTAATTAAAGCGTGTATGGAAAGATGCCATCATCGCCACTTTTAGGGCGGATTCAGTGCTACGCCACAGAATAAATAACAGTACAAACAGGCTGAACTATGTGGATATACGAGACGGACGGTAAAATATATTAATACAAAGATTTCAGTTCGAACAGAAGCGATCTGCGTAGGTCATACGCGTTGCACTGAATCGGCCCTTAGGTTGTAGGCTGGTTTAACCGCACCGCCACAGCACAGCATAAAATGCCAATGTCATACTGAATTAATCTGTCAAAATAATTGATTCCTTTTTCATTTGTTTTAGATTGATGTCTATGCCACTGTAAGAAAATTAGCTTAAGTTTCCAACCATTCATCGATGTCTCAAACGTTGTATTTTCATGACCTTTGCTAATAAATAATACATTTTTTTTTCTAAGCATAATAAACCAAGATTTACTTTGACGGTTTTGACAGTGCCATCTCAGGAGGCTCAAAAGGCATAGATCTAGCGAGTGTAGTGATACTATTTTTTTTTAATGAAAAAGGCTCATGGCCTCTGAACGCAAATAAAACACATGCGTACATGCGTTCACTGCTCATGCCCTTTATTTCCTTGTGGGGTAGAACCGTCAGATGAAGCTTGTTCTAGAATTATACTAACTAAATCACCATAACCGAACTAAGCTTATCACAGCCACTAGAACTATTAATGTGGGTTTTGTATCGACGGCTTTTGATGTCCAGAGTTCGTTAGATTCAGGGTTACAGTTCGCGTGTTGGTCTTGACCCAAACACATGGCGTATGCCATTAAATGTGGGACAAGGTTTTGTTCATAGCTGGCAGTGAAGAGATGCTGCCAGGGTCCGACTGCGTAAACAGCCACATCTTCGCCTCCATGGGTTTCCGAATCCAAGGGAACGAGGCTTGGATAGGCGTAGTCCAAATCTCCTGTAATGGCAATGATATATTTTTCGTCAAAAGGTTTTCCAATGTTTTTAGAATGGGTTTAGAATATGCTTTAACTCAAATGAAGTCTGTAGTAGTAGGACTTCTGCTAGTCCGCTTGGGGCGGTACCACTACTTTGCCAATTAATTTTCGACCGTGAAATAGGAATGATTTTCGGTTGAAATGGCAAGGTGTCCAGTGAAATTACAGGGCATGTGAGACTCAAGATCTTTATGTCTCAAGGTAACAGGCGCAGTGCAGTGACATGCAAAATTTTGGCAGTCCAGAATTTTGCATGCCGCTGTATCTGTAATAGTTAGACATCATTACTTACCACCAGGCAAGCGTCGTGCTTGTCCTGTTACCTTATATCATAAAAAAACTTTTCCTTCACAGAGTGGGAATTCTTTTGTACAACTTCATCTGTTAAACTTAAAAGGATGAATGCCCGAATAATAGCGAATACGTCTTCGTAGTTACACTGTTCTACAATAGAGGGCGTTTATAAATATAAACTATAACATGACGCGTACGTGACTTCCTTGCATTCGGACCGTGATGCTACGTCACTCCCGTTGCATTCTTATCCCAGTGCGCCTGAAGAAATTTCACTTAAATTGTACTGTATCATCTATAAAAAATTTCAGCCCTCTACGAATTACGATGCGTACTTTGACCTAGACACTAATATTCTAGATATCATTTTTTTTCTAGATATTAAATTATTGACAGTGAAATCGGTGAACATATAATAATAATGAATAACTGGCCAAGTGCGTGTCGGGCCACGCTCAGTGTAGGGTTCCGTAGTAGTCTGTTATTCAATGCAAGTCTTTACCCGTTATAAATAAGCAACTAGGTACTCCGTCTTTGTCACTTTAAAGTATTTATTGTAAGGATTTTGTATTTGGTACAAAATTATCCAACACCCAAGTTCAACGACTATTACTGTTATCTGTAAAGTTATCTTAACCGCTATAATTTTCCCTTAAAGTTCATGAAATGCGCTATTATTACGAATTTTTCCAGATTTTTCAAGCCAGCAGTTTAGCTTTTAGAGGGGGGGACGCCCTTGGCCCGACTGGAACAAAAATTTGCACTTTAAAGTTTAATATTTCGTAAATGGAGCATTCAATCGAAAAATGGTTTAGCAACCCTTAAGTCATTTTAAAAGACTTATTCAACGATACCCCACAAGATGGGGTAGAATGAGATGAAAAAAAATTCATCCCCACTTCTCATATAGGGGAGCTACCCTAAAAAAAATATTTTTCAAAATTTTATTTCAGCACTTTGTCGGCGTCATTTATTTTACATATCCCCACAAAATTTCAGCTTTCTAGTATTAACGGTCTCTTAGCAAAACCTCGGACAGACAGACAGACGGACATGACGAAACTATAAGGGTTCCTGACAAGGAACCCTTATAGTTTCGTCAAAAAAAAAACCACAGAATATAATAACAACTACTACTCCATGTGTTCTGTAGGTCAAACGCTAGGTGATAGCTACTAGCGTTCGACCAAAAATTAAGATAGTTTAAAAACTAAAACAACCGACTTCCACGCCGCGCGAGTCTGTAGCAAGTTTGAGACATTAATCTTAATATCTCTGAAGATACTTATCAGATCTTGGCAAAATTTAAATGGGACTACCTTGAAGATGAATCCTACCTGTGAAAAAAAGAATCATTCAAATCAGTCCACAATTGACAGAATAATCAGGTAACATACATAAAAAAAAACATACAGACGAATTGAGAACCTCCTCCATTTTGGAAATCAGTTTAAAAAAAAAGGAAAATATCCAAAGTCAACTCACGTGCAATGAACTTATTGTCAACCATCACATCAACCCGAGTGCCATCGGCAGCAATCGAGTGGGCCTTTCCATTGGCATAGCTAATTGTTGTGTATGATTTCCCATCATCACCAGTAGTGGTATCTACCACGCCGAGGATGTCATTGCCTCGTGATGGATAGCCAGCCACCTGAAAAGTAAAATGTATTGATTGATTTTAGTTACAAGCTCTATTTATCGATTATTTATCGAATAGTGTATAAAGTGTAGGAAAATCTGAACTTTTTGTTCGGTCTGTCCCCTTGCTACGAGAAAGGGGACAGCGTCAACTTTGTTTTTGTGTTTGTCCACGTAAAGGGACGAATTAAGAGGACAAACATGAATAATCCATATTCAGGACTCTTAAGAAATAAATGTATATAGGTACCTATTAATCATTTTATTTTACTTATTATTATTTTTTTTTTTTTTTAATCAGACTAGGTACTTATAGTCACAAGGATTAGCGTGTTTAAATAATTATACAACCAAACAAAAAACTTTTCAGTATATATAATATATAACTTAGTATTATTTAGTATGTGATAAGCATTTCACTGTCCACGGTTTAGTCGATTTCGTTTTATTACACGCGTCAATCATTGAAACCTTTAGGTCCTTTAATAATTAAGATAGTTTAAACTTAAAACAACCGACTTCCATGCCCCACGAGTCAATATCAGTGGCAAGTTTGAGACGTTTATCGTCATATCTCTCGAGATACTTATCAGATCTCGATGAAATTTACAATGGGACCACCTCAAAAACGTACCCTACTGATTACAAAAAAAAATATTCAATTCGATTCACAAATGACGGAGTAATCGCATAACTACACACAAAAAAAAAATAACAAAAAACATACAGATGAATTGAGAACCTCCTTTTCGGAAGTCAGTAGAATATTATGTATCCACTAAAAAAATTGTAAGTCATCACTAAAACAAATGATTTAAACCTAGGTATACACAAACATATCACCATCATTATCAGCCTATCTTTGTCCACTGCTGGACATAGGCCTCACCTATAGCACGCCACTGAGCTCGATTTTCAGCTCTTTGTTTCCAGCCACAATAAAAAAATAAACTTAAATAAAAAACAGTACAGGGTCGATAGTACTAATAATATCATCATCATCAGCATATCTCTGTCCATTGCTGGGCATAAGCCTAACCTATGGCACGCCACTGAGCTCAATTTTCAGCTCTTTGTTAACCGACTTCAAAAAAAGGAGGAGGTTTCTCAATTCGACCTTATGTATATATATTTTTTTAATGTTTGTTCGCGGATAAATTCGTCGTTTATGAACCGATTTTGATTATTCTTTTTTTATTCGAAAGGAGATATCCCAAGTGTGGTACCATGGTAATTTTATCGAGGTCTGATAAGTATCTCTAGAGATATTGAGATAAACATCTCAAAATTGGTACTGAAAATGAATAGCGCGGCATTGAAGTCGGTTCTTTTTTAGTTTTTAAACGATATTATTCAGTCACAATAAATCAATAAACTTATATACAAAAATACAGCATAAAGTCGAAATTAATAAAGCCGCTTACAAACTATCCAATTTTATTCATTTATTGTCGCTCGCATCAATTTGAAAATGAATTATGAAGCTGGTATGAAAACTAAAAACCGATTGCATTATGTCGCGCAAATTAGTTTCATTAGCAAGTTTGCGATGATTATCGCCATATCTCTGGAGATACTCTTGATAACATTTTCATGGGACCACCTCGAAAATTAATCCTAACCTTATACTTAACGGCGGAGTAATCGCGTAAAAAAACATACAGACAAATTAAAAACCTCCTCCATTTTGGAAGTCGGTTAAAAATTGCTTTCCGTTGAATAAGGTAATCATAGATCATCATCGTAACATTGGTATCACATCTTTTTTTAGCTAAATTCTTCAACTCATTAAATAAAGCATAAGTAGTTAGCAATTTCAATGAATCAATGAGTTCTTGTAGAAATTCCCATATGAGTAAGTTTCATAAGACCGCAAGAATAACGCCTATTTTTAGCATATTTTGTCATATCACATTCAATAAGGTAATATATACATCGATGAGACATTAGAGAATTACCCATGTAGGTTTTACTGCATTTTTGCAATGTTTTGGGATATTGTCATAAACTAGTAGACAGTACTTATTAGTCACGGAAATTTTTATATCTCTCAGGTGTCTCAATTATAATAGTGGGTTCGTTTCGTGGCTTGGATACTAAGTACCTACTATTAATAGATAAGGTGTCGGACTGGCGATCGAGAGGTCGTGAGTTCGATCCCCACCCCACTCATTGCACTATTGATACGAACCCACTCCAGACACAAGCATATTTAGCTTAGTTGGAGGGGTTAACAAGAATACTAGTAATGTGCCCAAATTGCGAGTAATATAAAAAATATATACATATTCTGTGACTCGGACAAGAATTTTCTAATACATTTAAATGGAGTTATACAATTTTTATCAAAAGTATATATCTTTTCAGTGAATTATAATATCTTTGATAAATAATTAATTTTACTTTAAGTGAAATATGATTAGGTATCAGTATATTTCAAAATAGTATTAATCATTAGAATTCATTGATACATACTATAACAAACATAATATGGGAGTAGCCACTGGCTTATGAGACAACCACAGATTTACAATTATGGATTGTATTGTAAAACTGTGACACAGCTATGCTATTTCAGGAGTCTATGGATTCAAAATGTATTGTTTAATGTAAAGTATAGGTACAGGATGTCAATAAAGATTAAAGACACTCAGTGTTCGTCTTGATATGACTTATTGCGTGTTGTAGCTACAATAATTTACATTGAAATTTAGAAACCAAAATAATTGAGTCCCGAAGCCTCATTTACACTTAGAGATATCGTTCAAAAACGTCAGTTCTTTCTTACAATCTATCATCTATCAAAGAACAGACGTTTTACGAAATTTTTACTCTTTCTCTCTTTCTTTCTCTCTTTCTCTCTCTCTCTCTCTCTCTCTCTCTTTCTTTAATCTCTGAATACAACCATATCCTATTGAAATGTTATGAAGGGCTACCTCTGATGTTTTTAGGGTTCCGTAGCCGAATTGCAAAAAACAGAACCCTTATAGATTCGTCATATCTGTCTGTCTGTCCGTCCGTATGTCACAGCCATTTTATTCCGAAACTGTTAGGACTACAGAATTGAAACTTGGTAGGTAGATGTATTCTGTAAACCGCTTTCCGATTTTTATACAAAAATAAAAAATATAAAAGTTTAAGGGAATACATACATACATACATACATGGAACTAAAACAAAAAAAATGTCTTCAAACCTATACGTGTGGGGAGTCTATGGATAGGTCTTCAAAAATGACATTGAGGTTTCTAAAACCATTTTTTCTCAAAGTCAATCATTTGAAAGATAGGCGCGTCTAAAGTGGTAAAATGTATGTCCCCCCCCCCTCTAACTTTTAAAGTATGGGAGTGAAAAATTAAAAAAAAATATATGCTGTAGATCTCAATAAAAACTAACAACGAAAATTGGTTTGAACGAGATACAGTCAGCAGTTTTAGAGATATGGCGACCGCAAAGATAACTTTGTTTTTCATACAAACGCTATGAAAAACAAAGTTAATTTTGTAGTTGCGAAAAATCATAGTTATGGAATACTTAACTGTGTTACGGAACCCTACGAGTGCGAGTCCGACTTGCACTTGGCCAGGTTATTTTATTCATGGAAAATCATTCATACTGCTTGACAATGAGTATATCCATCGACGTCAAATGTCTATTGTAACATCTTTACAAAGCATAAAACCAAGTCGCTCCCGCTGTCTTGACGCTTATATCTTTCAAACTACGCAACCGATTTTAATGCAGTTTTCAGCAATGGATAGAGTGATTCAAGATAAATGTTTATAACTAGGATTAAGCGGTTAAAGCCGTGTTGTAAAGTAGTAATACATAAAACATACTTCGAGTTGGGTTATGTATTTTAGACGTCTGACTCACGGTATCTGAGACGCCCGATGAGATATAAAATATGCAACAAATTCACAACCTTTTGAGACTCGATGGCGTGAAGGACAGATGGATTAACTTCTAAGCGCCGATTTCACCAGTGAATATAAACGCGATCAGGTCGACTTGAACTTGGTTTACGTGTTTAACTGAGATTAAACCGGCATTTTGCATTTCACCACCACAAACTGAACGTGGTTACAGTTAAAACGAGTTCTAATTCTGAACTACCGATTTTGGGCGTTTAGCGCTCTTGATCCCGTTTACACTGTTCACAGCTACTGTCACGTGTATTCCTTCCATTGTGAGTAATAGCATTAAATCTTGGTATTGCTAAACGTGATAAAATGGAGCCTGATGGGAGGTGGTGAAATCAAGTACGCGTAAACCAAGATCAACATCGACGTTCTCGTTTTAGTAGAACTTAGTTCAATAAATCGCGATTAGTAGCATAAATGATGAAATCAACCCTAAGCGAGATCACCGGTTCAAATCGTAGCACGGTGTTCCGCCTGACTTGCTACCAAAAAGTATCATCAAGGAGAAAATTTGCGGCTATAACCTTACGGTGGTTCAGCAGCACACAGCCCTTGTGAGTCAGAGTATTCTAGCTCTAGCGTGTTCACGACCTGTGACCACATCATCGTTCACCACCACGCGAGATAGTGATCACACGCTAGCCTATAAGATATAAAAAAATCCCTTCGTACTTGGAAGACAGTTTAAAATTAACTTACTGTCATAGTATGCGCGTGGTCAGCAGACACCACGATGAGCGTATCATCCTCGCTGGTCAACAACTTGGCTTTTTTCACAGCTTTGGAGTATTCCACGGTCTCGTCCAGAGCTAGATGAGCCAGACTATCGTGGTGGGCATGGTCTATTCTTCCACCTTGAACAATACAATTCGTAATTAGATATTTTTTATCTATACAGCGTAAGAGCGTTATACCGATGGTCCGCCTGATTTGCTATCAAAAAGTAGCTTACCATCACCAAGGCGAAAATCTGCTGCCATATCCTTACGGTGTTCCAGCAGTACGCAACCCTTAAAAGTCGAACCATTCTAGCTACTTTAGCGTATCAGATATTAAACAAGTAATATTCTTAAAAACCTTTTAAAACACAAGCTTTAACCTAACCTAGGACCAGAGTAAGTCAAGACAAATCCAACGAGCCCAAACACGACGGGTATAACATGTGTAGTTTAGGAGTTCCTTTGGCCACCTTCCAGCTCCATCATCAGATCAGCACCATGTCATCATAATATTGCATTGTCACGCGATTTACACATACGAGTATATGCAAAATTTGAGCTTAATCGAACCCCTGGAAATTGCTCTAAAATCAATCGCAAGATTTGTGACGGACAAATTCGCCGTGAAGTAGAGAAATTAAAAAAATATATATAGACATACACTAGGGCACTATCTCACCTGTTGTTAAGTAATTATGCAGTCTAAGATGGAATCTTACTTCTCTGGAAATTAAGAAAGTACCTAATGACACAAGGCTCTTAACTACTACTGAAATAGCGCCACTATACAAGTCTATTTGTTGAACTTGAATGCACCAAACATCATGCTGGTACTCAGCGAACCGATTGGAGATATATTTTACTTCGGTGAATTCAGCTATGATCAACTAAACAGCTAAGTAACGTTGACCATGGCTCGAGCTTTCACAGAAATAATTAAACAACCAACTTCAATGCCCCGCGAGTCAATTTCAGTAGCAAGTTCGAGACGTTTATTTTCATATCTCTGGAGATACTTATCAAATCTCGATGAAATTAAAATGATGCAATGATGAAATCAAACAAAAAAAACCTCGAAAAAGTACCTTACCGATTACAAAATAAACCATCCGAATCGGTTCACAATTGACGGAGTAATCGCGTAACATACACACAAAAAAAAAACACAAACACACAGACGAATAGGGACCTCCTTCTTTTTGGAAGTCGGTTGAAAAGATATTTAGCCTATCGAAGAAATCGACGAAAGTATACACACAAACAAAACAACGGTCAAGTGCGAGTTGACTCGCGCACCGAGGCTTCCGTACAAACTTGTCAAAACAAACTTAACTTCGATCCCTTGAACGATGCGACACTGTTAATGCAGACTAATTCAAGACTTTGCTTCTTGCCAAATTTCATTATTAAAAGGTAGTCAACGGGAAGTACTCTATAGATTTTGATTCCCAAAATTGTCCAACTTCTAAAGTTTCAATTCGAAAAATATGCGACATAAACCATCATATCTTTCGATCGCGTTGACTTACAAGTTAAATTTTTTTCACAGCTGAAAGATACCGTTAACCCGAGTATTTGATATAAGTTTCAACTTTATATCTTTACGCGTTTCTGAGAAAAAGGGTCTCAGACAGACGGACAGACCGTCAGACTGACGGACAAACGGTCAACACAATGATCCTATAAAAGTTTCTTCTTTCTTGTTCAGGTACGGATCCCTAAAAAACAGTTAAATTGACAATCTACTAATTTTTAGTCGATTAAAAAAATGTATCAAATCATTGGTCGATTTTATATACAGATTTCATAGAAACAAATACACTTTACAAAATGCAGTAACCATTGAAACATATTAAATTATTAACTTCACAAAACATGGCAATCCTTATATAAAATTAACTCATTCAACAAATTTTACATTTCATTAGAAATCCCAGTGAACGTATAGGTATGATTTGCCTTCACTGAATTAAGATCAATGAAAAGTTTTACCTACAATACAACCAAAAAGGTTAAACTCTTAGTGGAGCTTGCATGGTAAAACATTGCTCTGAATACCAATTAATTCACCCTGGTTTTTAATAATGACTACTTTATCCCCGCCACATACATACTGAATTCCGTTTTGGAATTCCGAATCCAAATGTGGAATCAGGATTCCGTTACCGCCACACATTACATGTGGAATTCCGTTTCGAAGAGAAACCGCAGAAAGCGCGGCGCAGCGAGACGCCGCGCGGAGCAGCCTGAAGCTGCCGAACTAAATCAAAGAAATGTGTATCTGTTTGTATAGTAAATAAAGTTCTTTTTTGTAATACTCTCTTAATGAGTGCGCGCCGCGTCGCATCAAGTCGCGTCACGGTGTGAGCCGACCCATAGTCATTATTCTAAGTGAATATTAGCGTTTGACCACTGTCTTGACTGACTGTCTCCTGATGTATGTGATCTACGATGTGACAATTATTATAGCACAGTGTGACCTAAGTGCAGGTTTATGTCACACTTTTATCTATAAAATCATATACGATAATCGTGACTTAAGTTGTCTATTATTGCACGGCGTCCTCGCTGCGCTCAGGTGCTAACTTACCGCCGTGCATTAATCGACCACTTAAGTCACACGTATCGTAATATACTATTACTAGAAGTTCCCCGCAGCTTCGTCCGCGTTACAGTCTTCTTTTATTTACTTAAAACTTTTATTTTGTAAAAACCTTCCTGTCATAAAAGACATCAAAGAAGTAAAAGCCAAATCAGTTCAAACTTTGAACCCCGGTTTCATCTCCTTAAGGAGTGCATTTTGAGACATCTTTTCGTAGCCGATACCTACGTCAAAATTACTATCTGCATGCCAAATTTCAGCGCAATCCGAAACAATATTGATTTCAGAATTTGTTACCCCACTTCACCCTTTTAGGGGTGGTATCTCCTGAGATATGATGATAAACGTCTCAAACTTGCTACTGAAACTGACTCGCGGGGCATGGAAGTCGGTTGTTTTAGTTTTTAAACTATCTTAATTATTTGGAATTTGTATTGTGGAACATACAATTTGTCAACATGGACAGGAAAAAGTTTGCCTTTGTGATTGGCTTTTGCCAATGTGTTTGTGATCGGTATTGGAACTAAATTAAGCGACCAGTTTCGTTTGTCTCTTGACCTTACTTGGGAATAGCCAAGGAGTTATATTTGCGTTCACTGGGCTCATTAATGTTTGCACTCTTGTATAGCTGACACATCAATTTATGTCGGAGAATGTTTCAGTCCATTGAAGATATGTCAGTATAACATGGATGGTATAGTAATAATAATAATTGTCTGTGTTTCTTAAAGTGTACAATTAAGGTTTTACCATTGCCACTCAAAAAAGAGCACTTTATTCATCGATAGCAGTGAATAAAACGCTCTTTTACTCACTCGGTGAATTTTGAACATTTTGAATTTGGAACAAGTACGCAATACGAATTATGTACAAATAATAAATACAACTTGCTGAAAGTGTCTACTAGCTGGCTAAATGGCGGTATACCATAGAAGCTACATAATAAATTAAAAATAAAAATCCCGCCAATTTTAATTACATTTTTTTTTGTTTTTATTTTGTTTCACATGATAAGTGTATTCAGCCAGAATAACGTATAAAAATGATTTAAGTTTTTGTAAATTCAAGTCATAATGTTGAGTCAAAGTCACATTTCTGATCAAGTTGAAAACACAGTCTAGTCCTTGGACTAAGACTTGTATGGGTAAGACTTGTCTTATCACTATTAAAGATGTGAACTTTACGAAAGATTTTCAGGTCAGTTTTGGTGAGAACACAAATAGCATGTTTTTTAAGATTGTGCTGTTTCCCTACACACACATTCACCGGCACTAAATGGTTAATAATTCAGACTTATTACACATTAAAAATAACATATGACAAATATAAATAGGTACTATAAGTAGGTACTACTATTTATTTTCTCGCAGTCAATGGTAAAAAGAAAATTACACGACTCGTGAATAAAAAAATTAATCTCGGTCCTTGTATCCCTCGCTCCGCTCAGGATTCTAATCTAGAATCCTTCGCTACTCTCGGGATTCAACTTAGTCCCTCGAATTAAATTGCCTTTTTATTCACTTGTTGTATAATCTACTATTCATTCAAATAGTGAGTGAAAAATAACTTTCTAGGCAAACGGCCTGCGCTGCAGATCAATTCGTCACTTAATATCAGGTGATACAGTGGTGACGCTTGTCTATGATATGTATATAAATATAATAGCCAAGTGCGAGTCAGATGCGCACATGTAGGGTTCCGATTGAACAAAATTTGCCGGAAGTTTCTTCTATATATCCCCTTTTTAGGGTTCCGTACCCAAAGGGTAAAACGGGACCCTATTACTAAGACTCCGCTGTCCGTCACGTTAGACGGCGTTAAAAGAAATAAAATGTTTATTAATTATTATTTTTTGCTGGCGAAAAATGATAGTGGTATTTTTTGCTCGATCTTATAAAAAACTGTAGTGTGGTACGGAACCCTACGAGTGCGAGTCCGACTTGCACTTGGCCAGTTTATTTTAATTAAATTCAGTAGTTATTATTTGTTGTTTTAAATTTTTAGTCTCTATTTATAACGGTATTTACGGTGTATAAGATCAAACATAAAACGCCTAACAACGTTTCTTGTATGAAGACCCTCTTTAGTTCTCAACTTCATTCTGTTTTTAGTATTTGTCATTATAGCAGCTATAATACATACTTTGTAAATATTTCAAGTGTCTAACTATTACAGTTTACGAGATACAGCCCCCTGAAAGACGGACAGACGGACGGACGGAACGACAGACCGACGGACCACCAAGTCTCATTAATAGGGTTCCGATAGTACCCTTTGGGTTCGGAACCCTAAACACCCTGTAGTATACTATAAATACTTGATTCCATTCCACGTTTGTTAAACAAACATTATAATTTTAATTACCTTCTACGAATAGGAAGTAACCCTTAGAACTCCTGCTCAGCATCTTGATGGCAACCTCTACCATTTCCTCCAAGGTGGGCTGGTTCTGTGACTTCAAATGGTAATCCATGTGGTCATCTTGAAACAACCCCAGTAAGTACTCGGGTAAGTCTCCAGAGTTAAAAGCCTGAAAAAACAGATTATTAAAGGATCACTTGTATTAAGAACTATATCATTTTTAACCGACTTCAAAAAAAGGAGGACGTTTCTCAATTCGACCGTATATATATATATATATATATATATATATTTTATGTTTGTTCGGGGATAACTTCGTCGTTTATGCACCGATTTTGATTATTCTTTTTTTGTTCGAAAGGAGATATTCCAAGTGTGGTACCATGGTAATTTTATCGAGGTCTGATAAGTATCTCCAGAGATATTGAGATAAACATCTCAAAATTGGTACTGAAAATGAATAGCGCGGCATTGAAGTCGGTTGTTTTTTAGTTTTTAAACGATATTATAAAATGTAGATATCTTTTTGTATGGCTTGGCATATTTGTAAAATATACCCTTTAAAGCATACTAGCTGATACCCGCAATTTCGTTCACGTACACCAAGAATTTAGTAGCCTTTGTTAATCCTCATGCTATAAAGTAACTCTTAGTTGAATTTCAGTAAGATTCCATATAAATGTATTCCCCTGTTTCTTCCCTGGAAAATGCTTCTAGAGCAAAATTTGTTTCTACAAAAAATCAAGGTCTGTTTTAGCTACGTTCTAGCCCCTATCATTTGTTTTTTTTGACTAACCAATTGCAAAAAGAAATATAAGTTTACCTTTTATCTGGTCATATTTCTATTTGCAATTGGTTGGTCAATAAAAGCAAATGATAGCTACCGCAGACCTTGATTTTTTTGAATTAATTTTGTTCTAGAAGTATTTTCCAGGGACGAAACGGGAGAATACGTTTGTACGGAAAAGTGCACCCTGCGTTCGCTCTTAATGTATGGACATAGAATAAATAATAGTACAAATATGGATAAGCTGACGTATGACCACTATATCACCTAGTGGTAAGTGACGATATAATCGAGGATGGTAGCACGCTAGGCCAAGAATAGAAACTGATTCTCAGGTACAGTTTTTGGACGTATTTGGCGACAGATCTTTCAACTTTTGAGGGTGGTACAAAGACATTACTTTGGGGTGGTAGCAAGCCAGGCGGCTACGAGACAGCTTTACCACCTTGCAAGCTGATTAAATTTATACAAGCTTGCCTAACAATTGTACCACACGAGTTTACTACAACTTCCTACACCAGGATTTCTTCACAATATAATTTGTCTCTTTCTGTGAAAGGGCACATACATGTATCGATAGCAAAATATTTTGGAGCAGCGCGGGTTTGAACCCACGATCTCTAGATTAAAAGTCAGTCGTTCTTCCAATAATACCAAAGAGCCTTCAAAATCACTAAGCTTAAACGTAAACCCTGGTTGTCTCCAAAATAAATAATTCATTAATTCAACTTTGATAGATAGGATTACCTTCATAAGCTCGACTCTGTCAGTCACATATAAGTGCGAAGCATTGGCCTGCTGTTTGTCAACATGCCACATCTCTGTCAGATCCAGTCCATCTACTCTGGAACCGCCTTTGGCAGAGCCCGTGGTATTAGGAAGGAAGTTCTTCCTACCACCTCCCATTATCACCTGAAACAGAACTACCAATGTAAATTTTTTTAGATTTAATTCGGGACAAAAGCGGTCCATATGGTACTAGATAGTAATTTTATAATAAGCGACGTTATGTCGATAACTTTGGTACTCTGTCGGATGATTTCGTTTCGAATCAAAGTTATCGACATAGCTCAAAGGATTAGCAAGCTGAAATGGCAGTGGGCTGATCACATCTGTCGTAGAACCGATAACCATTGGGGTAGACGAGTTCTAGAGTGGAGACCACGGCTCGGCAAACGTAGTGTAGGACGCCCTCCAGCTAGGTGGAGCGATAATAAATATATTTTTTTGTTTAGGTAAAAAGTAACAGGACAAGCTCGAAGCTCGCCTGATGGTAAGCGATGACGTCTACCTATAACAGATACAGTGCAGCGGCATGCAAAATTCTGGACTGCCAGAATTTTTAGTGACACTGCACTGCGCCTGTTACCTTGAGACATAAAGATGTTGAGTCTCACATGCCCTGTAAATTTACTGGACACCTTGCCATTTCAACCAAAAACATTTCTATTTTACGGCTGAAAATTAATTGGCAAAGTGGTGGTACCACTCTAGGCGGACTAGCAGAAGTCCTACCTCTACAGTATGATATGTACGCAAGTTGCCTAGGCAGCGGCTTTGGCTAGGAAACGAATAGGTGAAGTTAATAATAGGTGGAAAAATAATTAAACAAAAAAGATGACATACGCAGGCTGGCTGGCAAGATCGAGCTCAGTGGCGTGCCATAGGAAAGACCTATGTCTTGCAGTGGATATAAATTGCCTGATAATGATGAAGTGACGTTACGTTGTAAAATGGAATCTACTTGAATTTTCAAACGGCAATGAGGAACTGGGCCGGACATATATGCCGCATGTCGGACAATCTGTGGGCCAAACTCTCTACAGAGTGGGTTCCACAGAACGTTAGACGACGACGTGGTAGACCCAGACGGAGATGGCGGGACGAGTTGGATAACTATTCTAGCACCTGGACCCAACAAGCAATAGACCGCGATGTGTGGAAGAAGGGAAGGGAGGCCTTTGCCCTGCAGTGGGACAAAACAGGCGGAATAAAAAAAAAAAAAAAAAAACAATGAGGCAAGGCTAGACTCAACAGTCCAACCCTCCATCTAAACTGACTGATACCGAATCATCAGTACAGTCCGTTTCTATCCAGTGGATATAGCCTCACCTATGGCACGCCTCTGAGCTCGATCTTAAGCTCTTTGTTTCCAACCGCTGCCAACCAGCTTGCGTATGTCATCTTTTTTGTCTAACTTTTTGTTTAATTAATTTCACCCAAAGGTTGTCTGAAAGAGAGCGCTATTTTCACGAATAATACCGCACATTGGGTAAATACCTGCCATATGACTCAAAACCTAACGTTCGATTTGCCTGGCCATGCTTGGGGAAATAAGAAATCATCTGTTCCATTTGAAAAGTTCATTGACCTGCAGCCAACTGTATGGAATAGCTGATATTCTTTTTGTTTGTTTTTTTTAAATCTTGAAACAAAAGTTGTTTTTTATAATTTATTGAAACGACCCTTACCCTCAGAAGGAAGTAAATCAATTACAAGTAACTCTGTATGTAGAGTCTGTGCAAAAAGCGAAACCGTCGTGGATTTACGATGAACTAACATTCAAAGGTAAGGAAGGAAGGTATATACCTACCTAGTACCACCCGATAATGATAAAAGTAGGTACCTACCAAGGTATCAAACATTTGAAGGCGTATTGGCAATTATAGATCAAAGTTGTTAACGCAACAAAAACAGTAGGTAAATTAGAACCATCAAAATTTAATTTCTACGACGGTTCTCTTTTTGCACAAATTCAAAAAAAAAAAAAAACATTTATTTGCATAAAATACAGGTCACAAAGATAGAATTTACATTAAGTACTGAATTATGTCCATATCCGTATTTTGCCATTACTGGCGTGCAAATATTTACTTTAAGTCAAGTTCACAAATTTAATATACATATTGTAACATTATGTTGTCAAAATAATTTAATTACTAATACATTCAACTATCCATGCAAATGTTATCTAGAAATATTACATTTTAAAATATCATAGTTACCATTTCTTATTCATGTCTATATAGTCGTTAATCGAATAAAAAGTTTTCAAAATCAACCACTCAAAGAGCTTTTTCTTAAAGCTTGCAACGGCAACATTTTTAAGTTCTGAGGCAGTTTATTGAAAACTTTAATGGCATTGCATACGTATTTATAGAAGTTGAGTGTTTTTTGACATTTGGGTACACTAGTTTGTCCGGAAATCTACAATTAAAATCCGTAACCTCCCTTAATTTTGTAAAGTATAATAAGTGTATATTGAGATTTTTTTTATTTTATTTTATTCATTATAGTCAAGCGTTTGACCACTATCTCACCTGATGTTAAGAGACGATGTGGTTGACGATGTAGCACGCTTGGCTAGAAGATACCTATTCACACGCGACTTGCAGACCCCCATATGGTACCTTTCCGGAAACGCAAACTCAGGCAAGGAGTTCCAATCCCTGGCGGTACGTATGATGAATGTGGAAGCAAATCGCTTCGTTCGGATTGATGGAATATCCACATGTAGCGGTGGCGCGTACAACTGTTTGTCCGATTGAAAAAAGGTGATGGGGGAATAAGTACGGAATAAGTATTGTTACCTTGAACTGCCTCCCAGGTTTGTCCATGACGAGCTGGTATGCAATGTCCCTGCAGCCAAGAGACAGGCACTCCTCCGGTACATCAGCGTCAGACTCCCAGTTCCTCTCAGACGTGTGAGCATACATCCCGGCTGGTGAAGCGTGGGTCACCCGAGTTGTGGTCACTACACCTAGAATTTGTGTATTTAATTTATTATATATATATAAAAGTGTCGAATAAAAATAACTGGGCACGTGAGTTCAGTCGCGCATCAACTATAAAGTGACAAAAGTGCCTCTAATCAAGCTGCTCGAGGAAAAGAAACTTACGTGCTTGCTATCAAGCTGCTTGACCGTCTCAAAATTCCTTCTCATAGTTCTTATCATATATCATATCGGTATTTAACTAGTTATATAATAAAATACCGATATAATAAAAACTATGTGGAATACTAGGTATGGTACTAGGTGGAATGTTATGCTGGCGCCTCACATGGGCTATGTTGGCTCCAAGTTATACTTTTGGATGCAACACACCAATGTGAGGATCGATCTTGAAACGTTATTGGATAAAAACAGAACATTGCGTCCAATAGCCAATGTCAACCCGACTTGTGTCGGTTTTTTGTACAAGTTCAAAGGCGAGGGGAGTGAAGTGTGTAGGCGGGGGGGCAACTTGGGTCCAACGTCGCTTCTCGATCCACACATTGGTTGCATCCACACATTGGCCATTCTATTCGTAGCCAACGTTGGAACCAAGTCATAAGCACATGTGAGGCGCCGCCATAAAAGACGTCAATATACATTCTTTTACATTCCAACTATGACGAGTCGACCATTCAGTTGATATTTGACATCAGACATTGTATGAATTGAATCCTATGTCAACTGAATGGACAATGACTTGTACTTTGTCTGATAAAAACATTGCTTTTTGGTACCTAGTCGGAGAAATATAGTTAAATTAATAATTTATGATCGTACAAAACGAAAAATCCGACTTCAGATGCCGCGATAGTCAAAGTAATAATCATGTCATCAAAGTATACAAATTTGCTTATATTATTTATTTCCATATTTTCGGAGATAATTGTCAGATCGCGATAAAATTTGAATGGGATCAAACGGGAGGCATAATCTCTCAAAGAAAAATATTTTTTCAATATAGATTTGACTGAGTTTTTAGGTAACAAACATTTTAAAAAAACACAGACGAATTGAGAGCTTACTCCTTTTTGTGAAGTCGATTAAAATCAGGTTAGTTTAATAAGATACCGCCTGATCAAAACATAATCGCAACTTTGTTCGACAAAATTCCTTAACTTAAAAATAATAATTACGATCGTAAGTAAAGAAACTGAGGCCCAGTTTCACCAGTGATACAGTTTCAGATAGTAATCTGACAGATGACGCCATACACAAGTTGTCAAAAATCTGTCAGATAAGTCTCTTATCTTATAATATAATCCGTAATCATAGTTATCAGGAACCGGTGAAACTGACACTGAATCTTTATTATTATTACTTTATTTAAAAAGCATATAATAACATGTTCATAATATTGTTTCTATATTTATCTCCATATCTCTGGAGATATAGTCATCACAGTAAGTAGTTAAATTATTTAACAAACAAAAATGTAACAAATCTGTCACCAAGATCTAATGTGTTCCGACAGTAATAGTGCTTGAAAACCAAGTCCCATACTAAGCCTATCTTGCTGGCATTCTCATCTGCATCATTGCTTGCAAATGTATGCTACGTACAGTGCCACAAGTATAACTTGGCGGTGGTGGTTTTTGGAACTAATTATTTTAATTGAAACTGTGAGTTTGACGTTTGAGAGATTACCGCGACATTATTGTTGATAAATCTACTACATTAAAATAGTTCAATAATGCCAAAAGTAATTAAAAGTGGTTTAAGAGAAACTGTTATCAAAGTACAAAGTAAAAGCACAGTGGCGCTCAGGCACGGCTCCGGCAAGTTATACTTGCCGGACTGTAAGGGATAAAACTATAGAGATTTGGGTATTGTGGCCACATGAGATAGAAGATTGTAACATAACCATATATGTATTTAGAACCCAGTGATACATAGCAATAAAGGTCAAAGTTCGTTAAACTAAAAACGGCTAACTACGAGTACGTTACTGACCCTGTAAAAACCGGCACGCACTGAGAGAGGGATATATTATAGCTTTGTCATTTTCCGTTACATAGAATAACTCTATAGTAATCCTATTTCATGTAGGAAAGAGACAGATAATAGAATAGAATAGAAATACTCTTTATTGAATACCAGCAAAGTAAACTAATCATATGAACTACTTAAAGTCTATGGTATTACAAGGGGCGGTCTTATCGCTAAGAACGATCTCTGCCAGACAACCTTTGGATGGACAGTATCGTGGTAAGAACTGGCAGACAAGACAGAGCTACCCGCGGTCTATTCTTTTCTCTGTCTACGGTATACTGTTATATGGTTAAGTTGTTGTTGTAATTGTTGTTAAAGCTTACCAACATCCAGGCCTAGTTCCAACGCCCACTGGCCAATAGACGTAGCCCAGTTTCCTTTATAAAGTTGAGGGAAGCAAGCGCCCCTGGTGACGTTCCCATCTAGGCCGATGACCCCGTACTTGGTCTTAACACCCGTCAGGTAGGACGTGGCAGTACAGGCGGAATCGGGGACTTGAGCATCTAGGCAGTACGTCTGAAAAGGGAGGAAACATTTTTGTAAATCATTTTTTTTTTTTTTTTTATATCTTATATGCTAACGTTTGACCACTATCTCACCTGTTAGTAAGTGATGATGCGGTCGAAGATGGTAAGCACGCTAGGCCTAGAATGGGAACTGGCTCTCAAGGATAGCTGCCGGAACACATTAGATGTTTTGGCGACAGATTTTCTCACTTGAGGGTGGTAGCTGGCCAGGCGGACACTAGATAGTGTCCTACCACCATGCGGGGGTTATTGGTTTTTTAACGATGTTTTTCCTTCACCGGAGGGCACTGTGAAAAGCGCACATACATTTTTTGATAGAAAAAGATTTTGGTGCATGGCGGTTTGAACTCGGTACCTCTGGCATCAAAGCCAACCGTTCTCCCGACAACGCCACCGCGCCCTCAATCAATATAACCAAAACGACCCTGTTTTGGGCTTTTCTATCACATAGTCTATCTTTCCACCTTTGATATCCACATCAATCAACATAACGCTTAAATTGAAATTTAAAATCATTTGTACCTGACCTATCTCATAATCTGTTCAATAAAACCATTCCGATGAGCCCTAACACGACATCTCTGCTGTAAGTTGGTGAGGAGTTGAGTATTCTGCCAATTCCAGGAGATGTCCCGGCATCAGGTCAACTTTACCATATTCCTACAATATCGTTGAAGTAAGAGTATACTCTTAATTCAACCGAATTTTGAATTGATCAGAACTACGAAAGTTTATTTCATAGCATCATCATTTAGAATAATGCTCATTAAAATTGATTAAATTTGATTAATTAAAATCAGTCCAGCCATTTGAAGACTCAAATGGCTGGACTGATTTTAATGACAAAGCTAAGATTACTTTCGATCAAGACACCTATTAAACAAAAAGAAAACGAAATCAAAATCGGTTTAGCCGTTTGGGTGCTACAATGCCACAGACAGACGACACACATACACAGATACACACGCCAAACGTATAACACTCCTTCTTTTTGCGCCAGGGGTTAAAAAACAATATGAATTTAGATGTCAGCCAGAGGACTGTATCTTCTAACCGTAGTAGCTAGTTTTCACAAATTATATATATCTAATTAGCCACTATAACAACAAATACGAAAAACAGAAAAAAGTATCGGAAGCCTATGTGCGAGACCGACTCGCATTTGGCCATTTTATTAACCGACTTCACAAAAAAGGAGGAGATTCTCAATTCGTCGGAACTTTTTTTTATGTATGTTCACCGATTACTCGAAGATGCCTGAGCCATTTGAAAAATTATTTTTTTTGTTTCAGAGGGTACCCTTCCCAGGTGGTCCCATTTAAATTTTAACGAAATCGGCTCAGCCGTTTTTAATATATCAACATTTGTATTACGACGCATTTACTTATCTCGACGACTTACTACTTGGCTGGCACTTTACTTACTGGCACAGATTATGTAATAGTAACTACGTCCACTGGCTACTTTGACTAGCGCGATGTTTGAAGTCGGGTCTTTTAGTTTTTTAAACGATCTTAAATTATTATTTATTTTTAAAGTAAATAGTAAATAGAGTTCAATAAATGTCTTTTCTTTATTTTTAAAATGTCCGTTATTCGCTGTCAAAACCCAAACGATCCCGATAAAAAATCTTGTATGATGTTATAATTGATTTCGTGAGTCTATTCATTTCATTGTTTTATTATTTTCTATTTCTATTCTTTCTATTTATTTTATTTGGGCGATCAGATTAAAATTGTGTATTTAATAAATAAATGGTACACAATTTAATTACCCTAACCGCACCTCTTGAGTACCTTAAAGAAACAATAAAATTAAGCCTTGAGAGGACTTTCCTCAAATGACATCTTACAAGGTTAGAAAACAATCATTTAAGAGTCCAGCGACAGCGACCCTCAACTATTATGGAGCATTCAAAATCCAGACTTACGTAGTAACTATTATATAATCTGTGTCCAGACTAATATTATAAAGAGAAAACATTTTAAACGAGTTCAACTTTCGAAATGTTTAATCACGAAACAAGTGCATCAGTTTTAATATCGCGGAAAATATCGTTTGCGCGATGCAGGATCTCATACATTTAGGCAATATAGGAGAGCTATTAAAATCTACGCTAGCGCCATCTCTGGGTTTTATTTGTCCTTACTATTAACTTTGTCTGTCTGTCCCGCTTTCACGCCAAAACTACTGAACCGATTTTAATGAAATTTGGTACACGGATAGTCTAGAGCCTGAGAAAGAACATAGGCTACATTTTAATGCGAAAAGAGGGTTGTAAGGGGTTGAAAGGGGGGATGAAAAGTTGAATGTAAGTATTGTCATTAAATCTACATTATGTAAAAAAATAAGATAAATACTGCTGAAGTCCAAATAACAGCATAGTTTGGCAGACATATTATGCTAAAATTCTACTCTCATTAAACTATAAAAGTTGGTTTATTTGTTACTCAAAACTTGTCAATATTTTTTATATATAAGAAGATTGTTAGAGAGTTTGCAGGCGTCTTAATGCGTGGTGTAACGTTAGAATGAAAACACAATATGAGGAAGGAAACACAGGACACAATCTTCACGGTAATTAGTGCGTTGTCTACAAGGTCTCGAGACAATACCATGAGTTGATTATATAGCCTGGAGCTGGCTTTATGATAAGAATTAAGTTGAAGACGACCATAAGTAGGTACTAATTTTTGACCGACTTCAATAACTGAAGAGGTTCTCAATTCCATTGTGTTTTTAAAAACATACAGTACTCGACGATCCGTAAATTATTAACCAATTTATTTATATTTTTTTCGTTTTAGAGGGTATATTTTACGTTTGGTCCCATTGTCTTTATTTTATAGAGATTTGATGAGTATCTCCAGAGATATGGAAATAAACACCTCAAACTTGATACTGTAAAAGACTAGCGCGGCATTTAAAGTCGGTTTTTTAGTTTACGATCTTAAAATTATTATTCGACTGCAAGGAAAGGATGTTCGGTTATAAGTATGTATTACACGAATATCTTTAGTTATTTTTAACCGATTTCCATAAAAGGAAGCGAATATAAAATCGTCTGTATGTTTTTAAAGTGGAACATTTATTATTATTTTTTGTAAAACTTACAACATTTGATTATGTAGCGATAGTGTATTAAAAACTGACCCGAAACTTCTTTAAGATATTTGCGCTTTCACATTTTGTCAGTCATAAAATTCATTTAGCATACTTACTAATTTATTTAAGAAGTTTTAGCGCATTTCAAACTACGTTATACTATTCCGCTATTATATACAGTTTATACAGCTATAATAATATAGATAGATAGATAGATGAATACTTTATTGCATACCAATCAACACATTATAATCTAAGACAAGGAAAAACGAATTAGGTGTGACAAATGGCGGTCTTATCGCTCAGAGCGATCTCTACCAGACAACCTTTGGATGGACAGGAGCTAGTTTGAAAATAAGCGGTCGGTGGCATACAATACCTTTGACAAAATAAGATAAGTCATAATATTATTTTACATAAACCTACATACAAATATAGTCAAAATACTAGATAATGATATCCATACAGGAACAAATACACTTACATATAATATTATAGATCTATACAAATATATTTACATAAATATATATACACACACACACATATACATACACAAATACACTAAGTAAATATAATAATACAATACATACATATACATATTATATTTAGAGTAAAGCTAGTCAATTTCCGATAGTGCTATATAATGCTTAAATACCATATTTTTTAATATTTGCGGCGTTCGGGCTTCTTTGATGTTGACAGGGAGTGCATTCCATAGATGAATAGCTTTCATGGTAAATGATTTGTAGTAGTGTTGCGACGTACGTGGGTGTTCTGGCATCTTCAATTTGAGGTTATGTTGAGATTTACGCAATGGACGAGGGTTAGATGATTGTGAAAATTCAAAGCGTTCCTTTAAATAAGAGGGAGTGGCTGGAAGGAAAAGAATATTATAAAGCTGGGAAAGACTATGTGCGTTTCGCCGAAAACGGATAGGGAGCCATTTGAGCTTTGCTCAAAATTCTGACACGTGGTCAAACTTTCGCAGACCATAGATAAAGCGGATGCAGAAGTTCTGTAAACGCTCGATTTTATCAAGTTGCTCCTCGGTGAGGTCAAGGTAACAAACATCGGCGTAATCTAAAATGGGGAAGAGAAGGGATTGTGCCAAGGCAGTTTTGGTGGTGATAGGAAGGAAATTACGTAATCTACGAAGAGAAGAAGCCGACGCGAACAATTTCCTACTCATTTCCGCCAGCTGAAGTTCCCATGAGAAACAACTGTCCATTTGTATTCCCAAGTTTTTTACAGAATAGCTTATACTTATAGGAACTCCGTCAAAAATAACTTGGGGGAGACGGAACCAATCGATCTTGGAGATCATCCGTGAACTCCCGATGATTATCACCTGAGTTTTCAACGGATTCACTCTAAGACCGTAAGATTGGCTCCAGTCCCGGATGCGTCTCAAGTCCGTATTTGTAATTTCAATTGCCTCATGGAGTTGGTCTAACGGAGCTTGTGTGTATATCTGTAGGTCGTCTGCGTAGAGGTGGTAGGAAGAGGAAAGTTGTTTTGAGATTGAATTTATGAATATTGCGAAGAGGAGAGGTGATAGAACGCCGCCCTGTGGGACACCAGATGACAAATCGCACCATGAAGAATACGTATCTTCAATGTTTACGCGTTGTCGGCGTCCACACAGGTAACTACGAAACCAGTCAATTACTGTTGGAGATATATTAAGAGAGCATAACAGACCCAGCAAAATATCAAAATCCACATTATTAAAGGCGTTACTAAAGTCAAGTAGTGATAGCACAGTGAGTTGCGTATTGCTCATGCCATACCTGATGTCATCGGTGATTTTAATCAGAGCCGTGGTAGTACTGTGTCCGGGGCGAAAACCGGATTGGAATGGATTGAAGAGGCTGTTTTTGATAAGGAAAGAGGAAAGTTGTTGATGGACGAGACGTTCTAATACTTTAGACAGGAAAGGAAGAATGGAGATGGGCCGGTGAAGGTCTTAGGATTTGATTTTTTTTTCCAAATCATTGGGAAGGAACCAGAGGAGATGGAGAAAATGAGAACATAGGCAATAACAGGTGTGATTTCATCAAGTATGGGTAATATCATTTTGCGACTGATGCTATCACTACCGACAGCATTTGATGATATAGACTGAATGCTCTTCTTAACACCACAATCAGTAAATTGACTAAAGAAAAAAGGATCGTGAGCAGGCAGAGGAAGAGAAGAAAGACAGGTTAGCGTAACAAGTTTAGTTGGTCCATCAAAATTGGAAGAAGAAGAGAAATGTTGATTTAAGGCATCGATATCTAAATGTTTAGGAATACTGTCTTGTCGAGATTTGCCTACTCCAAGCGACCTCAGAAACTTCCATACCTTTGCAGGGTCTCCATTTTCAACTGAGCTGTGGATGTGTCGGCGTTGTGCATCCCTACACACTCTATTGCAGACGTTACGACGGTTGATGTATTTTTCCTTATTTTTATCCGATTGACGACATTTTAGCTTTATCTTGGCGACAATTTTTTTCTGCATCAGTGCTCTGATTTCATTATTTAGCCAAGGTGCAGGTGTGTGTTTCATTTTCACTGCACGTAAAGGAGCATGAACATCGTATAATTTGGTAAGAGTGCGATTGAATTCGTCTACCTTTTCATCAATTGTAGGCGCCTCAACAACTGCGGACTAGTCAAGTTCCTGTGCATCTTTACGTAAGCGCTCTATGTCCATACCACCAAAACTACGTTGCATAAGGATTTTGGGCTTGGCTTTAGGTGGGCGAATTTTATAAGAAAGGTAGATAAGATCGTGATGTGAAAAAGCGTCCGCGGCGCACTGACCGTGCTTAGCCACATGATTTGGAGAAGAAACAAGGATAATATCGAGCAGAGTGGGAGTGTAGTTAGGAAGGTTGTGAGTAGGATTAAAAGGAAGGATATTTAAGTTGCTTGCCGTGATCGTTGACCGAAAGGTACGTGCCCGGGAATCCTGTTTTACAAGGCAGGTGTTGAAGTCACCCATTATGATGGTGTGATTGTAGAGGGTATAGTAATCTTCTAGAAGTTTCTCAAAAGAGGAAAAGAAATTGATCCGAAGAGAAGGAGAATAATAAACACCAAGAAGTATTTTACTGTGATGCAAGACAACTTCAACAAATAGATACTCACCGGCATTGGCAGGAGGCGGTTGTGCCGATATACTGACTATGTTGAAAGGAAAATGTTCGCGTAGGTAGATGGCTACCCCGCCCCCACCAGAGCCGGTGCGATCGTTCCTGATCAAACGGAAACCTGGCATCACATAAGAAGAGGAAGGAAGACATGGCTTTAACCACGATTCGGAAATGAGTAAGGCGTGTATATTTTTATTTTCCAAGGATACAAGCATTTCAAAAAAGTGGGCAGGAACACTTTGAGCGTTTATGTGCAGTACATTGAAGTTCTTGGAAACGTCACTCATTAACGACTCAATAGTGTCCGAGAGTGTCGGTATACTACAAAAGCTATCATCAGAAGAAGACGAACAAGAAACAAAGTTACCATCGCTACTGTCAAGCATTAAGGATTAAATAATACTATAAAATATATAAATAATATAAATACTTAATAGAATAAAATATATAATACCTATAATATAAAAGACTTTAGGATTCTGCCCACCTGCCGGCTGTGCTGATGTATACACAAGAATAAAATAGGCACATAATAACAGTATATATGCACTAAAAATCTAATAAGTAACTTAATTTTTATAAGCAACTAAAAATACTTAAATTAAATTTTATTTTGCACTAACTAAATAATTTGAAACAAGAAAACTAGACTGGGTTGATATTTCACTGCAATAAAAAAAATATATACAGCATTACAAGCAATCCGGCTCATATAATAGTATAGCTAAATGTGTACGTGTTCTAAAAAAATGTATGGTGAGCGATATTGTTGTGCTGTAAACTATATGCTATTTATTATATTAAGGCGTAGTCTAAAATGCGCTTTTGGTATGGGCATCTAATTTTTTTCAATTAGTTAGGTATGAAGACAATCCAAAATCTAGAATCCATAAAAACATTATAAAACGTTTTTAACTCAGTCACTCTGTCTGTATGTTACCTAATCACGCCTAAACGGACGATCTGATCTTTTACTGAATAAAAACGTTTGTAACTCTGTCACTCTGTCTGTTTGTTACCCAATCACGCCTAAACGGACTATCCGATCTTACTAAAATTTAACAAGGACATACTTTATAGCATGAGGAAGAACATAGGCTACTAAATTCTTGATGTAGTACGTGAACGAAGTCGTGGGTATCAGCTAGTTTTATATAGTTTAAAACATGGCAAACTGATTGTTTCGCCTAGAATAATAATAACACTGACTAATGAATTCTAGTCATGAAACTAAACCAGTCTTTTGTTCATAAACACGTATTTGGATCAAAAGACTTGTTTTTCTTTGTTTAAAGATCATTATAATAACAAAAACAGCAGTCATCTATGCAAAATTAAATAGAAGACCGCTAGCTCCATTTAAATAACTATGGAGTGTAGACCGTTCTTATCAGGTAATAATTTAAGATCGTTTAATAATTAAGATAGTTTAAAAACTAAAACAAACGACTTCCATGCCCCGCGAGTCAATTTCAGTAGCAAGTTTGAGACCTTTATCGTCATATCTCAGGAGATACTTATCAGATCTCGATGAAATTACATTGGGAGAACCTCCTCCTTTTTTGTAAAGTTGGTTAATACATTTACAAATGTTTATTTTGAAAATGTATCTCTACATTTACTGGTTATGTATATATAACCGGTCACCGTCGCCTATGAAAACCTGAAGAAAAACGGAGACGAGTTGCCTGCCCCGTAAGACTTTTATTTTTAAATTTATTTTAGTTTGTTTAGTTTGACCACTATCTCACCTTTTGGTAAGTGATGATGATGATGAAGATGGTAAACACGCTAGGCCTAGAATGGGAACTGGCTCTCAAATATAGCTGCCGGACCACATTAGATGTTGGGCGACAGATTTTATAACTTGAGGGTGGTAGCTAGCCAGGCGGTTATTAGATAGTGTCCTACCACCACGCGGGGGTTGTTGGATTCTTGACGATGTTTTCCTTCACCGGAGGGCTACTGTGAAAAGCGCGCATACATTTTTCGAGAGAAAAATCGATTGGTGCACGGCGGGTATTGAACTCGGTACCTCTGGCATCAAAGCCGACCATTCTCCCACTTGCACCACCGGGCCCTCACTGGGCCTTATAACTCTTCTCTTGGAGTATCCCATGGTGTATCTATCTAAGGGGGAAGACCTCAGTTGAAGGCTTACTCCACATATTACACGTATGTGCCAGGAAAGATCTATTGAACTGGTAAACCTAACCGTATGTAGTTCCATCAAATCTCAAATCAGTCAAAAATGTTGGCATTGTGGCATTACGGGCACGATCTCAGTACTTTTCAATTTTTTTCTGATCGCGTTTGGTGTGAACCAGTCGGTACAAATACTACTGCGCTATCTGATCGCCGCCTAGATCGCGCACGCAGGACGCTGCGGTGTGTGAGAATGTTGGGATGATCTTTTGCGCGATGTCGGACAAGGCGGTAATAAAATCGCGAAGCTGGAATGAGTTTGACAAGTTCCACAGTTCAATGTGTGCCGTGACGAATATTTTGCTTTTACAAAACGAACGACGAATAACTAAAAGTCGTATTCAATAGGTAAGCATACTTACATAAACCTAAGCAACATTATGACGTATAAAACCATGCAGAATATATAAAACGCTGTCGGCTGTTTGCATAAGTTTTTATGCGCTTCGCACGTCAAACCATCGTATCCAATCGATTTTGACATGCACGTGTGATGAACTACATTAAAGAAATGTATATGATTGGTTTGCATCAAAATGGGCAAAACCCTTACTAGAGCTGCAAAGTAGAGTATACCTATGAAGACAAATTAATTCATTTTAACTTTTTTTCTATCACACTTAACACTTAGCGTAAGAATAGAATGTGATATTCTGGCAAACACTAAACTTAACGTGAAGAAAAGGGCAAAAACATGATTTGACGTCATTTAAGGTCATGTTTTTAGACTTCAAGGGTTTATTTTATATGCAATCTCCAAATTATGCATACGGGAGAACTATGAAGCTCGAGTTTTGGCGGGATTGTGTAAAAGTATGTGTGCTCTCATTGTATTATTCAAATGGTATATTAACCATTAACTGTCGCGTTGGTTAGTGTAGGGAAACAGCACGATGATAAGAAATATGCCATTTTACGTTCACACCAAAATTCCACTGAAAACTTTCAGTAAAGTCAACATTTTGACTGAGAGTATGACTTGAACTGGACTATGACTTATACGTGACTGAAATGTGACGGTACGTAACCTCGACATATCGACTTTAGTCTGCTAAAAGTTGATTATTCTAATACTTTAGGCCTCTCCCAAGATACACCACTGAACCCGATCTTCGGCTCATTGGGAGGGATATGCCGTAATCGCCACCCTGGGCAGGCGGGTTGGCGATCGCAGGACGTAGCTCCTTGCACCGGTGACGCTGCTGGTCGTCACCGGCCTGTAGTATTTAGCCACGCCATAATTTTAAATGGTTATACCGCCATTTGTAGGTCGCCAGAGCCTCGTTAGTTGGTCAGCAGGATGCCCCACGGGCAGGTGAGGTTGGCTGGGAGCACTGAAGTGGTATTTGTGCTCCCTTACATCCCACATATACATTTACATTTCATTTAATTTCTCTCACAAGTAATCACAAAAGTGATTCTTATGAAAGCTCAAATAAAAAAAACATACTTACCATACATACTTACCAAAACTTTATATGTACCAATCGTTAAATATGGCGAGGCATCAAATTCAATAGAAAACCAATAAGTATATAAATATCGGTTTTCTATTGAATTAAATGCCGCGCCATGTCATTGACGTCGATGCGCCATGTTCTTGATGTTCAATATTAAATGAACAGATAACGTATTTTTTACTGAATGACCACATAGTTTTTACAAATTAACTTGGTTTTTAATTAACCTTAAAAAATAATTTATCTTAAATAACATGTGCCACAACACTTTTCGGATAAAATTACCAAATGAATTGAATGAGTGGACAAGAAAAAAATCTGCCGACATAACCTTACGGTGTTCCGGCAGCACACAGCCCTTGAGGGTCAGAGTATTCTAAGTAGCGTGCTCACCATCTTCGACCACATCATTGCTTACCACCAGGCGAGATAGTGGTCAAAGCTAGCCTATCAGATATAAAATTGAATAAAATCGTACATTCGACACTGATATGCGAGACCCCTTGTCAAAAATGTAGAGCAAAACCTCTCAATGACCATATTTACAAATAAGCAATTACAGTCGGATAGTATTTATTAAAATATTTGCACTGATTTCCTGTTCCGCTTTACAAGGTCTGGGTGAGAGAGATATTTTTTTCGAAGTAGATCAGCAAGCGTTTGACCACTATCTCACCTGATGTCTAGTGAAGATGTTTTTAATTCATTTCTATTTATTAACCTCTATTGTGTTAAGTGCAAAATGTAGAGTTTGTAATGATATTGCGCAATAAAATTGATACATACGGTATTTTATTTCCGATGTTTCAGAATGTCGATTTTATTAGGAGACGACATACAGTTCAATGAATAGGTTTTAATGACAATAAATATATAATTATAATATGCATCTTTTAAAATATACATTGCCATTGTGTTGTTGACCGAGAAGAGTATGTCACGTTCAAGGCAAACAAACGTAAAGAGGCCGCACGTAATACTATGACCACATCTATGACGCCACGTAATCTTCCGCACAGAAAAAAATGCCCTGTTCTATGTTTTTTATATTACTACATACGCTAGGCCTAGAATACTCTGACTCTCAAGGGCTGTGTGCTGCCGGAACACCGTAAGGTTATAGCGGCAGATTATCGGTGGTAAGCTACCATTTATATAACGAAAAAAATATGTGCGCATTTCGCAGTGGCCCCTCCGGTGAAGGAATAGAAACCCCCGCCATGGTGGTAGAACACTGTAAAGTGACCGTCTGGCCAGCTACCACTCTCATGTTGCAAAATCTGTCGACAAACATCTAATAATTTTCCACAAGCTGTCCTTGAGAGCCAGGTGAAAAGTCTAGGCATGCTACCGTCCTCGACCGCACCATCACTTACTAACAGGTCAGATAGTGGTCTAACTAGCGTTTGCTTATACGATTAACAAAAACCTAATAAAAATTGTTACTGCAAAGCGTTATCGCCTCAGGTTTAGCGTTTTGGTGAAAAGGAAAGACTGAAAAGACATAAAAGTGCACTTTTTTCTGTTAAAAACGTAAGAATCACCTTGTTTCCTCTTTATTGTGTTTCAGTTTTTTATTTGTTGGGAAATCGTTCACCGATCATTATGTAAACGACAAAAAAATCAGCTAGAGAGAAAAAAGTGTTACGTAATTGAGTTATTTTATATCGATCGGTACAGGTTAGCGCAGAAGTGTTTTATTCATACATACAATCACGCCTTTTTACCGTTGGGGTAGGCAGATACTACTTCTTTCCACATGCTACGATCCCATTTCCTAACATACCTCTTTCGCTTCTTCTACTTTCATGAGCGTCTTGGATTTTCTTTAAAACGTCTCCGATCTTGTTTTGATACGATCGCCTAAGTTGGCCTCTACCGGCTGGCCTATTCACTCTCTTTTTTTTAAATATATTATAGGCTAGCGTTTGACCACTATCTCACCTGCAGGTAAGTGATGATGCGGTCAAAGATGGTAATCACGCTAGGCCTAGAATGGGAACTGGCTCTCAAGGATAGCTGCCGGAACACATTAGATGTTTTGGCGACAGATTTTCTAACTTGAGGGTGGTAGCTGGCCAGGCGGACACTAGATAGTGTCCTACCACCATGCGGGGGTTGTTGGTTTCTTAACGATTTTTTCCTTCACCTTCTTCTCATTTAATGTTTTATTAATCTCCCTACCCACATATTTTACACGAATTGATCTTCGATTTATAATTTTCATGCGGCGTAGCTTTGCTCGCGATTACAAGTATACTATATAGGTACTTCTATTTTTTCTTTCGTAGTTCTTACTATCCAGACTAAAAAACTGAAAAACAGTTATAAAAATGTTTGCCACTCTGTCATTCTGTTTGTTACAATCCTAAACGGATGATCCGATCTTCCTGAAATTTAATACGCAAATACTTTACAGTTCAACTAGATGAACATACTACTAAATTCTTGATGTACGTGGACGAAGTCCACGACGAAGTATCAGCTAGTAGTATATATTTTTTCTTTACATGTGTATGTCGCAAATCTCCTACCAAAAGGCTGGTCAGTGTGGGATTTTTCAAACGACTTCGAAAAAAGAAGGAGGTTCTCAATTCTTCTGTATGTTTTTTTTACTTATTTTTGTAAGTATGTTACGCGATTACTCCGTCAATTGTGAACCAATTCGAATGATTCTTTTTTAGGGTTCCGTACCCAAAGGGTAAAACGGGACCCTATTACTAAGACTACGCTGTGCGTCTGTCTGTCTGTCTGTCTGTCTGTCTGTCTGTCTGTCTGTCTGTCTGTCTGTCTGTCTGTCTGTCTGTCTGTCTGTCTGTCCGTCTGTCACCAGGCTGTATCTCATGAACCATAATAGTGAGATAGTTGAAATTTTCACAGATTATGTATTTCTGTTGCCGCTATAACAAAAATTACTAAAAACAAAATAAAGTTAAAAATTAAAGGGGGTCCCCATACAAAAAACGTGTATTTTGTATAGCGCCATCTGGTTAAAGTGTCATTTGCGTGTTAACAACCTCAGAATAACTATTACTCATAGACATATACTACTAGACGGAACATCTCGAACTAGCATTGTCAAATACTGCAAGTAAGCTGGCTGGCATATTCTCGCTCACACGTAGCTCGGCACTCGAAATAACAGCACGCGCTTATGTTAAAAATTGCGTATCCGGAATGCCATCGTGTGTCCTCAGATACTGCAAAAACCAGTCAGGAAAAACAAACAGAGACAACGGAGTCACTTTTCACAATTAAGTTCAGATTTTCGAATTAAAACCCGCATACATAAAACGTTATTTTGTTAATTTGTAATGACACTTCACGACGCGACGCCATGTTTGCTGGCGCCATGTTCGTAGATTAACGGTGTTACTTATAAACGTGTCTCAAATTTTGAGCAATTGCTGAACTATTGATCAAGGAAAATCTCACTCATAACAGTAATCAAAGTTGAGAGTTCGTTGAGCATTGCATTGACAGCTCTCAAAGTTAAATACTTGCTGAGAGGCAAGATGGCGTTGACAGCACCAATCAGCTGATATTTGGGTAGTTTATCGATTTTCGAATTTCGTGGTATTTTTTTGTCACTTGATCTGTCAAATCTACAGCCCGTTACAGATAAAAAATGAATATCTGAGGGCTGGAATCGTTTTTTAATCGATTAATTTGGTTATAGTCCATGCCAACAGCCCACGAAGCATATCTATTTCGTGTCTCAACCAAGCAACGACTGACTAACGTCTATAACTTTTAACGTTTATTAACGTTTATGAGTGAAAAAAAGTTGAGCAATGATCAAGTCCTTGACAGCTTCTCAGCTGAGAGGCAGTTCAGCAATTGATCAACAGATTTTTATAAGTAACACTGTATGTAAACAGATGTGACATTATAGCGCGAAATGAAATTGCCTATTTTTAAATTTTGAAGAAAATAGTTTGACATGTGTGTGTATACTGTATAATTATGTCTGTGGTATCTTAGCTCCCAACCCAAGTGACTGGACCGGATTTTAATTTAGTTTTGTTTCTTTTTTTTATTCATACTATTCTATGAAACCGACATAAAAAGAAGGAGGTTCTCAATTCGACTGTGTTTTTTGAATGTGTGTTGCGTTACCGCATAACTCCGTAATTTATTAACTGATTTGGAAAAATCTTTTTTATTTGAATGCGTATTAAGTACTTACGGATTGGTGCCATTTTATATAATATCGTATTCTATCCTTTTCTCTTAATAAAAATACATTGGACGTTGTCGGTAAGGACGGTAAGGCGATATGTGTTTAATCTATAATTAGTCACAACCGGCGGCGGCAACCACTCCCCCGTGCCCTGAATGATAACCGTTTGACAAAATTTATTTGCTCGGGATGACAATTCTTTGTTTTACCCACAGACCTGCTACATAATAAACTCGATCGCGTACACCGGCCCTCATGAGAACGACCTTGAACGGAGTTTGTCCCTTTCTTTTGTATGGACAACTTACATATATATCATAGAACATATATAGGACTATCAGGTTGTTAGAGAAGGACACACTCCCACCCTGGTGTCTCTCAATTGGGCCGTTTTGTTCTACAAAAGCAATTACAACCTTATCGTTAAAGCATACGGATTAAATTGAATTTGACAAAACATTTGCAGTGCACCATCATTTTTAATACGTCTATGGTTTTACCTCAATGCTATTACTACTCTCAAAGTCAAAGTCAATGTCAAAGCATTTATTCAGTATATGGGCAAATTAAAAATTTGCACTTGCACTCGTCAAATTACATTAAATAGATCATATTCAATAAAAAATATTATAGATATAACAGAAACATAACTTATTGCTTTGAATTTACAAAAAAAAAACAAAGGTATTGAGCCATTCAGCTTTCATCTAGACGTCGAACGTCACACTTAAAACACATGTTTAAGTAACTCTAGTGACTCTAGTAATAGTTACTCTGAGATCAACAACCGAACAACAACTTTGTGTTAATAATAGCGTTCGTTAGATGGCGTTAAAGTAAACAAGCACGCGGTTCACAACTCTGTCGTAGAAAAGATAATAATAATACTACGTAACTCTGTTATGTTTCGTATTGTACTGTGTTTACAGGCATTAATATTTTTGTAGCCCTCCCTACGTGTGTGAGACGCAAGTCGACTCGCACTTGGCCAGTTTTATTAGAATACGTCGTATTATCCGTGTTTTCAGCCAATGAAAAACTGCTACAATATTATTAGAATACGAAGGTAAGTTTGACGAACTGAAGATTGCGGGTGAAGAGGGTATCACGAGCAAACAAAGCGATCTACCCGCTTTTTTACTCGTTTCGGTCGTTCGGTGCCCCTACCATTTGTTATCGATGAAACTCGTTCACGACACACAAAACTCACAGTATCTTCACGCTTCTTGTTCGCTTTGTTTGCTCGTGATACCCTCTTCACCCGCAATCTTCAGTTCGTCCGTGAACATGGCGCTTGTAACAGCACCGAAATATCGGAAACTCAAAACAAAAGAAAAACATGGTAAATATCCCGAAATTAATATTGTTACGTGCGGGGTGGTATTAAAATGCCAATCCGATGAGATGAACGTTTATTTCCACTGATCACTAGGTTAGCACAATGTTCCACAGTAGTTGTCCAAATCGTTTTGCACAATTATCAAAAGTCCGTTAACACACACTGAGGTCGTTGGTAATCACAATCACTGATTTCACTGTTCACAGTTCACAACACTAGTTCACTGATAACACTTAACGATCACTTGGTCGCTATCCGCGCTTAGATAGTTACACTGTCGCTTCCAGAGAAAGACTGCCTCAAGCCGCGGTTTCAACGTCTTATATAGGACGAGAATATTTCTACAGAACTTTCCAGTATTGACTCGAAACAATAGACAAAAGACGTTCAAAACAAAGCAATAACAATCACAAACAAAAGGGGCGGCTTTCCTTTGAGCATCTGACGTAAACAGCTTTACCATACATGCTAATTTGATCTCTAACTACTTATGAATAAGGTTCAATCTTAACTACAAAACTAGGTACATTGACTAGGGTCTGAATTCCCGGAAGGTTAACTTTTATGACGGTCGGGTCGGGTGTTTATAGCCCCTAATTAGTCTATTCTTTCCCACGATATTTTTGTTCGAGAAGCTTGGCGAAACATCGCGACTCGACGACGCGATGTAACAATATTAATAATAATGTCAGTGACCATGAAAACTTAAAAACTTATACAGGTACCTACTGTCTAATAAAATAAATATTCATTACGAAGGTAATTTTGCGAAAATAGCGTCGCAACCATAACTCGTTAACATTTTGTAAATGCTAAGTTTAAATGAAAAATATCTCGATGACCCAGCTTTGCTTGGTATTATATATTTTTTTTTTTTGTTAAATCAAGTGTTTTTGCATTTTTTTTTTGCTCCTAATAGTAGTTTTACTCACAAAAGAAAGAAAAGAACTTGATAAAAAAAAGGAAAGATAGTCACCTTATCTGGACTCGAACCAGGGACCTCCAAAGTGCCGTCCTATCGATCTTCTACCGAGCTATCATAACGTCTTAAAATACGCCGAAATGACCCTTTGTATTCTAATGATATTGTAGCAGTTTTTCAATGCCTAAAAACACTGATGAAATGACGTTTTCTAAAAAAAAATAGATCGATTTATTGCCCCCGAAACCCGCTGCATACTAAATATCATGTAAATCGTTGGAGCCGTTTCCGAGATCCCGATTATATACATATATAAACAAGGTTTTTTCGTTTAAAGGTATTACCTATAATATTATAGATGTTTCGTGAAAATGTTGATGAAATTATTGTGGTGACGCTACATTTGCTAAACTACCTTCGAAAAGTACCTAAATAATAATAATTAGTTGCTCCTGCTTGCCGCTTGCTCGGGTAGCGGGGGGAGTAACGTAACATCACGCAGCGAGCCATAGCCGCGCGTATTCGCGCGAGCGTCGTCATGCTGTCCGGATGCGCTTCGAAACCCTGCCTATAAGTTTGCAATTTGCTACTTGAAATTTCGGTTATTTCTGGTTTAATAATAGAAACTTTGCAGTATTTAGGTGATATTATTTGCGTAACTAACTACGTAAGTTAGTTACTTGTGCAATATGCATAAATATAAATAATAGGTACCTACTAGTTAAATAAATACCGTCTTCTTATTAAAAATGCCGTGACCACCTTATAGCTTCATCATCAGACCCTAGATCTAGGTGTAAAGTTCTCCTTATGACGATTCAATCGAGCCCAATCTCGGTGGGTTTATGTTGTATTATCGCAGAGATGCCGTAGCCAATCAATCGAGCCCAAACTCGGTGGGTTTATGTTGTTTTATCACAGAGATGCCAGGGCCACCTTCCGTCTCCATCATCAGACCAGCTCCATGGTACCATATCATTGTTGTCAGCGAAGATTCATAAGTTCACTAAATTTGAGTCCAATCGGACATCGGGAAGTGGGTCTACTTTAGCTTCCAAGATTCCACCTGAACATACATAGTGACATACATACATACATTGCAAGTTAAATAAAAGCTTGTAATAAAATGTATTTAACTAGGGCTCCCATACTACGGACATGTTTTTTTTGCCGTTTTTATAGATATTGGTACGGAACCCTTCGTGCGCGAGTCCGACTCGCACTTGGCCGGTTTATTTAATCCGTAGGGTACATTTCCAAGGTGGTCCTATTGTAATTTCATCAAGATTTTATAAGTATCTCCAGAGATATAACGATAATCGTCTCAAACTTGCTACCAAAATTGACTAGCGGGGCATGAAAGTCGGTTGTTTTAGATTTTAAACTATCTTAATCATTTGTGTGTGCATAAAATTGGTCAAACACTAGCCTGTACGCTATAAAAAATATATATGGTCTCGACCCCAAACGGAAGAAACGCGTAATTGTCTCCAATATATGCATATTTCTTTCGCATGAGGGCCTCTGCCGCGGCAAGAAGACGAGCCCGGTCCCTATTATCTAAACAACTGTCTAAGAAGACAGTCTAGAAAACTGTCTAGAATTTTAGTAACGATATTTTTAATAGTTTCATCTAAGCTCGATAGTTAGATAAAATGGTTCCAAAACGGGCAGCAGCAAAGTATGTAGGTGAATTTTGGTACAATAAGACAAAACCGAATAATGTGAAATGCTATGTGGCAATGAATTTTAGTAAGACGCTCTGATGCATCTTCAAATTTTTGGCGATGTTCATGAACAAAATCTGGAAACGACTCTGCAAGAATTGGTGCACCAAGAATTATGCGAAGATTATTTTTATTTAAAAGTTTAATATTTGGTGCCAGACTGTTAAATTTTTTGTAAACATACCATTTTTTTTTTCTATAGTTACAGTATAGTTATATTTTCCTCACGTTCCTATCAATGAACTCTTTTATTAACAAAAGGGTAATTATTATATCGTACTTCACTATTGTCCAAAATAAAGTACGATTTCCCTGACCTCTCGCTATGATTTCACAGAAACCTTGATCAATCTGTGGTCAAGGGACACTTTGAATGGCCCTTATTGTTAAGGGCTGATGTAACTTTAAGTAGGCCCGTCAATCAAATTTCTTGTTAACTTTTTTGTGGAATGTGTACTCTCATTGAACGATTGATTGTTATATTATGTTTCTTTAAAGGTACGGACACACCGCAGCGTCCTGCGTGCGCGATCTAGGCGGCGATCAGATAGCGCAGTAGTATTTGTACCGACTGGTTCACACCAAACACGATCAGAAAACAATTGAAAAGTACTGAGATCGAGCCCGCAGATCGCATGACGCCGGTACGACGTACGGTGTAGCCGTGCCTTTAACAAATTACATCATTAAATAGCGAAAATTGCTGACGCTGGCAATGATGTTGAAAAAGTTTTGTAACTCGGCTTTTTGCTTCGATGCCGAAAAGGTACCGTAGCCACTGATTTTCAGCTCAAACCTATAGTGACGTCTATATGTGCGGTCCGGTCACTCTTTCTTACAAAGACTTCCAGATGAAGCCAAAATAATAGACGAAATCGTCTGAGTTAACCTTAATTTACCGTTTATATGTTACTAGAGTTTATGCAAAAAGAGAACCGTCGTGGCATTACTATGAACTAACATTCAAAGGTAAGGAAGGAAGGTAATACGTACCTACTCGTAGTAGCACACGATAATGTTATGAGTAGAATCTACCAAGTATCAATAATTGTTAGTCATACTAGTAATTACAGCAGCGTTGTTCACAACGTCGTTTTAATTTACTGTTTTTGTTGCATTCATGCAACAAAAACAGTAAATTAAAACGACCGACGACCTACGCGACCTCAATTTTTACGACGGTTCTCTTTTTGCATATACTTTAGTGACCCACCCCAGCTTCGCATGGGTAGAGCATATATTATGATTGTAAAACTGTGATGTATTATGTCTACATTTTTTAACATCTTCAACGTCAACATCAAGCTTGTTGCATCGAGTATGAATTAACATCTTCAACAATCATCGTCATATTTCAACTAATTTACACTAAACCTTAACGAATTATACACCTAAACCTTCCTCGTGAATCACTCTGTCTATTGGTGAAAGTTACATTAAAATCCGTTCCGTATTTTTAAGTTAGTGTTAACAGTCAGACAGACAGATGCGGCTGTTTTATTTTAGTGATTTAAAGTGAAATCATAGCGAGTGTCTTCATAATATAAAGGTATTGATATATATACTTAATGATGTAGCTCAGAAAGGGTTATCAACTGTAGCTAGCTGGCTACAAAACAACTTACTAACTCTTAACGCTACAAAAACGAACTTTCTAGCTTTTAAGATTTCAGAACGGTCAAAACCAATGAACCCTATTGAACTTCGTCTACACCTTGGTGACCACACTAATACGCGCTCTTGTGACTGTCCCAAAATTAGCCAAGTCGTGAGTATTAAGTACCTTGGTATCGTGATAGATCAGAAACTTGCTTGGGCACAGCAAATAATAGCCCTTAGTGGTCGAATCAGAAAACTGATACCAATCTTTAGAAGACTTGGTACAGTTGCCGACAACACCACGCTAAAAATGGTGTACGTTACCTTGTGCCAGTCTGTAATAAATTATGGCATTGCCAGTTGGGGCTCTGCTGGAAAATGTTTAATGTTGCGTCTAGAGCGAGCTCAACGTGCATTACTCAAGGTGGCTTATCGACTACCGTATCGTTACTCCACTGACCAGCTCTACGCAGACACTAAATTTCTCAGAGTGAGACAACTCTACATAATGGCAACAACGTTACGCTATCATAAAACTGCACTACAGACTGTTTCTGTTCCATTAAAAACATCTCGTCGACAAATGAACAGCTGGGCCACTCCAATTGTCAAAACCTGTTTTGCCCAAAGATCGTATATGTATAAAGGTGCTCAATTATACCAAACACTAGATCGATCCGTAGGTATAATGAACAAAACCCGGCACGCCTGTAAAAGAAAAATACGAGAATGGCTGTCAACGAAGGACTATGATGGAACAGAAATCATACTAAGGACTCCGAGATAACGCTGCGGGCCTGTCTCATCTCAAACCACTGTTGTGGTACGATCTCAACAACGAGCACGTCGTCCCCAAGAGATAAATAACACATGTTGCGAGATGACACAGGCCCACGACTATTTGAAACAATTCATACCATACACATGACATAACTCCAACGGGTAGACACACACTCTCACACACACACACACACACACACACACACACACACACACACACACACACACACACACACACACACACACACTTACACGCACACATAGATTTCACTAACATAGAAAACATAATGTTCCCAGCAATCAAGCGACCTCTGCATTGTTATCTACTTATAAATTATACGTGTAAAGGAAGATACTAGATTCTGCGACACAGGATATCCTAGTGCAGGATCTAGGGATCTCATTAATGGATAAGGTTAGACATAAGATATCTATTCGATATTAAGTTGTATAAATACCACATCTTTCTATGCCTTGTACATCGTTTTGCTTTTTATATTAAATAAATAAATAAAAAATAAATAAATATAAGAGTTCCTAAGAGTTATCTAAGAGAGAGGTCGTCCATTATTCACGTGACATGTGGTGAGGTTTTAGTCTACCCTCCCCCCCCCCCTTTGAGTCTGGTTGAATACTCAAAGACCCCCCCACTACCCAAAATCACGTGTATTTTTTAGGTACAAATAGTATATCAGAATATTAAGCTGTCGCGACACGGGGGACAATCGTTGCCTGGGGTGGAAGTCTCTACATTGCGAAGCGTCCTGTCACCGCAAACGTCTAGAAGGAGATGCAGCTAGACAGTTGTTATCTGCATCTCTTTTCTTACGCGACGATTATAGGTCGAAATTCATCGCTATTCATGTAGAGACTACCGGCCCTGGCAACGGTGAGTCAACTTCACGCGCCGCTGTTTGTAGAAATCGTGCGTTCAAAGAAAAATAAATACACTTGATTGCTCATTATAGCCCCCCTTCCCCTCCTTGTGATATTTCGTGATTTTTTTCCGAACTGATAAACCCCCGCCCCCCTTTCGAGCCCCACGTGTTAAATGGACGATTCCTAAGGTGAATACAGTTGAGGAAACAATCGATGGCTTGTTAAATGATGAAGACTTACCCTGGCTAAGCCACTAATTGGAAACCTCTCGAAGTCCAGGACTGACTCCTCCCCCAACCCTCTCTGCAGCTGACCAGAGAATGTTCTAGCAGCCATGATCGTCGCTAACGACATCCCGTCACCTGTGTCGAATGGAAATGTTATTGAGTTACTGCCATATGTAGAGCCATTTACTTTGTGTTATTGTTCCGCTTTTGGACACTGACGAGTTTATTTTTCTAATATTACCGGCCAGCTAGGAGATAAAGTACTTGAAAAGTTTTAATACGATTATTAGAGGTACGGAACCCTAAAATACTTTGTAGAAATCTACTAAATAGTTTAGAAACTGCAGCATATATAATTACTGGTTTATATATTTTATTACTAGATTATACATTTTTTAAATGGAAAGGAGGAAAGACATCCTATATTGTAATTTAAATGTCGAGGCTATTTCCGTAACGTTTTGTTTTGCATAAGCAATAATGATTATAACTTTTAAATATTTATTTATCATTTCAATAATTTAAATTGGTGCTTATAATGGATATTATTGACTTGAGCATGATTTGATGAAGTCCCAAGTAGACCCAAGTATTTGATATAAGTTTCAAATATTTTATATATATATATATATATATATATATATATATATTATTTTAACAATTATATATATTATATATATTATTTTAACAACTTAAAAATAATTACCTAATGACAATATCAAGATTATATAAACTACAATAATAATATCTATACTATAAATAAAAGACAGAACCTAGGTCGCTACCTGCCGGTAATGTTCCCAAAAAGCTAGCGACGTTACCTCGTTGTATAGCTAGGCTAATACGTTGGCCGAGGTAAGCGCCAGCTCTTTGGTCACGGGTGATGTCAATTAGGCGTCTGGACAACTCCTTAATAAAACCTCGGGCATCTCGACCCCATGGGCCCATTGTTTCGACCGCAAACGGAAGAAATATGTATCCATCACCAATGGTAGCATATTTCCTCCGTTTGAGGTTTTCTGCAGCATCCGCTGCCGCGCCCGCTGACCGTGAGGTCCCGCATATATGGGACGCCGCTAATGTGTCAGCACATGTGGCGTCCCACACCAATGTTTCAAATTGATACCTTTACGCGTTCGCGAGAATAAGTGTCTTGACAGACGGACAGACGTACTGATGGACAGACAGACGGACAACAAAGCAATCCTTTAAGGGTTCCTTTTATTCTTTTGAGGCACGGAACCTAAAAAAAGATCCGGATGAATTGAAAGCCTCTTTTTTAACCGACTTCAAAAAAAGGAGGAGGATTCTCAGTTCAACCGTATATATATATATTTTTTAATTTTTTTTTATGTTTGTTCGCGGATAACTTCGTCGTTTATGAACCGATTTTGATTATTCTTTTTTCGTTGGAAAGAAAATGTCCCAAGTGTGGTACCATGTTAATTTTATGGAGGTCTGATTAGTATCTCCAGAGATATAGACATAAACATCTCAAAATTGGTACTGAAAACTAATAACGCGGCATTGAAGTCGGTTCTTTTTAACCTACTTCAAAAAAAGGAGGAGGTTTCTCAATTCGACTATATATATATATATATATATATATATATTTTATGTTTGTTCGGGGATAACTTCGTCATTTATGCACCGATTTTGATTATTCTTTTTTTGCTCGAAAGGAGATATCCCATGTGTGGTACCATGGTAATTTTATCGAGGTCTGATAAGTATCTCCAGAGATATTGAGATAAACATCTCAAAATTGGTACTGAAAATGAACATTGAAGTCGGTTCTTTTTTAGTTTTTAAACGATATTATTTAGTTTTTTAAACGATATTAATTAGAAATCAGGTTAAAAAGGCTGATAATGTTGATATTTGTAAAGATAATAGGAGTCAAAATTACTTACCAATGAAGAGGATTCCATTCTTTGCCTTATTTGTGTTGACCCTCTCTTGGAGTTTCGATCTGATCGTATCTACAGCAGACTTCTTCCAGTAGGAGCCCATCTTCTCTTCAGCTGGTATATAGGATGGCTTCATTTCGGCGTCCAGTACTTTCTTTGGTTTAGGTGTTGAGGCGGCATTTTCTGTGCAACAGAATAAACGAAAATTATTTAAACTTGTAGTAATTAATGTTACTAAAGTTAGTAGAACTAAAGTTATCGACATAGCACAACGGATTAGTAAACTGAAGTGGCAGTGGGCTGGTCATATCTGCCGCAGGACTGATAAACGTTGGGGTAAACTTGCCTTAGAGTGGAGACCGCGAATTGGCAAACGTAGCGTAGGACGTCCTGTGACTTTGTGGAGCGACGACATACGCGAAGCGGTGGGCAGTGATTGGAAACAAAGAGTCGAAGATCGAGCTCAGTGGCGCATCTTGGAAGATGCGTCCAGCAGTGGACTGATACAGGTTGGTGAAAATTATGATGATTTTATCTTATATTTTCAAACTAGAAGTGCCCCGCGTTAGAAACTCCTTTTATTTACTTAAAACTTTTCTTTTGTTAAAACCATTCTATCATAAAAAACATCAAATAAGAATTAGCCAAATCGGTTCACCCGTTTTCATGTTATCGCGTGACTAAAATCGGGATTCATATTTATAAAACCCAAGTTTTCAGACTTTGTTACCTAGCCAATTTCGAAATATCCTGCAACACGTGCTTACTTATATAATTACAGAAGTACCTATGTAAAGTTACGAATAAAACAGACTATCTCATCTTGTTTTGCCATACAAACTTTGAACCCCGTTTCATCCCCTAAAAGGGTGAATTTTGTAAAATCTTAGTACACCCTTACGTAAGACAAATAAACTCTCCAAAATTCAAGTATCTACGACCAGTGGTTTAGGCTGTGTTGTCTATCAGGCAGTCAGTCAGTATGTCAGGACAAAGATTCTTATAAATAACATGTATTTGTTGTGTTTGACATTGCATTTACATTGATATCTTATACCTACATTTGTAATGTTATTTTTTACAAGCTGTGCCCGCGATTTTGTTCTGTATCTGTGTACGAATTTTGACAAAATCCGTTCACAAATATACAACCGGACAAACTTTGACATTTAATATTGACAAAGGCACGTACCTACAGAATCATTACATAATAATTTATTATAAAGAAGATTAGTAGCTTTATTTATTTGTATTTTAAGGTACAATTTTATCTACTCTGTTAATTTTTAAATAATCAACATCAATATTATAAATGTCAGAAAGTCCGTTTGTTTATTTGTTTGTTTGGTACTTCTTCACGGTCAAACGGCTGGACCGATTTAGTGTAAAGATAGCCACTTAATCTGCACTTTAAGTAATCAACGGACTTGCGTCTGTACTTGAAAAATTTAAAAATTTGTAAGTTTCAGTCATAAAGGGAATTGAACCAACAAATAAATAAATAAACGTTATACACAATCCAAAATTTCAAAAATATTAAGTGTGTAACACTTCAAGAAACATAAATACATAACAAATAAATAACTGATTTTATGATACCTACGAAATTTTTCGCTTTAAACAGGGAAACTATTTTGTGTTTTACATACCCATAACCTTAGAGGTGGGGTTTTTGAAATCATTAAACTAATTTTATTTTAATTTTCATGGTATTTTTGATTGAAAATGATATCATAATTATTTAATCATTAGCAGTTTGAGATAATATAATCAAAATACATTAGAGACAATTAATACATTTCTTAAGTGCCCCAAAGACGGTCATTTGTTATTCGTCAATTGGTACATGATTGAGATTGACCGATACAATTGAAACTGCGAAAGATGGAACTTCATTCGGGGCGTCAATTGCTCGTTCGCCTTCAAACTGCGTGAGTTACGAATGACAATGGCTTCTATGACCTCTGTACTACTACTGTAATGTTGGTGTCATGGGAGAATGATCGGCTTTGATGCCAGAGGTACCGAGTTCAATCCCCGTCGTGCACCAATGGGTTTTTTAATCGAAATTTTTTTGTGCGCCTTTCACCGTGGGCCTACTTTGCAGGAAAAGCATCATTAAGAAACCCCCCATCACCCGTATGGCGGTAGGACACTATCTAGTGTCCGCCTGGCCAACTAACTCAAGATAGAAAATCTGTCGACAAACATCTAAATGTGTTCCGGCGGCTAGGCCTAGCGTGCTTACCATCTTCGACAATGATGCGGTCACTTACCAACAGGTAAGATAGTGGTCAAACGCCAGCTTATATGATACAGTAAAAAAAAATTTCGTCTTCGTCTTCCTCTGTAGACGATCATTTAGTCCGTGAATAACGTAAAAATTGACAATTGCGAATCACCGTTTCCAGGGCACTTAAGGCCTAGGCTTTACAGGTAAATATAATTTAAGATCGTTTAAAAAACTAAAAAATAACCGACTTTCAACATCGCGCTATTCAAAGTAGCCAGTAGACGTAGTAACTATTACATAATCTGTGCCAGTAGTTAGTAGTACGAGTAAGTCGTCGAGATAAGTAAATGCGGCGTAATACAAATGTTGATATATTAAAACCGGCTCGGCCAATTTCGTTAAAATTTAAATGGGACCACCTGGGAAGGGTACCTTTTGAAACAAAAAAAGAATTTTCCAAATCGGTCCGCAGATTTTCTTTCTAGGCTTGCCATTTTTATTTTTATTTAAACAATACTATGCAGCTGACAGACGGACTATCAGTTCCATTTGGATCATGATATGTACTGTGATCGGTATGCGTTTCTCTATGTTGTGTTTCACTATTTCACTTTTTTATTTTTTTTATATAAAAGTTGTCTGAAGTACTGAAACACACAGTTACATGTATGGTTGGTTTTAACCTACTTTATTTTTTTTTAAATATTCTGACGTAAACGATTGGATGACAGCTGAATGGTTCATTACTTTTTTTTTCTAATTCAAAGCGTTAAATTCTGCTTTTGCTATGTTTACTTGATAATTGGTTATGATTTATTTTATGATTTATGACGTGTATATGTGCGTATATTTATACTGCCTACATACTGAATAAATGCTTTGATTCTTGATTCTTGTTCAGGCATCTTCGAGTAATCGGTGAACATACATAGGAACCGACGAATTGAGTACCTCCTACTTTTTTGTGAAGTCGGTTAAAATAGTTTAAATGTTGGTCTCGTTTTTAGTTATTTTTACCATCCAAGTCGTTATAAGAGGTGCGCAATCATAGCTATATCACAGATTATATAATAGTTACTACGTAAGCTATATTCATATTAATCTATATATATAAAAGAAAGTCGTGTTAGTTACTACACTTATAACTCAAGAACGGCTGGACCAAATTTTATGTATTTTGTATTTTTGGAATTGTCTTTGTCAGGAATAGGATAATCGATTCGTATTTCGATTCGACGTATTAAAAACAATGAATAATTGACCTAAAAAAATTATATAAGAATAAATAATTTGCTAAAATGTTCCTGGGTTTAAAAACTACCGATTATTTGATGTTCAATTGTTTATCCCGCCGTATTTTTTTTTGTATAATTATAGCTCCACACGATTAGTGTATTTAGCTAGTGTCAAGTATAAAAATTCTTCCCATGTGTGGATAGCATTACAATATTCGGATTAACGCGTTTTTTTAGGGTTCCGTAGCCGAATGGCAAAAAACGGAACCCTTATAGATTCGTCATGTCTGTCTGTCCGTCCGTCCGTATGTCACAGCCATTTTATTCCGAAACTGTTAGGACTACAGAATTGAAACTTGGTAGGTAGATGTATTCTGTGAACCGCTTTCCGATTTTTATACAAAAATAAAAAATATAAAAGTTTAAGGGGGGGCATCCCATACATAGAACTGACACAAAAAAAATTTTTTTCTTCAAACCTATGCGTGTGGGTTGGGGTGTCTATGGATAGGTCTTTAAAAATGACATTGAAGTTCCAAATATCATTTTTTCTCAAAGTCAATAATTTGAAAGAAGTCGCGCGTCTAAAGTGGTAAAATGTGTGTCCCCCCCCCCCTCTAACTTTTAAAGTACGGGAGTGAAAAATCTAAAAAAAATATATGCTGTAGATCCCAATAAAAACTAACAACGAAAATTGGTTTGAACGAGATACAGTCAGCAGTTTTAGAGATATGGCGACCGCAAAGATAACTTTGTTTTTCATACAAACACTATGAAAAACAAAGTTAATTTTGTAGTTGCGAAAAATCATAGTTATGAAATACTTAACTGTGTTACAGAACCCTACGAGTGCGAGTCCGACTTGCACTTGGCCAGTTTTATTTTTTGTTATAATTATGGCTCCACACGATCAGTGTATTTAGCCCGTGTCAAGTAGTAAGTCAAGTAAAAATTCTTCAAGTTTTTGTGAATTCAAGTCATGTAGATTTAAAAAATGTCAAATATTGTCAGTAACGATAATTGTTTGACATATTTATTGATTGTCAAATATGCGTGCGTTCAGAAATGTATGCTTACAAGCAATTTAAAAAAGTGTATATTTCCAAAAACTATGTTTCTTTGCAGTGTTTCACACTTTATATTTTTGTAAATTGTTAAACACAATCCAAAATTTCATCGTACCGACGGGACTTAACCCCGCAACCTCCGGAATAACATGTGCCGGTGCTTTGCCAATTAAGCCACGGTGCGAAGTATCGTTACGACGAAATTTGTGGATTGCATTTGTTAACCCAATTATGCATTGGTGGCGCCATCTATGACTCGGATATGTGATCTATGATCGGAGGTTGCGGGTTCAAGTCCCGCCGGTACGATGAAATTTTGGATTGTGTTTAACAATTTATTTCCAAAAACTATTTTTACCAATTTTTATTCTATATCTGGATTGCCATAATACATTAATAAACTTAATATCTCTTTTGTATTCATTTATTACATTCATAAAAGCCTAAAACAAGTTCATCTAAAAGGTAACACGACATTTATTGTCTGTTAGGTGGTACGAAGTTCGCCGGGCGTTTGCGTTTTAAAATAATTAATACTAGCTTTGCCTGCGACTTCGTCCGCGTGGAATAGTGTCTTTGGGTAGCATTAACTAACAAGACAAATACGTATCCCAAATACACCGCACCGCACCACGCCACGCTAATCCCCCTTCCCCCTTTCCTCACTTCCTCTTCCCCTCACTTCCACCTCCCCTCCCCCTCCCCTCACTTCCCCCTCCCCTCCCTCTCCACTCCCCCTTCCCCCTCACAAACTTTGAATGTCATAATTATTTACATCGAATCAACAGCCTAAATAATAAGTTTCAAGCTTCTAGCTCTAAAAATGACGATACTTCCATACAAATTTGCATCCCCCCTAACAACCCTTTTATCGCATTAAAAACTAAAAAGTAGCCTATGTCCTTTCTCAGGCTCTAGACTATCTGTGAACTAAATTTCATTTAAATCGGTTCAGTATAACATTTACATAAACCTTACATATTTCCATACAAACTTTCATCCCCTATTGTTATTTTACACCCTTGAGGGTAAAACTTTTACAAACTTTGAATGTCAAATTTATTTATATCGAAACAACAGTCTAAATAAAAACCGGCAAAGTCGAGTTGGACTCGCCCACCGCGGCTTCCGTACCAACGTTGAGGTACCAATTAGGCTACACCTCTAAATTGTATTAGCGCCAATATAACTCAGAGGCCTACCTTAATTGGTTTTACTATGTATGTATGGGGATACCCTTTAATTGTCAACTTTTTTTTATTTTTTGCTTGTTTTTGACCAAAATTGACAATTCTAGGTCAAGCGGAAGTACCCTATAGGTTTTGGGTCGAAAACCTATAACGTATGTACTTCCCGTTGACCTAGAATCATGAAATTTGGCAAGAAGCAAGGTCTTATAGCACAAATAAAGGAAAATTTCCGAAAAATAAATAAAGTTGAAAATTAAGGTAAATTTTCGTACTTTAAAGTCTAAGGTAGTTTTCGCGAAAATATAAATTTGCCCACATCTTTTTATCGTGCTGACTCGGACCTTGATTTTTATACACCTAATAGGGACTATAGACCTTAGTACTTGGTATAAAGTTCAACTTGCTAGGTCCACCAAGTGACAAATCGGTGGTGACACACGGACAGACGGACAGACAGACAGAAAGACAGACGGACAAGACAGTGATCTTATAAAATTCCCTTTTTTACCTTTTGAGGTACGGAACCAAATTTCATTTAAATCGGTTCAGTAGTTTAGACGTGAAAGTGAGACAGACAGACAGATACTTCTGCATTTAACAGTAATGACAAATAAAACCCAGAGATGGCGCTAGTGTAGATTTCAAGAGCTCTCCTTTAAATATTGCCTAAATGTATGAGATCCTGAATCGCGCAAACGATATTTTCCGCGATATTAAAAACTGATGCACTTGCTTCGTGATTAAACGTCTCAAAAATTGAACTCGTTTTAAAACGTTTTCTCTTTATAATATTAGTCTGGATTAGTCTGGATTACATATTAGATGTTTACAATATTTGTACATAATATCAAATTTATTATAAGTTATAATTATAATTAAATAGCCAATTAAAAAATATTTATAAAATGACAAACATAATACATGAATAAAAACAATCATAATACCTAAATGCATAAAATAATTAATGTCAATTACAATTTTATATTATTAAATTCATTTAACAAATAAAAATATTGTTGTCGTGAAGAATCTAGAGATTATAGTTTCAAGAAGCAATTTCTCAAATAATAATATTTAATAATAATATTTATTTATTTCGGAAAAGGCAAACATTACAAATTAAAGTTTAAAAACACCTGACACCTAAACTAGGCTCGAAACCCGTGTTTTAAGTGCCAGGACTCTTTACGTCTGTTGACACAGTATAGTTATTTGCCTACGAAGAGGTTAGTACTTACAAGAATGATTGGAGCATGCTGTTGTGTTATATATATGTTATGTGTGTGCGTGTGTGTGTGTGTGTGTGTGGGTGCGTGTGTGTGTGTGCGTGTGAGTGTGTGAGCGCGTGCATATTTGAGTTTTCTTATGTCTGCTTATAAATGTGTATGTTGTTGATTTATTTTATTAAATTTATTAATTTTTCCGTTTCAGCATAACCCATATCTATTAGGATCTTAAAAAGTTTTTGTTTGACTTCATGTGTTGAAAATCTATAAATATTTGCCATTTTATGAATTTTGTTATATAGAAATGGTCCCAAAAAATTTATAAATTTAGTTGCAAACGCTGTGTTTACTGTTGGTATAGTACACACATTATGTGAAGTTCGCTTTACTTTTGTCGGGTCGTAATGGACTTGAGGGTGTTGAAGCAATACAGCGTGTTGTACAAAGAGTTGTCTTACTGTGAGTACTTGACACTCTTTGTACAACTCAACCGTAGAATACCGCCTGGGTCTGCTTCTACAACACTTAAGTAAACCTCTTTGTGCCCTCTCGAGCTGGATCATGGAAGATTTGTTTGATCCTCCCCAAGCTGTGACACAGTATGTTAGTATTGATTGACACAAAGAGTAGTAAAGCATTTTTGTCACATCCCAATCCGCATTACTACGCACTGACCTAAACACTGATGTGAGTCTTCGAACTCGGTTTGACATTTCCTGAATATGGGGAGCAAAAGTAAATTTTTCATCAATAGTGACACCAAGATATTTAACTGTTTGGACTCGTTCAAGGACAACGCAATCGCATGTGGATAGAGAATTAGATTGACACGTTGTCGTGGCATGTCCAGTCAGGGAGTAGTTGTCATTTGATTGAGGACCTTTAATGCAAAAAGTGACGTATTTCGTTTTTTCTAAATTAAGCGAAAGTAGATTATTTCTAAGCCATGAAGATATTTTGTTGAATGTATTCTGAGCATTTTCAATTTTCTGAGCAAATTCTATCTCTCTTCAGCTGTTAGGCAGCCTTTCCATCCAAGAAAACTTCCGCGCGACGTGTCCGACATAATCTTCGACAGCAGCTAGCAAGTGTAAACGTAGCACTTGTTACAGAGTTTACACTTGCAAGATGCTATCAGGGAGACTGTCGGACATTAATTCTCGCTGAAGTTTTCTTGTATATGGAAACGCGGCCTTAGATAACTTTACCTTTCGCAACAAATATAATATTAAATTATCATTTATGTATATGTAAATGTATGATTATGTATTTGTATACGTGATAATAATTTACATGTAACGTTATAATGTAGTCTTTAAAACATAATAATTGTATTTAAAAAGTTTAAAGCACACAAAGACGTTCTCGTTAGATCTATATTATTATGTCTATCAAAAAATTGTCTAGAAGAGATAGCTTATAGTGATAAGACCTTCCATTGTACCTAGTTATAGTTGTTAAGTCCTATTGGTAAATTCCCAACTAGCAAAATCGTCTTACGTTTCTCACTTTATAAGAGTTCTGAGCTTATAGTGGTCTCTTATCTGTTTTCGTCATCGCTATCGCTCCTATATTAGTCTCTGACAAGCCGTTACAGGCTCTAATACGCTTGATCTTAATACCTTGTCTTAATTATGCATATAAGTTTAAATTTACAGTGCCGTTGTAAGCCACACTCTCCTAAAAAAGCATTTATTAAGACTTATCACACTTGAGATAAATTAGCTCTCATATCAACATTTTCTATGCTCATTTAATTTTATTACATATTTTTTAAATGCTATTGTAAGAATGTTAGACTAATATCAGCATTTTATTAGAGTACTTAAAACATGTAAATATTGATCTTATTCAAAACTATTATAAGATCAACAGCAGTGGATAGGCACAGTATTAGAGTGATATTAAATCATCATTCTTACAATAGAGAAAACGAGTCTAATTTAAGAAAGTTTGATCTTAAATCGAATTTGTGACTAAAATTGTGAGAGTAACATTTGATGTTGACTATTATATTTCACCAAAAGTATTTTAGTGCGGTCACATAAAATACCATTTCACATCCCAAACGTTCACTCTTAAATGAAAATAAATGTTTTATGTCAATTCAAGGATCTCTAAGTTATTCCAACACGGAGTCATGTTGGAATGATCTAAATGAGCTTAAAATAGTCTTATAGTGATTCTAATAAATGCAATACTAATGGCGTCGCTTTTAATACAAATTAACAAATAAAATAATTAAACAAGAATACTAAATACTATATATTGATGAAGCGCACGAGTTGTGAAGCATAAACTAGGGTCTACTTTACAGTAAATAATATTTTCCAATACTAATACTTATCGAAAAGCATAAAACGAAACACTTGTTAATAATGGTATGGTTATTACAATATAAATTATTAAATACCTTTATCCTTACTGTTTTCGATTTCTTTTTTATTAGTTGTAACTTTCAAACAAACACTACACCAAGTTTTTTTACGATTGTGTTTGATCTTATGTAAAATCAAAATAAACTTTCTTACGCTCACAGGACTCTTAACGTCAAAACAATGTAAGCCTATGTACGCTTAAATTAGTTTTGGTAAGAATAATTTAAGTGAAAACAACATTCAATAAGACTGATATTAGAAAGATATAAACAAATTACGCTTATAAATGGTGCCCAAATCCAGGATTAAACGACGATATAATAATGGTATAAGAGCAATAAAACAGTGGTCTAGAGATTATTTTAAGTGTAGTTTTTGCTGGTTGGGTTGGTGTCAATCACAGAACAGGGAAATATTGTTTGTTCTTTGTGTAGATAGATAGATAAACTCTTTATTGCGACACCAAATATACAGACACATATAACTTTTACAGTTTAAATTTAACGTGTAACAATGGGCGGTCTTATCGCTAACAGCGATGTGTATTGTTTATTCTGTGGTTCAATTTCCACTGGTGGTAGAAGCCAATTATATCAATGTTCCGCCTGACTTACTTTGAAAAAGTAGGTTACCACCATCCAGGAAAAAAACTGCCGCAATAATCCTACGGTCTTCCGGCAGCACACATGCCTTGAGAGTCAGAGTATTCTAGGCCTAGCGTGTTCACCATCTTCGACCACAGCGTCGCTTACCACCAGGCGAGATAGTGGTCAAACGCTAGCTAACTAATTGCAAGTTGACAGAGCACTTTAGATTGTTGATAATTACTTAGTTGTACTTCCGTTAATACATAAAAACCAATAATTTATTTACTTTTCCTTATTTTGAACTGCTGTGCAGTAAGGTGAAGACAACACGCGAGAGCAATGACCCTGGCCTTGCAGCAATCACTTTATTATTCCAATTTTATTGTTTCACCTGTGCTTATAGATTCAAAGTATATAAGTTTTTTTAACCGACTTCAAAAAAAGGAGGAGGTTTCTCAATTCGACCGTATATATATTTTTTTTTATGTTTGTTCGCGGATAACTTCGTCGTTTATGAACCGATTTCGATTATTATTTTTTTGTTCGAAAGGAGATATCCCAAGTGTGGTACCATGGTAATTTTATCGAGGTATGATAAGCATCTCCAGAGATATTGAGATAAACATCTCAAAATTGGTACTGAAAATGAATAGCGCGGCATTGAAGTCGGTTGTTTTTTAGTTTTTAAACGATATTATTATAGCAATGTGTGACCTGATCCCGCACTTTACCCACGTTTTTCCGTGACGTAAATAGTTTATTATTGCACGACGTTTAGCCAACTTCACGCCGTGCCGCCGCCTATAATAGACTACTTAAGTCACACCTATCATATTACACTATTTTGTCTTAAAGTATACAAATACTATAACTCTATGAGTCCAAGTTCCAATGAGTATTGGATTATACTCTTATAGCTTCCGCAGACCATAGATTTTCTATCGGCCGATAGTTTGATTGGTTTATCAATAAGTAAAATGTATGGCAGTGCGCATATTATAACGATTAAATATTGGCCAATATCTATTCAGTCTAAGCGGCAATAGCCCAATGGCTAAGGCGTAGGCTTGGCGATCGAGAGGTCGTAAGCTCGATCCCCACCCATTGCACGATTGACGTGAACCTACTCCAGAGACAAGCATATTTAGCTTAGTTGGTGAGGTTAACAAGACTACTATGTGCAAACAATTGCTAGTAAGCTTTTGAAAAAAAAAGTCTTAACACTGATTTAAGAAACCAATCAAACCAAAAGAAAACAATTAAAGACTTTCTATTAGCCGATAGATAGTGTGTGTTCTGCAGGAGCTCTTAAGCTTGGTTAGAATAATTTAAAATCGTTTACAAAACAAACAAAATAAAAAAAAACTGGCCAAGTGCAAGTCGGACTCGCACTAGTAGGGTTCCGTACCACACTACAGTATTTTATAAGATCGAGCAAAAAATACCACTATCATTTTTTGCCAGCAAAAAATAATAATTAATAAACATTTTATTTCTTATAACGCCATCTAACGTCTAACAAAGGTGTTAGGGATCGACATTTCAATATAACGCCATCTAAGGGACGTTTACCTAACTAAGCGTTCATAGATGCCGTGAAATGCCGAAAAAACACGTTTCTTGTATGGGGACCCTCTATTATTTTTAACTTCATTCTGTTTTTAGTATTTGTTGTTATAGCGGCAACAGAAATACATCATGTGAAAATTTCAACTGTCTAACTATCACGATTCATGAGATACAGCCTGGTGACAGACGGACAGACAGACAGACAGACAGACAGACAGACGGACAGCGGAGTCATAGTAATAGGGTCCCGTTTTATCTATTGGGTGCGCAACCCTAAAAACCGACTTCAAATGCCGCGCTAGTCATTTTTAGATCTAAGCTTGAAATATTTATCTCCATGTCTCTGGAGATCCTTATCAGTTCTCGATATAATTACAATGGGACCTAACGGGAATAATACTCACTCTAAAAAAAAATATAATATTCCAAATCGTTTCGTAAAGAACGGAGCTCTGAGTAAAAAACAAAAAAAACATGCGATTTGAGAACCTCCTACTTTTTGTGAAATCTGTTAAAAAGAGAATTTGTTGAACATAATTAACTCGACCAGTTAATTAGTTTTATTTGTACAGAAAATCTTTGGAGAAATCGGGTCATTTAAATAAAAACATCCACCATTCAGTACTACCGCCGCCATCTTTAACTCCCAAAGATATCATTGAAAAATGTAAGACTTTCATTCCTCACTTCAGGAAAAAACTATAGGTTATGTGCTCATAATTCCTTTTCAAAAAGTATCTACATATATTTCGAGATGTTTCGTTGTTTGAACCAGCTGTAGTGTTCGTGTTTTTACCTTGTTAACTCAATTATCACCAACAATACCTAATGTGAACGTGTATTATGCGGTTCATACATAAACAAACCGCTGCAATTTGTGACCATTCAATTCTGTACATCATATGAAGGACTAGAAAATTAAGGCGTTCCACAGTTGAAGGGAGCTACTTTGGTCTCCGAGTTGAGATTACGATGAGTTGAGTTGAGTGTTGATAAAGTAGTGTTTGAAATTGCAGAGGTGGACCCATTGAATAGGTATAATTTAAAATCGTTTAAAAAACTAAAAGAACCGACTTCAAACGTCGCGCTAGTCAAAGTAGCCAGCAGCCAGTATCATGTCATCAAAGTATACAAATGCATCGTAACACGAATGTTGATATATTAAAAACGGCTCGACCGATTTCGTTAAAATTTAAATGGGACAACCTGGGAAAGGCACCCTTTGAAACAAAAATTTTCTAAATCGGTTCTAGCATCTTCGAGTAATCGGTTCACCGATTACTCGAATCGGTGAACCGATTACTCGAAGATGCGTATATAATACGTAAAAAAAAACAAATTGAGAACTTTTTTGTGAAGTCGGTTAATAACGAATTTTCGTGACGTTGACGATTTTTTACGAAAAACAAATCATTAAAAAAATTAAAACTTCAAAAAGACATAGCAGTTCCCAGTTTCAGTTATTTGCAAAGATTTTTTGGCCTCTGGATGCATAACAAATTTAGTTTAAAACTAGCTGTACCCGCGACTTCGTTCGCTTCTCCTACAAAAACTTAACAAAACCTTAACGTTAGTGTGGCTACACTTAACTTTTTATTCGTCTCATTAAGGTCCAAATCAATGCCTTACATTGTCATTAGGCCAAGAGAAGTTATATCTGCTATGCTGTAATTTTTTTAATGTAACAATTCATGTCTTAATTTAAATAATCCACACTAACCATCAATATATGGGCACTATCGCATTGCCCAGTTTGGTAGATAGGGCTACAATTTTAATGACAATGTATTTTAAATGGAATACTTAAACAATGTTTAATTGCATATACTATTAGTACATAACATATTGTGTAACGAAAATTTGGCCGCAAATATTGTACTTTGGTATGTAGATAACAATGTTGTTATAATGTATCAAGCCGCACAAAAATCCAGCCTCATAGAGAAGCGCTCGTCCAACGTTTGATCTCCTACATTTAAAGATATACCTATAACGACAACTAACCGCCTTGATATTCTCGGCATCTCATTAAGCATCAACTCTTAATTTTACTTTTATATCACTACATAATATAAAACAAAGTCCCCTGCCGCGTCTGTCTGTCAGTTTGCGATAAACTACAGAATTTGCGGTTTTCACCAATAGATAGAGTGATGCATGAGGAAGGTTTATATGTATAATTCGTTCAGGTTTTATGTAAAGATTAATTCATACTCGACGCCACAAAGTGATGCAAACAGATACAGGCATATATGCTCTACCCAGGCATATGTACGAAGCTGGGGCGGGCCGCTAGTTGAATTTAAAGTTTTGTCAGCCACTTGGCGTTATGATTAAAATTAGACAATATTTCACCCGGGACAGCAGTTTAATCTATATCAAAGCGATGGTTGACGGTTATAAAAAAATCCAGCTAAGTGGATGCTTGAAACTATTGATAGCAGAATCGAAAAACTCATAAACGACGACTCCAATAAATTCGACAACCGAGGATAGGCTTATTAAAAACGTATATAACCTTTAATAAAAGGCACCTTTCAATTTCAGCTAGGATATTCACAATCATTCGAAAAAATATTCGGATTCAGAAACTACCTCCCCTTCGACTTAGATCTTTGCAATTCACATTTATCGGAACGGAGATACTTGCATTTCAATTCATTAAATCAGGTATTCTAAATGGAAATATAATTATGTTTATAATTTTAAATGACACTTTCAATGAATTTGAATCTATCTGATTTAAATTAGAGTACGGAGAGTACTCATAGAATACATTTTTGACCATCTTCATAATAAAAGTTAACACACTCATTTTTTGTAAATTATTATTATGATGATTTTTTAACACGAAATAGTAAGTTACTTTCTTGTTTGTCTGTCGGTCATTCTAGGTGTAATGTGACGACTTAAATTTCAAAAACTTTACAATTAGTTAACCGCTGAAAGTTTCAGGGAAGCTAAAATATCGATGAAAATGCATTCCATAGCGTGGTATTTAGATCAATTTTAACCGACATTTATTGCTTTGTCTAAAGCATGTTTTAAGTTTTTCGGGTATTTATCTAAAGAGAGTGAACTTAAACAATAGAAATTCTTAACTGGCTAAGTGCAAGTTAGACTCGCACTCGTAGGGTTCCGTAACATAAGCGTGTTTATGAAAAACAAATTTATATTTGCGGTTCGGAAAATGTGCTATATCTCAAAAACTACTGACTTCAAACCAATCTGCGGTTAAAGTTTTATTGAGATCTACAGGATATTTTTTTTAGATTTTTCACTTTTTACACACACATTTTACCACTTTAAAAGTGTTAAAGTTTCAAACGAATGACTTTGAAAAAAAATGTTTTAAAAACCTCATTGTCATTTTCAACGACCTATCCAAAAACATACCAAGGTTTGATTAAAACATTTTTTTTTGTTTCTGTTCCCATGTAAAGGGAGAACCCCCCCCCCCCCCCCCCATTAATCTTGTTTTTTTTTTAACAGAATACATCTACCTACCAAGTTTTAAATGCGTAGCCTTAAAAGTTTCGGAATAAAATGGCTGTGACATACGGACGGACAGACATGACGAATCTAAAATGGTACGAAACTGCACAACATTTCTATCTAATACAACTACACCAGCGATACGAATTCAGAAGCTGGGAAACCCGACGATCCTGTAATATGTGCAGTAATAATGTGTAATGTAAAGTAAAACATCGACTGGCATAGCAATTCATCATCTACATCTCATGTTTCAAATGGAAACCTTCTTCGGTTATCTTACTTAGTTTTGCTTAGCTCTCATACATAGGTTTAAACATAGGTTGGCTTTGAGTAACTCAAAGATAGTTGGGCGCTAGTTTCGTTTCGCTTATATTCCAATAATGAGGCCTGTGTTTAATCCATCATCGGCAGAAGAACGATCGAATGTCGTTTGCCGAACTCAGCTGGGGTGGAAGTCTCTACATTGATAGCGATGCGTCTTGTCATCGCAAACGTCTGCTAGAATGAGATGCAGCTAGACAGTTGTTATCTGCATCTCTTTTCTTATCCACGATTATCGTTCAAAATTAATCGCTATTCATCTAGAGACTTCCACCCCTGATCTCCTTAAACTTAAGATAACAAAAGAGAGTGCGTATGCCACCATCATCCGAATATCTTTCTCAAAGATTTATTACTTTAGTAATGTTATAGAAATAATATTACATCATAACATCTCAAGAATGAGAGCGAATCGATTAGCGACACGATTTTATTCGATTGATGGCTGGTTCGTGCGAGTCACAACTCAAACCACCTTTTGCCACACGTAGTAGGAGCATTATATCGATGTTCCGCCTAACTTGTTGACATAAAATTGTTTTTACCATCAAGGAGAACATCTGCCGGCGTATCCTTACGGTGTCCAGCAACAAAAAGCCCTTGGTATTCGGGATCATTTTAAGCCTAGCGGATTCACTATCTTCGATGACATGATCGCTTAGCACCAGGCGAGATAGTAGTCAAACGCTAAGCCTATCATCAGGGTTATTCTCAATAATTCGAAAGCAAATTCTAATTCGGAAACTGCCTTTACTTCGACTTGGATCTTTGCAATTCACAATGCTCCGATCGGTTAAATTTGATATTTCAATTAGAAAAATCAGTGATTTATTGGAAAGGTTTCCGCGCAAAACAGCTCAGTAATCAAGAAGAATAAAATTTAAAATGAAGCTTCCAAATCCGAATATGTTTTCGAATGATTGAGAATAAAATAACTAACAAATAACTACAAAAACATTACATTTTCCACAAAATTTCTCACGTGTTGAGATTTGAACCTACAGCCTTAGCTTCTTAAAGCAATCTCTGTTCCACCTGATCCAATCATCATTTACATATGCAGTCTGGCGAATTTAAGAATAACAATGTAAATCTGCTCGTATAATTACGGAACCAGGAACGATTCCCGTATCCAGTTTTTTTTTTTTTTTTTTTTGTCATGAAAACTTTGTTATACATATACATTTGATCAAAGTATCATTTGAGAAGTGTTTACCTAATAGATAGCATAATATTTACATAAAAATATCCTGGTTTTCCCGTGTCCCACCAAGACCTTTATGTTTTTCAGGATAACCAATATTCTAAAAGTTATTCCATAGTATAAGCTATGCTCACTTTAAGTTTCATAACAATCCGTCCAGTAGTTTCGGCGTGATGATTTTTCAAACGGACATACATACAGACAAAAATTTAAAAAATTATATTTTGCCATCTATAGCGTTCATAATGCTTCCCCTAATTTAAATTTCAAAAAAATATTCAACGTACAGTTTTCGCTTACTGTTTTATTATAGTAATAATAATAATAATATAACCCGTAGGGGCGGCTTTGTGGCGAGCCGACGGTGAGTGGCGACACCGCGTACCCCTATCCCGTGAGGGCTAAATGAGACCCTCTGACCACCGGCTTGCCTTGACCGGCCGGCCGGTGGTGGGAATCGCAAGAGCTAAGACCTAAGCTCCAGGGTGGAAGTGTTAAAGGCATAAAGCCGCTAGTAGCGTTTATTGAAAGTGCAGCACACCTCTCAACAGCCTTAGCTATCCACGCCAATATTGCCCCTCGGCGCCAATATAACGGTCCGCCTTTATGAGAGGCCCATTCAGTGGTTGGCAAGTCACCACCCGCCTTAATATTTTGTAATGAGGCATAATTGGCGGGTGCCGTACCTCATTCCATAGACCAGCAATCCGAAATTAATCAGCTCACCCAATAGTCTCATAATATAATGTACCATCTTTTTATAACATAGTTTTCCATGTCTCTTTCTCATTCATAGTAATAACTAAGTTAAAATTGTAAAGGAACTCTTGATGTTGGCTTCGGCTCCATCAATGCCCTCTAAAAGACCGGGCGTGTACGACCCGTGATGAATAAACGAATAATAATATAATATATATAGATATAGATATAGATAGATTGCCACAACTAGCCCTTGTCAAATGTATACCAACTGCGATTAATTGCTAGATTTTACAACTTGCAACCGCTATGTGTTTTTCTCTCTGTCTCTGTCTATCTCTCTCTATCTTTCCCTCTCTCTTTCTATCTCTCTCTTCGTTTTTAATTCGAAGGTTTTCTATGATATACATAGGTAACAAACAAGCAGACGGCCCACCTGATGGAGAGTGGTCACCGTCGCCTATGACCACTTGCAACACTAGAGGTGTCACTCATGCGTTGCCGACCTGTCAAGATTATTTTAACACCCTTTGTGAAAGACTTCATGTAACAGCTCTAACATAAGTTTTATTGCAAATACAAAATACAAAAGAATTTTATTGATATAATTTCTGAAACAAGTTTTTTCAATCCATAGCCTCCCGAACTAGTCAAGCTGTGTTTGAGGAGCAGTGGCTTTAAGTAGAACTTATTAAATTTTGCTATCGTCTAGCCTAGAGTACCTAAACTGATTAAGAACTATGACAAACTGAACAGAACAATGAGTACTTAGAAACTATATGCTTTCCAAACGCTTAGCATTGTAATGTACACATAAGTAACATTATGTTATTCTATCGAAGAACGATTATCTTCTTATATGATGTCATATAATATAGCTCATTGTTAAAAAAACAATTGAATATCAGTCTTTTGTAGAAAGTAAAGAATCACATGTTTCAATAAAATTACAAATAGCATATTGATTATTTTTAATATTCTAACTGATGATGTAATAATGTATTGATAAATGATCTTTTGTTAACGATGATATAAAGTAATTATTATAATATCTGTTTTAATATTATATATTTAATGTTTATTTATTGGTAGAATATTATTTGAGACTACATTGTTACATACGTCGTAATTGTTTACGAGACGTACGTTACGGGGCTGTAAAGGTTCGGACACACCGCAGCGTCCTGCGTGCGCGATCTAGGCGGCGATCAGATAGCGCAGTAGTATTTATACCGACTGGTTCACACCAAACGCGATCAGAAAACAATTGAAAAGTACTGAGATCGCGCCCGCAGGACGCAGGATCCGCGGTGTGGCCGAACCTTCAATTTTTATTATTGGTAAATATTATTTAAGACTACATTGTTAAATTCATCATCAATGTTTACGAGAGCTACGAGTAATTAAGATGAAGATAATAATAATCTTAATAATTAAGATCCAAATAAAAAACCAAAGTAATTATATAACAAATGTAATTAATGTCTTATTAAAAAAACCAACATCACATGACGCGGCATGTGAAGTTAATTTTTTCAGTTTCATGTTTCATGTTCATTTTAGATGTTTATCTCCATATCTCTCGAGATACTTATCAAATCTTGAGAAAATATAGTAAAGGACTTGCTGAAATATAATTAAAATAGTTCCATGTTCAGTGACTTTAGTTTGAGGTTTAATCTCTCTTATATATGTCAATCCAAGTTATATTTTTACATGCATTTAAACAAGTATTTTTAATGTAGTGAAACCACGGAGCACAGCAAGTAACAGGGTTGCTTTTTACCTGACTACAAAAAAAATTGAATGAATATATAGCTGAGTAAAGCAGCGCCATCTGCAAAGTTTGCCATGACGATCCATTTATTATATTTGTCACAACCTTTTGTAATACGCATGTTTTACGCAAAAAAAATATCTTTATCTTAAAAAAAAAAAAAAAGGATGGAGAATTTTGGCAGTCTATGTATGTATGTGTGTTCCTTCGTAGCGCCTAAACTATTCATCCGATTTTGATAAATACCTCATTCGTTATTAAGTTGTATTGACCGTGGTCACGAGAAGACTAAATTGTTACACACAATGCAAAATTTAATCGTACCGGGACTCGAACCCGCACCCCCCGGATACCATTATCAAGTGCTCTGCCAATTAAGCCTTTATTTTTATTTTTTATTAGGGTTCCATACCCAAAGGGTAAAACGGGACCCTATTACTAAGACTCCGCTGTCCGTCTGTCTGTCTGTCTGTCTGTCTGTGCGTCTTTCAACAGGCTATAGCTCATTAACCGTGATAGTTAGACAGTTGAAATTTTCACAGATGGTGTATTTCTGTTGCCGCTAGAACAACAAAACTACTAAAAACAAAATAAAGTTGAAAATTAAAGGGGGTCCCCATACAAAAAACGTGTTTTTAAACGCCATATATCTAATTCGTTTCGGCAAAATTACATAGATGGCGCTAGTAAACGAGCCCCGTCTTTCTAGATCGCGACCAAACCAAATATTCTTGGTAATATCAATTAATCAAATATATGAGGTTGATACTCTGTTATGTTTCGTATTGTACGGAACCCTCCCTAAGTGTGCGATAAGAGACGCGATGCTGACTCGCACTTGGCCAGTTTTATTATATTTTATTAATTAGAACAACACATAGGGTACTTTGCATCCCAATACTTTCACGGGAACGATGTCTACGTAAGAAATGTAAGGGAGCACAAAGCACCTCAGTGCTCCCAGCCAACCTCACCTGCCCGTGGTGCATCCTGCTGACCAACAAACGAGGCAACCGACAAATGGCGGTAACCATTTCAAATTATGGCAAAGCTAAATACTACAGGCCGGTGACGGGCAGCTGCGTCACCGGTGCGAGAAGCTACGTCCTGTGATCGCCAACCCGCCTGCCAAGCGCGGCGATTAGGGCATATCCCTCCCAATGAGCCGAAATTCGAGCTCAGTGGCGTATCTTGGGAGAAGCTTACGTCCAGTAGTGGACTGACTCAGGCTGATTATGATGATGACGATGTCTACGTAGGTAAAACCACGGCGCACAGCTAGTTATTTTATAAAAACATTCTTACTATTATTATACCATAGTAACCATAATATTCATATTCATTTATATTATGCATGAATTCACATACAATTCATCTATCAAACATAAAATTAGTATTACAATTGTAATGTAAAAATACCATTCACACGATAACCATTTTGTAATATTATACTTATGTTTAAATTCATTACCTTTTTTTTACAACACATCTTTAACAAAAACAAATGAAAATAAAATGTAAATGAAAAACAGGTACAAATGAATTGTACTTTACGTCAATGTAAACAGCTGTACAAATATCATTGAGATCCTTGCGAATATTCTGAATTGCAGATATTGTGTGATACCAACTTATAAATAGCTAGCTGATTCCTGCGACTTCGTTCACGTACAGCAAGAATCTTATCACTGTTAAGCTCTGTCAATCAACATTTCGCTCTACCCATGGAAAAATGGCGTAAGATGAAAACACCAACTTTTCAGGAGCATCAAAAAACTGATTTGTGAAGAAATGAGAAGTCCTAGACAGTTAGTGTCTTCAGCAACATGGTAGCAAACATTTTCATACAGATGAAATTGATTAAAAAAAATATAGCAACTTGCGAATATACTTCATTTTTAAAAATAATCTCTAGATTTTGCAAAAATATAAAATTAGGTGGTTACTCCATTAATATACAGAATAAAAATATGAAATTGAGAAACATCTAAAGTTACCGCTTTAATGCTATGGAAATTAGGCGAACTTCGTAGTTTTATTTCGAGTTACGCCTTTATTCCAGCCCGATTTTATAGAACATTTGTTCTATAAAATCGGGCTGGCAATAAACAATTATGTTGTTTTCTTCCATGAGAAAATATTTAAAAAAAATATAGTAACTTGCGAAGTGCTGTTATTAGGTGGGATAAAAATAACAAAAAAAGTTGTATTACTAATTACTTACTTATTCTGTGGCTAAAACTTTACTTTGAAAGACGTATGTGGTAAATACGTAAAACGACCTGCGTATATTTAATAACATAACTGAAGATACGTCATATGTAGAGATAGCCACCTGGCTATCTCTATTCCAATTTCATTCAATTTCGTTATTTCTTCTGCATAATACGTTTATGACAAACACACCAAACAGTTTGCAAATTAACGTTTGCGTGTACGGGACGACATCTGCTGTCAACGTTTCCAAAACCTTAAAGACCCTCGCAATCTATGCTTCAGTTACTGATATACACATGCTTAGAAAAACTTCTCTACGCCTATGTCTTTTGCCCGCGCAATGGGGATCTGGAGACGGCCATACAGCCAATTGCTTGGACCTTCTGCTGGCAACTGACCCAGACTGCTACTCAGTGTCAGTATCATCACCGTTAGGTTGTTCCAACCACTATCGGATGAAGTTTAGATTAAGAGGTACTCGGCTTGAGGCGATAACAGGCAGGTTGGGATGAGTGGCGGTCGTTCCTTGCATTTAACCTTAAGCGGCTCGTATACTTTTCTTCCGATGACCTTATGGTTTGTGTAGACGCTGTGACGAATTTGCTGCTTCAGGGAATGGAAAACTATATTTCATTTTCCGAAGTTATATAAAGCAAAGCTTAGCCTTGGTTCGGGGTTAAGTGTGGCCGTACTGCAGCGCCGAAGCATGCAATTCACTTTGACTGGAATGACGCTCGAAACCGCAAAGCCAAAAATGTGTCAGTAAGGAAGAAAGCCTTTAACAACGCTGCCTACCTAATTCTGCAAGTATGCTTTACGGATGGCTCGATTTGACCACATAGCTTTGATTTATAAGTTGACTCAATCTTTTGTTGGCCCTCACTTCTTCCACTGCTGAAACTCGATAGACCGCTGGCTCATACCACCAAAGAGAAAGCGAATTTGATTGCTTCTTATTCACGGAGTCTTTACTTCTTGACACTGCCCGTGAGAAACTTCCTCGTCTCCTTGGATGCGTTAAACAGATGTCAGATATACCTATCCGTCAGGCTACGGTTGAAAAAACACTGCAGTGAACAAAGCCAGTAGCCCGGATGGTATTCCATCCATAATCCTGAAGACCTGTGTGCCTGCTCGCTTTTGTATTAATATGTTTCTTTCGCCTTTCTATGGTCTAGTGTCAAAAACATGGAAGCTTGCCAACGTGCAACCTGCACCCAAAAAGGCAGTCTTGTTGACCCTGCCAACTTTTAGACACGTTAATACTCTGCAAGGTTAACCTTTACTGAACAACTGGCTCCTTGCATACGTAGAACTTTATCAGTGATCGAAAATATGGGTTTCAACGAAAGTGGGGGGAAATTATAAGCAAGTCCATCCATCCATCCTACGGACTCCCACTCGTTTGTGTGTATGAGTTTTGTATTTTCTTCTGACTTACTCTAAACGACAGTTCAGAGTAATCATTGATGGCTGCTCTTCTAACCAACTGGTGTCTTTCAGGGATCATTGCTTTCTGCCACTCTTATCCTGCTGCATGTTAACGACTTGCTAATGCTCGGTATCATTGGGAATGCAGACGACAGCGCCGATAAAGAGAGCTATACGTGCACAGTGCACAGTCTAGTGTGGCACAAATTCAATTTCATATAATCAAGCGCATAAACTTGTCCTTACAGGCTGTCTTCGATTGGGGCGATGCCAATCTGGTCAAGTTCAATGCAGCTAAGTTCTAGGTTCTAGTTCAATTTTCTGCCAAGCTAAAAAAAATATTCAAAATGTTTCCGTACAGATGGCAGACCACCTGCGCTTCTTGGATTTTTTTCTGAGGCCATCTCGCAACGTTGGCTCTTACATGACAGGTGGTAGGAGCATATTATATCGATGTTCCGATTGACTTCCTATTAAAAAGTAGCGTACCACCATCAAAGAGAAAATTCGCCGCCATAACCTTACAGTGTTCCGACAGCACACAGCCGTTTAGTCTTCGAAGCATAGCGTGTGCACCATCTTTTCTTCAGTGATCAAATGCTAGCCTATATGATGAAAAAAAACGAGTCCACACATTACAATTGGCGTTGAAAAAGCTTAGTTTTATGGCCAAGCTGAGGCTGATCACAATTTCAACTTCAATTCATTTGTGGTGCGGGTTTCGTCTAAGTCCCTTGGAACATATATGGTGGAGAAATTCTGGCCGAGGGGTGTCAAGGTTTGACGCATTCGAGGTCGGATTCCGGACACCATGAATGAACGTCACACGTCGTCGTAAAACTAACGTGTCTTATGTTTCTATAATTAGTAAATAAGTATATTATATGTATATTATATATATTACGTATAGGCTAGTGTGTAAAGAATGTGGATCATAGTTATAACATTTTATGTTTACATAAGTTACCAGAAATAAAGATTTATCTTAATTATTGATGGAATAATAGAAGTTTATGAAACTGTTGCATAATGAGGGGTATTTTATACCGATTCAACTGTTCTACAATTGTGTGCAATTTCATACACTACTTTATCGACACTCATATAATATGTAGTTAAAGTAACCTATCCAAAGTTAGCTAAACCAACACAACAATGGCTCCGTAACCATCGGTCAACCGTGCATGCGCTTTAGCGCAATCACCATAAACAATGATTCAAAATCTGAAAACTCTGTGGTCAATCCTAAAGGTACGACCACACCGCGGCGTCCTGCGTCCGCGTGCGCATCTGCGATCTGAATTTTTATTGTTTTCTGATCACCGTAGATCGCATTTGTTGTGAACCAGTCGGTACAAATACTACTGCGCTATCTGAGATCGCCGCCCAGATCGCGCTCGCACGACGCTGCGGTGTGTCCGTACCTTCAATATCGTGAAAAAATATGATGTGTGGTCGTACCTTAAGTGTAATAAAATAGAGAATAATTTATTTTATAGCATTATTTGTTAAGAAAATATATGTATCATAATGAAACTTTTTTACTTTAGCTGTACATACATAAAGTCTATGATTATGGTACTGTTTTTTGAATACAGAATCTTTACAATTATTCGTTTATTAATATTATTCGATATGTGTTGCATTTTACATCACGGGTCGTATACGCCCGGTCCTTTGGAGGGCATTGATGGAGCCGAAGCCAATATCAAGAGGCACTTTACAATTTTAACTTAGATATTATCTATGGATGAGGAGGAGATATGGGAAACTATATTATTAAAAGATGGTACATTATATTATGAGACTATTGGGTGAGCTGTTTAATGTCGGATTGCTGGTCTATGGGATGAGGTACGGCACCCGCCAATTATGCCTCATTACAAAAAATTACAATTTGGCGGGTGGTGACTACCCAACCACTGAATGGGCCCGCCATAAAGGCGGACCGTTACGATATTTATTATTATTACTCGTCTTAGATCACGATCAGGTGAGAATGTGGTCAAAAGATTACCTAATCTCTTCATAGTATAAAACAAATTCGCTCTCACTGTCTGTACGCTTAGATCTTTTAAACTACGCAACCGATTTTAATGCAGGTTTATTACTAGGATTAAACGCGGGCAAAGCCACAGGGCACAATTAGTAGATAAACATTGGCTGTATACTAAAAGGATAAACAAAAAGCAGGAAGGTTGTGCTCTTAGCTCATTGGAACTATTATTTTATATTCTTCGCAGACAAGCTTACCTAACTGGGTAGCGCATCTACTATCTCACTATCTCAACTATGCCATTGATAATGGAGCGCGCTTATCGATATAATTTTAAAACTAAAACAACCGACTTCCATGCCCCGCGAGTCAATTTCAGTAGCAAGTTTGAGATGTTTATCGTCATATCTCTGGAGATACTTATTAAATCTCGTTGAGTTTACAATGAAAGCATCTCGAAAATGTACACTACTGACTAAAAAAATAATCATTCGAATCGGTTCAAAATTGACGGAGTAATCGCGGAACATACATGGAATTGATAACTTCGTTCTTTTTGAAAGTCGGTTGAAAAAAACAACTAGTTGCACTCCGGGAGTGCCAGCAGAAGTGAAAACTTGAACCCGTCATTTTTGAATATTTTGGAATGACACCTCGCGCAAGCGGCTTGGGCTCCATTTTACAAATTTTCGATCAGGACACGTGACCTGACGCGAGTTTAACCTTTTTTTCCCATCCCAAGAAAAGTGCACAACGCCGCTAAAGAAGTTTTCACTCCAAAAACATACAGACGAATTGAGAACCTCATTCTTATTGGAATTCGGTTGAAAAGATAACTATTCACTCGCTATTTGATTATCCCTCTATTGTACTTGAAACCAGTTATGTTTAAACATGACCACTATTTTACCAGCATGACTATTTACAATCATTCGAAAACCAATTTGGATTCGATTGAATTAAATGGCTTTTTAACCGACTTCAAAAAAGGAGGAGGTTTCTCAATTCGAATGTATATATATATTTTTTTAATGTTTGTTCGCGGATAACTTCGTCGTTTATGAACCGATTTTGATTATGCTTTTTTTGTTCGAAAGTAGATATCCCAAGTGTGGTACCATGGTAATTTTATCGAGGTCTGATACATATCTCTAGACATATTGAGATAAAGATCTCAAAATTGGTACTGAAAATGAATAGCGCGGCATTGAAGTCGGTTCTTTTTTAGTTTTTACGATATTATTCTTCGAATAGGATCTTTGCAATTCACAATGATCCTGTCGAAAACTTTTGAAATATCAATTGGAAAAATGTTACATTTTAGACAAAATTGTTTACGCGACCAAATAGCACATAAATAAATTGTAAATTCAATATTAAAATTAATCAATCAAGTATATCCTATTCCGCCATATTATCCCTGTGAACATTTTCAGCTAAATAGGTTCAGCCGATTGACCGTGAAGAGGTTACAAACATTCAAATAATACAAACTGAATTTCGCATAGAAACTATTGATATTGACTTTAAAAACATACGTTTAATTAAAATTTCTCGTACCTATATATCACGTTTATTAAGTGTAAGCTTTCTCGTACCTATTATATCAGTTTTGCATTATATCAGTTTGCATTTTGTATTATATCAGTAAAGTTGTGCCATATGGAATGAACTAAAGCAGTTGTCTTGAGCCTCGTCTCATTATGTTCAGACAAGCACAATTCCACCTCACTCAACATCGGGTGAGTTTTTTTTAATATCTTATAGACTAGCGTTTGATCACTATCTCGCCTATTGGTAAGCGATGATGTGGTCCAAGATGGTAAACACGTTAGGCCTAGAATATTCTGACTCTTAGGAGCTGTGTGCTGCCGGAACACCGTAAGGTTATGGTGGCAGACATTTTCCTTGATAGCGGTAAGCTACTTTTTGGTAGCAAGTCAGGCGGAACATCGATATAATACTCCTACTACGATATCCGTGCTAAGATTTGAACTTGCGCCCTTAGAAGATCTATCCTTTACACCCACGGGTCTCTTAAATTGGTTGTAATTAGTAGCTAAGTAAATATTGTATGAAAAAAAAAAAAAAAACCCACAAAAAAATTCAAATAAAAACGAAAACATAAAATGAGATATCTAGTTCAAACAACTAAGCCAAAGTAAATGTAAATTCACTAACCTAATATAATTATTTGAGCCGTCGCCAAAACCATAAGCAAATTACTAATTACACACTTTTTGAGGGCCCGGTGGCGTAATCGGGAGAACGGTCGGCTTTGATGCCAGAGGTACCGAGTTCAAACCGCCGTGGACAAATAGATTTTTCTATTGTAAAATTTATGTGCGCTTTCACAGTGGCCCTCTGGTGAAGGTAAAACATCGTTAAGAAACCAACAACACCCGCATGGTGGTAGGACACTATCTAGTGTCCGCCTGGCCATCTACCACCCTCAAGCTAGAAAATCTGTCGCATAACATCTAATGTGTTCCGGCAGCTATTCTTGGGAGCCAGTTCCCATTCTAGGCCTAGCGTGCTTACCATCTTCGACTGCATCATCACTTACCAACAGGTGAGATAGTGGTCAAACGCTAGCCAATAAGATATTTAAAAAAATATGTTATTTTTGGATTTATTGTGTTTTATTGTGGAATTTTTACTATTAAATGCAAAAATATGCGTGGAATAAATTGAATAATTTTATATTTCCCACCCTTAGGACGTGAATTTCATTTTCAAAGTAAATGGGACTAAATGGAAGTATGATCTATCCACTGAAAAGAAAGAATCATACAATTTTAACTACCCAATAAAGAACTATGCAATGCGTGTCGTTAATAAAATAAGTCTTCATTTAATCTGTTTTTAACGTGATAAGTCATTCATATTGCCTCGATTGCAAATAGTTTGAGACAAGACAATTATCACAATTATCAAGGTTTTGAGGAATTATGCGATATAAATTCTATATTCATCCAGGACATATGGCGCGTCTAAATGAGAAGGGGCGTGATACTCGGTCAGGTTAGTTCCTGTACCAAATTTCCCTGGTCGTACAACGCGGCAATGCAGCTAACATGCTGGGGGACGTTTGAATAGGGTTCGACTCGCCGTAGACATAAGATCGATTAAAAAACTAAAAAGAACCGACTTCAATGCCGCGCTATTAATTTTCAGTACCACTTTTGAGATGTTTATCTCCATATCCCTGGAGATACTTATCAGACCTCGACAAAATTACCATGGTACTACACTTGGGATATCTAATTTCCAACAAAAAAGAATAATCAATATCGGTTCATAAATGACAAAGCTATCCGCGAACAAACATAAAAAAATATGTATATACGGTCTTTTTTTGAAGTCGGTTAAAAAATGGGTTGTCAGTGTCATCATATCCGATGTTTGTATTAGGGATAACTAATCTAATCATGAAATGAATAGTAGAATTAATAAATGTCACTACATTACCTGCACATAAAGCTGAGATCGCCAAAAGCCCGAACACAATAACTGTCAAGTGTGCGTAGGACATGTCTTCACACTATAATAATGACTAGTCACTATAGTTATTATTTGTTAAAATTTGACTGTTTCTTTAACTTTACAGTTGGTATTGTAATAGCGGAAATTTGGATTATATTCTTGAGTAAATTAAACTTGTACAAAAATAAGGCTTTCCATGTACATAGTTTACTTTCACTTTATATATATTTAATTAATTTTAAGTACTTTGTTAATAATATTAACAAGCTAAAAGCATAATATTGCAATGAATAAACTAATATAAAATTAATTAAAATTCAATTTGGTAATATTTTTTTCAAAAATCATTAATTTTTATCACAGCACTTTTTAATAATACTTCCAAATATTTTTTAAAATACTTTACACGGTACTTTTCGCAAGCGTTACGTTGTTAAGTTTTTTTTGTTTCGCTGTTGTTTTAAAATTGTGTCAGTTCAATTTAAAACTTTTTTAACGAGATGTCCTTAAAACCTACGCTGTGTTTGTGCGAGTGTGCGCTGCGTCCGCGCACTAGATCTTTACTGGTTGTAATCCGCGGAGTAATCGACTGACAATCGCAACAGGCGAATTGATATAACAATAGTAATTTTAATTTAATACTGTATTGTAAGATAACCTTGTCTAAGCATGAGCTGGGCTCTTGGGTACTTCTTTAACCTGTTAAAATCGGCAATGAAATTGCGAAATGTGACAGAATAAGTAGTTAGGAGAAATATCGATATTTATCAATTGGGTTCCTTAATTTTTGTTTTTACTGAATGTTTCCCATTTCAATTGAATTGTACTTGTTTAATAATGTTTGCCGTTCTTTAAATTAATTCTGTTATTGTATATAACAAACTAAATAACCTACTTCCTTCTACCTTTGTCCTACTACCTGCTTTCGAGACATTTACAGGTGCGCGAGTCCATCCCGCATTTGGCCGGTTTTTGTTATAGGATTTCAGATTTTTACGTGCTGCAAAACATTGCTACTTGCCAAATTTCATGATTCTAGGTTATCGGTCAACACTATAAGTTTTGATTCCCTTGTGAAATCGCAAAATATGCGAAAATATACGATTTAATTTTTTTTACAGCTGAAAGATACTGTAGACCCAAGTATTTGATATGAAATACTTATATAGGTTTCAAATTGATACATTTTCACGTTTCTGAGAAAAAGGGTCATTACAGACGGACAGACAGAAAGACGGACAGACAGGCGGACAGACAGGCGGACAATAAAGTGATCCTATTAGGGCCCCTTTTTTCCTTTTGTGGTACGGAACCCTAAAAAAAGAGCAGTTATATCCTTGTATTGGGAACAAGTATCAATTAACAACAACCTAATAGAAGAAAGTAACGGCGTCATATAACCACGGGCTAATATGTAACTGGAAAACATTTCTAGACTTAGTAGGGTTCTGAAACTGAGAGCGATGGGTATTGGAAATCTTTAAAATGGATGATGTGCACTTTTCAAACTAGTTTTCAAATGAGTTTAAGTTTACTGTCTACTCTACTTAAGCCCACAAAACAGATTTTTATTTCAAATATTTTATAGCGTTTGACCACTATCTGGCGTGGTGGTAAGCAAAGACGTGGTCGACATGCTAGGCCTAGAATATTCTGGTTTTCAAGGGCTGTGTGCTGCTGGAAAACCGTAAGGTTATATGCGGCAGATTTTCTCTTTTAATTCTGATTTTGATTGGTGGTAAGCAAGTCCGGTGGAACATTGATATAATATGCAACGGTTAACAAGTTTCAACTAGCGATCCAGTTCAATCCAAATAATAAAATAAAAATTAGTAAAAATAGTAACGAGTAAAACTAGTTATTTTTTTAAATATTATAATTTAATATTATAATAATATTATATAATATTTATTAGCACTGTAGTTATTATTATGTTACGCATTGTACCACCAGCAACTCCTTCTAAAAATTCTGTCCATCCAAAGGTTGTCTGGCAGAGATCGCTTTAAGCGATAAGACCGCTCAAATTTAAGTAGGTTAATTTGCTGTCTGTTGTTTTTTGAACTGGTGTGCAATAAAGAATTTTTCTATTCTATTCTATTCTAAGTAGTCAGTATAAAAATATAAAAAATAAATATATAAAAAAAGAGAGAGAGATATATATATATATATATATATATATATATATATATATATATATATACTAGCTGACCCGCAAACGTTGTTTTACCATATAAATAAAATAACTAATTAAATGACGATTGATCAGTTTTCGACCGGAGAGGAAAAATGATTAAATTACTAAAATGGCTATTAAAAAATAAGGGTTAATCGTAGAAGGGTGAAAATTGAGGATTGTATGTATTTTTGTATGTTGTATCATAAAAAAATAGAAATTAAAAATTTTGTCTAAAAAATAAAATAAAAAATTTAGGTGTGGACTACCCCTAACATTTAGGGGGATGAAAAATAGATGTTGATCGATTCTCATAGATACCGGATAAGCACAAAAAATTTCATCAAAATCGGTCAAGCCGTTTCGGAGGAGTATGGCAACAAAAACTGTGACACGAGAATTTTATATATTAGATGTATATAAATAAAAATAAAAGATATATATATATATATAAATATTTGAGAAGAGTAACAGCAATCTGGGGTCTTACGCTTGAATTGGATAGGGATTGAAATTACAGAAATGGAGCTAGCTATATAGCAGCTGCGTCTTCGTCATTTAGTTCATTTAATTATCAACTGTCAAATTCAATCATAAGGCAGCAGAACATGAACGTCAAAGAACGAGCAAGGTGGCGGAAAAGAATATAAGAGGCCATGACTCACTTTGTTGTACCGTCACAGGAAGTAAGTATTTGTGATTGTCATTATAAAGTACCTTAGTAAAAAGGTGCAGTTCATTCAAGGGTCAATAACACACAGATTTGACAGATCAAAAGGACAGTGAATAAGGAATGACGAAGAGATGTTTTTACATTTTTAGTTATACTTTAATTTATATTTTTAGGGTTCCCGTCAAAGAGAAACATGACCTCTCGATCGCCAGGCCGACGACGCCTTGCCATTGGGCTATTGACGCTTAACTTGTGTATAATATTACATCGAAGTTCCGCTTGACTGGTACCAAAAAGTAGCTTAGGGGGTGAAAATCTGCCACCTTAACCTTACGGTGGTCCGCCAGCATATAGCCCTTGAGAGTCAGACTATTTCAGGCCATTCACCTTTTTTGATCATAAAAGGGTTCCTTTTTCCGTTTTTAGGTATGGAACCTTAGAAAGGTTATTTGAAAGCATTATTTTGGTAAGAAATCTGTATCATAATATTTTTTATTATAATTATTAAAGGTACGGCCACACCGCGGCGTTTTGCTATATGCGGGCGCGATATCAGTACTTTTCAATTGTTTTCTGATAGCATTTGGTTTGAACCAGTCGATACAAATACTTCTGAGCTATCTGATCGCCGCCTAGATCGCGCACGCAGGATGCTGCAGTGTGTCAGTACCTAAATTTATTTTTAAGTAGTAGTTGTACATGCATAAAATTTATTATTATAGTACTATTTTTGAATTTATAATCAGATCTTTACGATATGAGAGTAGATAGGTAAACCTATTTTAAATACTGCTAATCAAGAGACCCTCGCCCTAAGGTGAATTTGTTTAAACATTTTTATCTACAAAAAAACTATATTTTACATTCCAAAGTTTGAGTTATCATTATTGTATTATTTGTCTTGCCATTGATAAGATTCAACAGTTTAATTTATTTGGCTATGGATAGTATTTTGTCTGACCTTGTTAATTTCGGGCCAGCTGGTAGAGGCCGACCTAGGCGAACGTATCACGACCAGATCGGAGACGTTTTAAAGAAAGGCCAAGTCAAAAGTACCTATAACCGGCGAGCATGTATGAAGGCGCTCATGAAAGTGGAAGAAGCGAGGGAGGTACGTCAGGATCGTAGCATTTGGAAAGAAGTAGTCTCTGCCTACCCCAACGGGGAAAAGGCGTGATTGTATGTATACATTATGAATGTATTGTATGTAATTTTATTAAACGTATCGTGAGTATAATATATATGTATGTAGTTAATTTTCTTGGGTATTTTTTATTTGAATCAGTCTCAAGACTTGTCTTCTCCGCCAACCTTCTACTACATACGATACTACATATTATAAAACAAAGCCCCCCGCCACATCTGTCTGTATTTCTGTTCGCGATAAACTCAAAACCTACTGAACACATTTTCATGTGGCTTTCACCAATAGACAGAGTGATATACAAGGAAGGTTTAGATGCATAATTCGTTAAAATTTTATGAAAATTGAAATTTAAAATATGACGATGATTGTTGAAGGTTAGTTAGTTCCGAACCAAGAACTGATCTAAAAAATTTAGACATATTGTTTATGCTCTACCCGGGCGGGTTGCAAGTAATATTATAAATATGAAATTAACTGTCTTATTTGGCAGAAATCCTTTGCAAAATTGCAGCATACATAAAATGCAAAATGGCTATCCCAACCGGTACCTTAATAAATTAACCCATCTTATGTAAAAAAAAACCGGACAAGTGCGAGTCGGACTCGTGCACGAAGGGTTCCGTACCATTATCTATAAAAACGGCAAAAACATCATGTCTGTTGTATGGGATAAATATTTATTTATTTATATAAATATTTATTTTATTCTGTTTTTAGCGTTCCGTACCCAAAGGGTAAAACGGGACCCTATTACTAAGACTCCGCTGTCCGTCTGTCTGTCTGTCTGTCTGTCTGTCACCAGGCTATAGCTCATTAACCGTGATAGTTAGACAGTTGAAATTTTCACATATGGTGTATTTCTGTTGCCGCTAGAACAACAAATACTAAAAACAAATTAAAGTTAAAAATTAAAGGGGGTCCCCATACAAAAAACGTGTTTTTAAACGCCATCTATCTAATTAGTTTCGGCAAAATGACATAGATGGCGCTAGTAAACGAGCCCCGTCTTTCTAGATCGCCATCAAACCAAATATTCTTGGTAATATCAATTAATGAAATATATGAGGTTGAAACTCTGTTATGTTTCGTATTGTACGGAACCCTCCCTAAGTGTGCGATAAGAAACGCGATGCTGACTCGCACTTGGCCAGTTTTGTTTTTAGTATTTGTTGTTATAGCGGCAACAGAAATACATTATCTGTGCAAATTTCAACTGTTTAACAATCACGGTTCTTGGGATCCAGACAGACAGACCGGCGGACGGACAGCGGAGTCTTAGTAATAGGGTCCCGTTTTACCCTTTGGGTACGGAACCCTAAAAATCAAGACCATAACGAATAAAATAAATGTTATTTATTACTTTTGTTATGTTTCGTTTTATTTGTATTTAGCGACCTCACCAGGCCGCGCACGGTGTTCTTTCATACACTTTCATACACATACCCGAAAACGCTTAAACGAGCCTTAAAAGAATGGCTACTAGCTAAGGAATTTTATAATCTCAATGAATGTTATAATATAAGTTAAAGAAAATATGAATGTTTATATATATTGATGTTGTGTAAAATATTAGTATAAATATATAGATAGCTATGTATAGGTTTGTAAATAATGTTGAATCCTGTTTCTGTTGAATCTTGAATTGTTACTGAGTTATATATAATTTTATTAATGTTTAGTATATAGGCAATAATAGTAGTAGTATTATGTTTTCTTTATCTCTTAACTAGTTAACTCTAAAACAACTGCGGGGAGTTTTGGCGGGAACGTGGAAAAGTGTGTGATCTCATTGTATTTTTTTCTAAAACTTGTGTTTTTCCGTGAGTTAGTGTGTAATAAATGTGGATTATTAAGTGTATGGAAGCAGCACAATGTTGAAAAACATGCTATTTGCGTTTTCACCAAAATTCGACTGAAAATCTTCAGTAAACACCACATCTTTACTAAAGGTATGACTTAGACTAGACTTATACTTGAAAACTGACCTAAAATGTGACTTTGACCCATCTCTACGACTAAAATTGATAAAAACTTGAAGAATTTCAATACTTGACTCTGGCTAAATACACAAATCGTGTGGAACCATAATAAAACTAAAAAAAAAAAAATACCACTGCGGGTTAACATTATTACATTATTATAGTATGTCCGAAATTGACAAACTGTTGAAACAATACTTTAAACTTAAGATCTGAACTATGTACACAGTTTGACACAATTAAAATATTTCTATTTTATTCTATTCTTAAACGTTTCTCTTGAATAACTCTATCTATTGCTTACAATCCGTTGCGTAGTTTAAGATATAAGCGGACTGACAGCGAGACCGACTTTGTTTTATAGTATGTAAAGTTAAATTTTTCTTTGTTCAATGATATACAAAATATTGCACACCAAACCTTTGGTGGCGCCTTTATTGTTAAGGGATTAAAGTAGACAAATCCGTGAACGTAACTTGTAACCTATAATCTAGGCTTTTGCTCAGTTAATCAGTTGATCGTACACAGGTGTAAGGAGCATTGTATCATTGTTCCGCCTGACTTGCTACCAAAATGTTGCTTACAATACAAATTTCTTTATTGTACACCAATTAAAACTAACTTAAGAAACAGTAAACACTTAAATCTACATTACAATGGGCGGACTTATCGCTAAAAGGGATTTCTTCCAGTCAACATTTGGATAAAGAAAGGGATATGCGTGCTGAGCAAGGTCGGTGGTGTGATTATAAGTGAGACAAAAACAATTATTATTATTAATCAAAATAATGCTTACTATCAAGAAGAAAATCTGCCGCCGTAACCTTACGGTGTTCCGGCAGCACTCAGCCCTTGAGAGATAGAGCATACTAGGCTTAGCGTGTTCACCATCCTTGCCCACATCATCGCTTACCACCAGGCGAGATAGTGGTCAAAGGTCAAAGGTCAAGCCTACCAGATATAAAAAAGTATGTGAATAGTTTTCTATAAATGTTTCATTTTATTTAATACTGTATATGTAATCATCTTAAGAGCAAACGCGGGGTGCACTTTTGCATACAAATGTATTCCCACACAAAAAATACAAATGGGAGGAAACGGTCCTCCCTGAAAAATGCTTCTAGAGCAAAATTATTTTCTACAAAAAATCAAGGTCTGCTGTAGTTACTTTTATCGTTTGCTTTTTTTGACCAACTAATTGCAAAAATAAATATGACCCTCAAAAAATCTTAAAGAAGACATTAGAATGGTTATATTTTGTGTTGCAATTGGTTGGTACAAAAAAAACAAATGATAGTAGCTACCCTGTTAGTTTTGTAGAAACAAATTTAGCTCTAGAAGCATTTTCCAGGGAGGAAGCGGGGGAATAAATTTGTTTGGAAAAGTGCACCCCGCGTTTGCTCTTAACTTTAATTTTATTTAATTCTGTATATGTATTCATCTTAATACTTACAAAGAGTAATTAATATAATAAATAAACTACAGGCACGTGTAGAGGTTATCATAAAATTAAAATGGATTATCCTAAGTATAATAAATAATCTTGTATCATTATCAGGTATCCGGTATCAGTCCACTGCTGGACGTAGGCCTCCCCCAAGACACGCCACTGAGCCCGGTCTTCGGCTCTTTGTTGCCAGTCACTGCCCAATATTATTTATAGCAATAATAATCTATAAATAATCCCAATAATCTTGTAATACAACATAATATTAATAGTAAACTTATCTGTATGTATATGTTGAAACACAGTAATAAATTTCAATGTGTTTTATCTACTTGATCTGAAAAAGATAATTGTAATCATGTATATTAAATTTATCTATAATTTCTCATTGAAGTCAAGTAGAGATAAAGTTATCTATTATTAATGTTGCTTTATTTGAGATACCGTCAATGTTTTATTTTGACGGTCAAATGTCAATTATTTCATAGTTTAACATGATCCTACACGTGATCCCTAGGTGTCGAAGTGTCATCATAGTTCAAAGATAAGCTTTTTTAAATGTATTATATAGGCTAGCGTTTGACCTATCTCACCAGGGGCCTTATTCAGTATGACAAATGAGATAGCGTTCCTTAACGCGCCACGTCACGTTATTGAAAAATTGTATTCCTGTATGCCACACGATAGGTAAATTATACAAAACGCGCGCGTTACACGTTCTCATATGTCACGATATTTTGACAGCTCAAAACGCGCTCATAACCTTACCCTACCGCGTTTTAATTGGCATAGAGAATACCATAACGCGGAGATAACATAACACTGCACGGTAAGACTTTAAAATGGTCATACTGAATAAGGCCCCTGTTAGTGACCTCACCGGTAAGTGATGATGCGGTTGAGGATGGTAGCACGCTAGGCCTAGAATGGGAACGGGAACTAGCTCTCAAGGATAGTTGGCGACAGATTTTGTAACTTGAGGGTTGGTCAGACTTGCCAGCTGGTCAGACGGACACTAGACAGTTTCCTACTACCACGCGGGTTTTGGGGTTTCTTGAAGATGTTTTTCCTTCACCGGAGTTAAATTAAACAAGTTAAGTTTAACAACAAATTTATTATATATACTAGATTCCCGCTGATTTTCCCATGATGGTATTATGGTTCCTATGTGATTATTTTTAATTACGAAAAAAAAGTACAAAAACATGAAAGATGAAAACATATCATGGACATTAAAAATATAATTATATTTTGTTTTTATTTCGTCAAAAATGAGGGGGTTAAATTAAAAAGTATTCGAGGTGCTGTAATTCTTGGTATCATATCATTATTGGTCATCATCATCAAAATATGTTTAGCAAGAAGACGTACGTACCAATACAGAGGAAAGAAGTCACTGAGTTACTTTCTAAATTATGTGTATGGAGACAGTATAACATGCAATTATACAAATGTCAAAATACATTTTAAAAAATTGTTACAAAATAGCGAAATGAAACATAAACTTAAACAATTTTTCTCATTTTTATTTTTTCTTAAGGTACGGCCACACCGCGGCGTCTTGCGGGCGCGATCTCAGTACTTTTCAATTGTTTCCTGATCGCGTTTGGTGTGAACCAGTCGGTACAAATACTACTGCGCTATCTGATCACAGCCTAGATCGCGCACGCAGGACGCTGCGGTGTGTCCGTTCCTCAAGAAAAAATAAAAATTAGATGCAACTACATTAGTTGTATAGCTCCATCTCCCTCATTGAGCTAACGATCGATAGCATAATTTCACAATAAGACCATCATAATAGAAGTGCCTATTAGGGCTGCTAACTTTACGCAAATCCTGATGTTTCAGTACTCTAGACAAATAAAAAAAAATCATCATCATCAGCCGGCGTCAGTCCACTGCTGGACGTAGGCCTCTCCCATGATGCGCCATTGAGCCCGATCTTCGTGTCTTCTTTTAAATAAAAAAATACATGTAAATAATAAAATTTAAAACTGTGGCCCTTACAATAATAATGTTACGTCATCACTTTGTTTTACCAAGTTTCGATATGATAATCGATAGAAAGTAAAACATTGCGAAAAATCACTTTGTTTTACCATGTTTCGGTATGATAATCGATAGAAAGTAATTGCGAAAGAAGTGTCGATTGCATAATGTCAATACTCAAAGCAATAAAATAAACAGTAAAATAATAAAAATAGCACTTGTTGAAAAACTCAAGAACCGACTTGTCACGTGCCGCGCTAGTCAGTTTCAGTAGCAAGTTTGAGGAGAATTTCACTATTTTATTAGCAGAGTAATCGCTTAACAATTATAAATATACTGGCCAAGTGCGAGTCGAACTCATACACGTAGATGTCAATTGAACAACATTTGCCGGAAAATAAGTTTTTGTATGCAGGCCCCGTTTAATTAGGGTTCCGTACCTCTAAAGGTAAAAAAAGGAACCCTTATAAGATCACTTTCTTGTCCGTCTGTCCGTCTGTCCTTCTGTCTGTCTGTCCGTCTGTCTGTCCGTCTGTCTGTCTGTCCGTGTGTCACCACCAATTTTCTCAGGAATGGGTGGACCTAGCAAGTTGAAATTTACACCAGATACTGAGGTCTATAGTCACTATTAGGTGAATAAAAATAAATGTTCTGAGCCAGCACGATAAAAATATATGGGCAAATTTAGATTTTCGCGAAAACTTGTAAGTACCACAAAATTTACGTTAATTTTCAACTTTTTTTATTTCGGAATTTTGCCTTGCTTGTGTTGTAAGACCTTGCTTGTGACCAAAATTGACAATTCTAGGTCGACCGGAATAACCATATAGGTTTTGGGTCGAAAACCTATAGGGTACTTCCCATTGACCTAGTATCATAAAATTTGGCAAGAAGCAAGGTCTTATAGCACAAATAAAGGAAAAATTCCAAAAAATAAAAAAAAGTTGAAAATTAAAGGCTGTCCCCATACATACGTAGTTATAGCCAATTAAGATAGGCCTCTGATGTATATGAGAGCTCATACAATTTAGAGGTCTAGCTTAGTTGGTACTCTCCAACGTTGGTACGGAAGCCTCGGTGGGCGAGTCCAACTCGACTTTGCCGGTTTAATTTTTAATTTCATTTAGTTTTTATTATTTTGATGTTATAGCAACCATTGTAATACACACTATGAGCAAATTTCAAGTCTCTATCTATAATGGTTTGTAAGATCAACCATAAAACGCCTGAAAAAAAACACGTTTCTTGTATCGGGATCCTCTTTGTGTTGTTAATTAGTACGTTTAGTTTTTATTTTGATATTACTATTACTTGTTAAATCCCCCATAGTAACACAATTTTCATGAAAATTTAAAGTTTCTACCTATTACCTGTGAAATGCGGAAATACGGACGGACGGATGGACGGACAGCGAAGTCTCAGTAATAGGGTTCCTGTGGTACTCTTTGGGCACGGAACGCTAAAAAGACATATATACGAATTGAGAATCTCCTCTTTTTTTGAAGTTGGTTATCGACAATTTATTTCGACCTCATTCGGAAACCTACATCAGGATCTCGATTTCGGGGCGCTTGCCGACGCGTCCAGTAATTTTTTCATGCAACATTTTCGTTCAAACATTTTAGCCACGAATTGAACAAACAAACAAAATTATACAAACTGACTTTCACATTTATATTATTTGGTGTTGATTAAACATGATAATAAAGTACCGTTTATAACTAACTACGAATTTTGTCAACTGTCTCGACCTATTAGGTTTCGTGCATGTTTGATTACAATGGGGGAGATTGATTAAACACCATCACCACTTTGCCAATTAATTTTCAGCCTTGAAATAGAAATGTTTTTCGGTTGAAATGGCAAGGTGTCCAGTGAAATTACAGGGCATGTGTCTCAAGTCTCACAGGCGCAGTGCAGTGACATGCAAAATTCTGGCAGTCCAGAATGTTGTATGCCGCTGTATCTGCAATAGGTAGACGTCATCGCTAACCATCAGGCGACCGTCGTGCTTGTCCTGTTACCTAATATCATAAAAAAAATATATTAATATCATCATTTGCGCGACACAGGAAACTTTTCTTGTGTTAATTTTAGTCATGTATAGTATATACAACAAACAACAAGAAAATTAAGGTTGAAACGCAGAAACTGTTTAAAATACTTTGACTGCGCTAATTGACCTACCAAGATAAGGCAGTATTCGCATTTTACTACTTGTAGTTTAAATAAAATACTTGGTAGGTACTATTTAAATGTAAATTTACTAAGCAATTATATTAGGGTTTCCCCTTTGCTTATATTAATAGGGTCGCTAAGTATATAATATATTATTATTAATTAATATGCAATTAATTACAAGCCAAACATCGTTTATCTTTATTCATTTTATAATTATGATCAATAATTTTGGTGTATACAAATGGATTTTAAACGAAATTAGCAATTATTTTGTTTATACTAAATCGTTTGTATGTTGAATAATTTTCCATTTTTTTATAGTTGACATACAAGCCTTTGACCGCTTTGTCATCTGATGTAAAGTTAAAGGATGGAATTGTTTGGAATTGAAATATGATACTGAGTTGGAGCACTGGATAATTGAGAACCTCCTTCATTTAGAAGTCGGTTAAAATTTAATGACTATATATATACTATTAACATCACCTAACGACGTAAGCGACGTACGCATGCCATATTTGTATGACATACGACGTTGCGTCACGTCGCAACGCAGCGCAATGCACCCACCCGCTTGGCACATTGCAACACTAGATTTGTTTATATATATACCAGTAAAATACATAAAATATGTCATCTACCACATATTTATTTGCGTAACTTTTCATATTGTGATAATTTATTTGGCAAGACTAGCTGTGCCCCGTGGTTGTACCCGCGTAGATATCATTCCCGTTGAAATATTGGGATAAAAAGTAATATGTCATTCCAGGGTCTAGGTATTCTACATACCAAACTTCAGCTCAATCGGTTGTATAGTTTTAGCGTGAAAAAGTAACAAATATACTCACTGACTTTCGTCTTTAAAGTATTAGTAGGAAGTAGGATTATATAGCGGTGGGCAGTACCGGAAAAAAAATGCCAAAGATCAGGCTTAGTGGCGTATCTTGGGAGAGGCCTAAGTCCAACAGTGGACTGACACCGGCTGATTATGATGGTGATGATACGATTATTTTGATATTTGCAGTGGAGGCATTTATTTACGCTATGTTTTATCATAACCTGTTTTTGTACAAAATAAAAAATATGATAATACAGTATCGTTTACGAGTAATGACAATTTAATAACACCTTCCGTGTTGCACGCAAAATATAGCTTGTTGTAAAAGAGCAAGTTCTATGGCTGTAGTTACTTATATCTACTATTGTTTTAAACTTATCTGAATGTGTGACATTTTAATGTTATGTTGTATATTCAGAGTGATTGTCGCGATCTTACCGCGTGACCTCACTTTCGAAGACTTGCTTTAATATAATAAAACTGACCAAGTGCGAGACAGACTTTCATCTCGCACACGGAGGGTTCCGAACCGCAGTATACTAATATATAAATATTATATTATATTATATTACCGTGTCAATACCAAACATGCTTATTTAACTACAACGCCATCTAACGAATATTTAACGAACTTCTAACACCAACTAAGTGAACGTTAACACAAAGGTAGGTAATTAATATTATTTATTAATAAGTTAAACAATCGTTCACATAGATGGCGCTATAGTAAAAACACGTTTTTTGTATGGGGACTCCCTTTAATTTTTAACTTTGTTCTGTTTTTAGTATTTGTTGTTATAGCGGCAACAGAAATAAATCATCTGTGAAAATTTCAACCGTCTAACTATCACGGTTCATGAGATACAGCCTGGTGACAGACGGACAGACAGACAGACAGACAGACAGACAGACAGACAGACAGACAGACGGACAGCGAAGTCTCAGTAATAGGGTTCCGTTGGTACCCTTTGGATCCAGAACCCTAAAGGTTCCGTTGGTACCCTTTGGGTCCAGAACCCTAAAAACTAGGTCGAGAAAATTCGACTTAAGTGAAATACATCTGATAAATATAAATTCAATAATATTAAAAATTACGAAGTACTAGTGACCCGCCCCGGATTCGCACGGTTCTGTTGATCTGATCGCTACCAAACTTCATACAATACCTTCTGGGGTAATCTGAAGATTGTCTGAAAATTTTATCAAAAGCGCTGTAGTTGTTTTGGAATACAAAGGGAATAAACACATCCCTTGAGAGTCAGAGCATCCTAGGCTTAGCGTTTTCACCATCCTTGACCACATCAGCGCTTACCACCAGGCGAGATAGTGGTGAAACTCTAGCCTAATGGATATTTTAAAAAGTACGACTCTCTTTATTTTGTAGTCGGGTAATAACCGCACGTATATCATAACCTCTACCAACAAAAGTGGCATGACAAGTGGTATACAATACGCCAATTCAACCAAGGTCGGGGCACGTTGCACTCTGATGTACCGACGTGTGTTTTATGTAGCCTGAGACACGTGAATGAGAAGAATAGAAGTATATGAGTATCTCATATATATGTATCTATATATATATCTATATCTATATATATATTATTTGTATGATTTTACGTGTAATTTTTAGAAGCGTTTGTAGTTTCTTAACCGTACTCAAAACGGGGGAGGATCTCAATTCGATTGTATTTGTTTTATGTTTGTTACCTTTAAACTATGATGAAATATAAACGATGTAAAAAAACAATACAAAAGCATTATCAAAATAAACAATATTATGAAAAAACTTAAACCTAAGCAGCGGGGCGGGGCCTAAGTTACCGCCGCGGTGGTTAGGGCTGCAGAGAGAGGAACCTCTGGACGATGTGTGCCGTGTCAATAAAACTCGATTTCTACTATCTGGCCTTTGATTCAGCCGTCTAGTGAGAGTCTCTTCAGTTGTTGGTTGCGACTCTTTGCTATTAGGCCGTTCGCAGAAACGATTGGGACATTGGGACAATGATAATCGATATTATTAGAACTACTCACGGGATATTTACCATGTTTTTTATTAATTATGAGTATTGAGGAAGTTATCTATCGTAACAGAATACCTTCGGCAGATGCTGAGATTTTGAGACAAGACGTCGCTGTCACTTTACGCCACGCAAAAACTCCTCAATCTAATATCACTGTTGCTGAATTGTCCGCACTTAAAAGTCTTCGTAATGACGACAGCATATTGATATTAAAAGCAGACAAAGGTAATGCGACGGTTGTAATCAATACGGCAGATTACCACAGCAAAATACAAGATTTGCTGAGTAATACCAATATCTACAAAAAAGTGACTTATAATCCAACAGCGAGAATAAATTGGGCTACTCAAAAACTTGTTAAGGAAAGCATGCATACAATTGGTGAAGATGTAGGGAAATATTTATTGCGCCCTCGAAATATTCAGCCACCCAAACTGTACGGCCTCCCTAAAGTCCATAAGACTAATGTTCCGTTACGACTGATCGTCAGTCAAATAGACTCCCTAACTTACGATCTAGCTAAACATGTAGCCGGCGTTTTACAGCACATAGCAGGGAACACTTCATCTTTTGTAAAAGACTCTCGCCATTTTATAGATATTCTGAATGGCATTAAGGTATCTGAGAAAGACGTGATGGTCAGTTTTGATGTCGAATCACTGTTCACTAACGTCCCGATCCTTGATTGTTTGGAAGTCATCAGGAGAAAAATTTAAGACAATGACATTCCTTTGGAGTATGCCAACCTGGTCGAACATTGTTTATGTACAAACTTCTTTGTATACAAAGGCGAATACTACCTCCAATTAGACGGTGTGGCGATGGGCAGCCCAGTGGCTCCGGTTGTTGCCAATATATGGATGGAGTATCTTGAACAAGAAGCCATTACGACCGCACCATGTTCCATGTTACTGTGGAAAAGGTACGTGGACGACATATTTGCTATACTTAGGGGCGATGAAACTGTTGTACAAACCTATGTGAATCATCTGAACAGCATCCATGAAAAAATGAATTTTACCTATGAAATGGAAAAAGAGAGGAGTATAGCTTTTCTGGACGAAGGGATTGGAGTTCGAGAAGACGGTTCCCTCAGTCACTCAGTCTACAGGAAGTCAACTCACACTGACCGCTACCTGCATGGAAACTCACATCACCACCCTCGTCACTTGCACTCTGTGGTGACCGCCCTCACTGACCGCGCATATAGTCTATGCGACGAGGCACATTTGGAAGACGAATTAAAGTATGTGAGTGGAGTACTACAGAGGAATGGATACAAGGGTCGAATACCACCACCCAGACGCACACAAAAACGTGACCTACACTACCAGGTTGAACGTCAACCAGCTTACTTGCCGTACGTGAAAGGAGTAACAGACAAAGTGGCCAACATACTGAATAAATATTCAGTCAAAACTGTTTTCACTCCCTTAAAGAAGGTTTCACAATTTTTACGTACGCCAAAGGACAGATTCCCATTGGAAAACCCTGGAGTGTACAAAATTGACTGTAGCTGTGGAAGCTCTTATATTGGTCAAACAAAACGCACAGTAGCGTGTCGCGTTAAGGAACATATCAAAGCAGTCAACAATAACGATTCACAGAAATCTGCTATCGCTAAGCACCTGTTGGAGTCTGGAACAAACCACTGGATTGAGTTACATAACCCTCAGATACTGTCGACTGAACGCCACTATATACCAAGATTGGTTAGGGAAGCGATTGAAATTAATAAATTTCAAAACTTCAATCGTGAGGACGGGTTCAAACTGTCGAGTATTTGGCATCCAGTGGTAGGTTTATGTAAATCCCGAAAAAGCCCGCGGAGTGATAAAAAACAGGAAGATACTGTGAGTGTTGTGTGTCGCGATCGAGATCCAGTGAAAACAAGTGGTAGTGGTGCCGAGCGTTCAAAACGAGAACGAAAGAAGGTAGTCCGTTTCGTTTGCTCGTAAACATTACTTCGACCCGCAATCTACAGTTCATCCGTGATCATGGCGCTTGCAACAGAGCCGAAATATCGGAAACTCATAATTAATAAAAAACATGGTAAATATCCCGTGAGTAGTTCTAATAATATTGTCAGTGACCATGAAAACCTTAAAACTTATTATGATAATCGAGTCAACATCCCACATGGCGGTAACCTCGTAAGTCAGGTTAAGGTACATATACTTTCTGAGCTTGTCCTTCTCAGCCTTCACGAAGTTCTCGTCATGCGGGATGGTAATGTCGACTAACACTGCCCGCCGCTGGGCCCGGTCGACTATCACGATATCAGATTTGTTGGCTTATAATAATAATATTATTATAGACAGAAGAAACCGATTTTTTTTTGTTTATTTGAGTACTTTCCACGCGTAGAGGGAGATACTCCTGTCTACGTTTCCACTTGATGCTAGGTATCATTTAGTTAATTCTACTCATTCATAAAACACCACTTTTAATAAAATAAAATAAAACTAAAAACAGTATAAATATCTCAAAGGAATAATCTATAAAAATGGAAAATTCTATACTATAATAAAACAGTAACTAAGCGAAAACTGTACATTAAATATTTTTTTGAAATTTTATTTAGAGGATGCATTATGAACGCTACAGATGCCGAAAATATAATTTTTAAAATTTTTGTCTGTATGTATGTCCGTTTGAAAAATCATCACGCCGAAACTACTGGGCGGATTTTAATGAAACTTAAAGTGAGCATAGCTTATACTATGGAATAACATTTAGAATATTGGTTATCCTGAAAAACATAAAGGTCTTGGTGGGACACGGGAAAAACAGGATATTTTTATATTAATGTTATGCAATCTATTAAGTAAACACTTCTCAAATGATACTTTGATCAAATGTATATGTAGAACAAAGTTTTCATGAAAAAAAAAAAATAATAAAAAAAAAACAGAATACGGGAATCGTTCCTGGTTCCGTAATTATACGTGCAGATTTGCACTGTTATTCTTAAATTCGCCACACTGCATATGTACATGATTGGATCTGGTGGAACAGAGCTTGCTTTAAAAAGCAAGGGCTGTAGGTTCGAATCTCAACACGTGAGAATGTAATGTTTTGTAGATATTTGTTAGTTATTTTGCGCTTATTCTCAATCATTCGAAAACATATTCGGATTCTGAAGCTTCATTTTTAATTTTATTCTTTTTTTGATCCCTGAGCTGTTTTGCGCGGAAATCTTTCCAATAAATCACTGATTTTTTTCTAGTTGAAATATCAACATTAACCGATTGGAGCATTGTGAATTGCAAAGATCCAAGTCGAAGTAAAGGCAGTTTCCGAATTCGAATTTGCTTTCGAATGATTGAGAATAACCCTGCTGATATGCTTAGCGTTTGACTTCTATCTCGCCTGGTGCTAAGCGATGATGTCATCGTAGATAGTGAATCCGCTTGGCCTAAAATGATCCTGAATACCGAATGCTTTTTGTTGCTGGACACCGTAAGGATACGCCGGCAGATGTTCTCCTTGATGGTAAAAAGCTATTTTATGTCAACAAGTCTGGCGGAACATCGATATAATGCTCCTACTACGTGTGGCAAAACGTGGTTTGAGTTGTGACTCGCACGAACCAGCCATCATCAATCGAATAAAATCATGTCGCTAATCCATTCGCTCTCAAGAAATAACATTAATAAATCTTTGAGAAAGATATTCGGATGATAGTGGTATAAGCACTTTTTTGTCATCTTAAATTTAAGGAGATCAGCTGAGTTCGGCAAACGACACTCGATCGTTCTTCTGCCGATGATGGATTAAACATAGGCCTCAATATTGGAATATAAGCGAAAAGAAGCTAGCGCCCAACAATCTTTGAGTTACTCAAAGCCAACTGTGTATGAGAGTTAAGCGAAGCTAAGTAAGATAACCGAATATGGTTTCCATTTGAAACATGAGATGTAGATGACAAATTGCTATGCCAGTCGATGTTTTACTTTACATTACACATTATAACTGCACATATTACAGGATCGTCGGGTTTCCCAACTTCTGAATTCGTATCGCTGGCGTAGTTCTATTAGGTAGAAAGTTATGCAGTTTTGTACCATTTTAGATTCTTCATGTCTGTCCGTCTGTCTGTCCGTCCGTCTGTCCGGCCGTATGTCACAGCCATTACATTCCGAAACTTTTAAGACTACACAGTTAAAACTTGGTAGGTAGATGTATTCTATGAAAAGTTTTACGAGTTTTATACAAAAATAAATAAAAATAAAGATTAATCTCCCCATACATGGGAACAGAAACTAAAATGTTTTTTTTAAATCATAATCGACCTATCCAAAAACATACCGCACGTAAAGGACGTGCGGTATGTTTTTGGATAGGTCGTTGAAAATGACATTGAGGTTTTTAAAACATTTTTTTTTTCAAAGTCATTCGTTGGAAAGTTTTACACTTCTAAAGTGGTAAAATGTGGGTGTAAAAAGTGAAAAATCTAAAAAAAAACATCCTGTAGATCTCAATAAAACTTTAACCGAAAATTGGTTAGAAGTCAATAGTTTTTGAGATATAGCACATTTTCCGAACCGCAAATATAAATTTGTTTTTCATAAAAACGCTTATGTTACGGAACCCTACGAGTGCGAGTCTGACTTGCACTTAGCCAGTTAAGAAATTCTATTGTTTAAGTTCACTCTCTTTAGATAAATACCCGAAAAACTTAAAACATGCCTTAGACAAAGCAATAAACGTCGGTTAAAATTGATCTAAAAACCACGCTATAGAATGCATTTTCATCGATATTTTAGCTTTCCTGAAACTTTCAGCTGGATAACTAATTGGAAAGTTTTTGAAATTTAAGTCGTCAGATTACACCTGGAATGACCGACAGACAGACAAGAAAGTAACTTACTATTTCGTGCTAAAAAATCATCATAATAATAATGTACAAAAAAAGAGTGTGTTAACTTTTATTATGAAGATGGTCAAAAATATATCTATGAGTACTCTCCGTACTCTAATTTTAATCGGATACATTCAACTTCATTGAAAGTGTCATTTAAAATTATAAACATAATAATTATATTTCCATTTAGAATCCCTGATTTAACGAATTGAAATCCAAGTATCTCCGTTCCGATAATTGTGAATTACAAAGATCTAGGTCGCAGGGGAGGTAGTTTCTGAAACCGATTTTTTTTCGAATGATGTGAATAGCCCGGCTGAAATTGAAAGGTGCCTTTTATTAAAGGTTATATATGAACGTTTTTAATAAGCCTACCCCCGGTTGTCGATTTTATTGGAGTCGTCGTTGATGAGTTTTTCGATTCTGCTATCAATAGTTTTAAGCATCTACTTAGCTGGATTTTTTTATAACCGTCAACCATCGCGTTGATATAGATTAAACTGCTGTCCCGGGTGAAATATTGTCTTACTTAAGTCAAAACGCCAAGTGGCTGACTAAACTTTGAATTCAACTAGCGACCCGCCCCAGCTTCGCACATATGCCTGCAGGGCTAGCATGGCCTTATCCCCGGGGAAAAGACAAAATTATTTCCCTATTTTCGCCACTGACAGGAGATCAACACAACAATTTAAACGCTTGGTGAAGTTTAACCCCGAGTTTTGATTTTGGTTTGTATTAAAAAGTTTAAAAAAAGAATTGATTAAAAGTCAACGGGCGTTTGTCATTGTCGAAAAACTTGACTTATAATTTGCCTTCTTCACCAAACAAAACACGGATAGGTGGAAAGACAAAATAGTCCCCTTGCCATGCTAGCCCTGCTGGGTAGAGCATATATGCCTGTATCTGTTTGCATCACTTTGGGGCGTCGAGTATGAATTAATCTTTACATAAAACCTTAACGAATTATACATATACACCTTCCTCATGCATCATTCTATCTAATGGTGAAAACCGCAAATTCTGTAGTTTATCGCAAACTGACAGACAGACGCGGCAGGGGACTTTGTTTTATATTATGTAGTGATATAAAAGTAAAATTAAGAGTTGATGCTTAATGAGATGCCGAGAATATCAAGGCGGTTAGTTGTCGTTATAGGTATATCTTTAAATGTAGAAGATCAAACGTTGGATGAGCGCTTCTCTATGAGGCTGGATTTTTGTGCGGCTTGATACATTATAACGACGTTTTGATTTGCACCTGAATGAGACGAATAAAAAATTAAGTGTAGCCACACTAACGTTAAGTTTTGTTAAGTTTTTGTAGGAATCGCGAACGAAGTTGCGGGTACAGCTAGTGATGAATAAAGACCGAAATCGTTTGAACTGTGGGTTATATTTTCATCATGCAGACATTTTTATTTCATAAGACATACATTTTTTCGATCAACTGTTGCCACATAGTTTGCCCATTTAATAGTTTGTTTAAGTTTGTATTAGTCAAGTCAAAATCAAGTCTGACGTACACTTGAGCAATTTCATTTATAACCGACTTCACAAAAAAGGCGGAGGTTCTCAAATCGTCCGAATCTTTTTTATTTTTATGTTTTATGTTTGTACACCGATTAGTCGAAGATGCCTGATCCGATTTGAAAAATTCTTTTTTGTTTCTAAAAATACCCTTTTCAGGTGATTGATACCGTATAAATTTTAACGAAATCAGTATATACCTATCAACTACTAACTTAGGTAGGTATAATCATTATTACTTACCGTAACAACCGACGTAAACAACGGCGAGAAACGTGATAACTAGCTTAGACCACATGGTGATAAGTTTCGCAATATTTAGAATTTTAAAGTCTACTCAAAACTAAATAATATTGATCTATTATTTTTGACAGTAAACGATTCCTTACAAAACGATCACAAACATTGTAACCAGTCTACGATTATCCCGTAACCTATCTACGAATCCTTTAACACGAGTGCTACGAAACAACTCAATCCTGACTCCTTGTTTCTACGAAGCTACAAACGGTCTACAGTCTATTTATGGTTTCGGTTTAATTTAAGACACGAGTATATTTGTACGCTGAATAGTACTACGAACTGAGAAATGTGTGTTTATAGATACGCTTTATAGTAATTAGCAGTTTAATACAGGAGGATGTGAAAAAAATTATGAGGTTTATATGCACATGCGTTTAGTTATTACTTAACGCATGTTTTATCAATAAGTATTCTTATTGATAGAGTTATAGTTTTTGATCAGGAATCAAAAGTAAGACAATTGAGAACAACTCAATAATCTTATTTTGCCAGCAGCAAGTCAGTGATTTTTTCTCAAAGAATTTTAACAGTCACTTAAGTATATAAGAGATATTTAAGGTAGAAAAAAATATGCACGATTAGTAACTATAATAGTTAACTAATTCTTAATAATTGATTATTTATCTTACAAATGCTCCAAAAAACTAATGGAGAGAAAATTTTCGCCAGCAAAAATCAGCGATCAACTATTAATTTAATTATATATGTATATCTTTTATTCACACGGTATTTACATCTATTGTACGTTTCTTGAGCAAAAAAATAGTCGATAGTTGGTTGCTTTCTGGTTGACTGTGGACAAGTACCTAACTTAACCTGTTTTCCAAGATGTATACGAATGTATTTATCCATTTAGTAGGCTGGGTCTTATCATAAATTAAACTGTGACACCCTGTATTACCCCACGCCTGGTTACCGTGGGCTCGCCACTGACGTAGCTGCCTTATCTTTGACCAAACATTTTTTATCAGTCCGGCACAAAATATTGTTTTTGTCTCGTGCTAAGATTTGCTTTGTCACCAGTTGAATTTATTTAAACCGCGATATTTGTCCGAAAATTTGTGGATCGTTTGTATTTGATTTATATTATATTATATATTTATATTATATCATTTATATTTTTATGTTATATAATAAATGTAAAAAGAAATCAATTTTTGTTTTTGAAAAAAAAAATCTGATGTACTGAAACATGTGTTGGGGGTGCGTGTAATATAATAGTACGGTTAGAAACCTTATTAATCAGAGGAACTCATTTTTATTCAAATTAATCTTACTCCCTACGCAAAAGAGGGGTACTACACTGACGTTACAATTTAAGTACTTGTAGGTGCCGACAAAGAACTATTTAATAAAAAAAATATATAAGCAAAGGTTATGTCTTAAAAGAGGCAACTGTAAATCAGCGGATTGTAGAATAATAATGTCGACGAAATTTTTAATTAAAGTTAGATTATACATTTCAATATTTAACTAAACATTACATAAGTCATCTAACCGCAAATACGGTGAGCGTGACTCATAGATGAACAACCTCGAATTTACTAATAAACTGGCCAAGTGCAAGTCGGACTCGCACTCGTAGGGTTCCGTAACACAGTAGAGTATTCTATAACTATGATTTTTCGAAATTACAAAAATAACTTTGATTTTCGTAGTGTTTGCATAAAAACAAAGTTATACTTGCCGTCGCTATATCTCAAAAACTGCTGACTGTATCTCGTTCAAACTAATTTTTGTTGAAAGTTTTTATTAAGATCTACAGAATATATATTTTCTAGATTTTTCACTCCCTTACTTTAGAAGTTAGAGGGGGGGGGGGGGGGCACACATTTTACCACTTTAGACGCGCCTTATTTTTTAAATGATTGACTATGAGATAAAAATATTTTGGGAACCTCAATGTCATTTTTAAAGACCTACCCTTACGTAAAGGTTTGAAGAAAAAAATTTTTTGTTCCAGTTCCATGTATGGGATGCCCCCCCTTAAACTTTTATATTTTTTATTTTTGTATAAAAATCGGAAAGTGGTTTACAGAATACATCTACCTACCAAGTTTCAATTCTGTAGTCCTAATAGATTCGGAATAAAATGGCTGTGACATACGGACGGACAGACAGACAGACATGGCGAATCTATAAGGGTTCCGTTTATTGCCATTCGGCTACGGAACCTTAAAAATGGGTAAACGTACCTGTGTGTATATATATATAGGTATATCAGATTTACGCCCATTCAGTGATGATAATTGAGAAAACTCTAGTTGGGGATAATGAGACGTTGCCCATCTTACTTACTTTACTTACTTAGGGGGCATAATTCCAATAATAATTCGTAATTCCATTTATTTTTAGTAAAGCCATTTTATGTTATGCTTTTTGCACAGCTAAGGCTAGATTAAGCGTTATTGCATTCCCTGTTATTAATACCTAGTTACAACGCATTTAAGTCGTAAAATTGTACTATAATTTGTGTAAGACTAAGTGCTTACACTTATTCTTACTAAGTGTCTTAATAAGTGTCTTTTGGTAAGAAATAAACTAGATTATACATATTATTGAAGTTATACTTCTTTTGGCGCATAGAGAAAAATGATGAGAGTGAATTTTTACGATGCGCGCGCACACCGACACCTAAATTTAACATAGTGAAGTTAGTTGTAGGTGGTACGATGCGCGCGCACACCGCGACCTAAATTCTACACCGTGAAGTTAGTTCTAGGTGGCATGACTATGTTCAAGTTGTATATGTCATTTTGTAACAACGTCATATTTAACGTCATATTTTTACGTTAATAAAACCTTTTTTATTTAAATAAAATCTTTTTGATACGTTTAATATTTATCGTTAATCACTACTGCATTTTAGTTATTTTTTTCCATATGCCACAGAAGAATAACTTCTAACGCGTGTACATAAGTACACACACGTTTTTATTATTAATATTATACATATTATATTATACTACATTTTATTATTAATTGTACTATAATTTGTGTCAGAATAAGTGCTTACACTTATTCTTACTAAGTGTCTTAATAAGTGTCTTTTGGTAAGAAATAAACTAGATTATACATATTATATTATTATGTAAAATTTATCCGTTCTTTTTATGAGCATGCAATTTTTTTTATATCTCATAGGCTAGCGTTTGACCACTATCTCACCTGTTGGTAAGTGATGATGCGGTCGAAGATGGTAAGCACGCTAGGCCTAGAATGGAAACTGGCTCTCAAGTATAGCTGCCGGAACACAATAGATGTTTTGGCGACAGACTTTCTAACATGAGGGTGGTAGCTGGCCAGGGGGACACTATTATAGATAATATTCTACCACCATGCGGGGGTTGTTGGTTTCTTAACGATGTTATTCCTTCACCGGAGGGCCACTGTGAAAAGCGCACATACATTTTTCGATAGAAAAATCCATTGGTGCACGGCGGTTTGAAGTCGGTACCTCTGGCTTCAAAGCCGACCGTTATACCGATTACGCCACCGAGCCCTCAAAAAAAAATCTATAACATCAAGTACAACATAATGTTTGATAAATATATTCTGTAACATTACATTATTCAATGTTCGTTAAATGTTTACGCATTATACATGCTCTTTTGTCGCGGTAAGATTTGAGAACACAAGCAAGAATCGAAGTTTTTATTGTGATTGTATTTTTTTGTGGGTAGGTACCTAAATAATGTTATATTTTAAATTATGTACTAAATAGTCTGAGTTTGGTTTAAATCAAAATAAAAAAAATCCTTTTTACTGTAAAAAATAAGAAATACTTACGTATTCCTTGGTTTTAATATGTGCATTGAAAACTTCGAGCATTTACCAATGGAGATGTTAACGCAAGGCGTACCCCTCTGCTGGCCATATAGCCATTTTTGGCCATATGAGCGTGCGTAACTACGCTGTATTTTTAATTTGTGTGTGTGCAATGCGTGTTTACCCCGTAAGTATCGGCAGAAAAAAAATGTTTGCGGATTACAACGTTAACATCTCCATTGGTAAATGCTCGAAGATTGAAAATGATAATTTAGCAAGGGAATCTACATTCACTTGCCAACGCATACAAAAAATACGAACAAATAACGCGTACGATAAGAAGCAAATAAACAATACATGATCGAGTTGGTTCAAGTAAAGAAGACACTTTTTAAAGGAGGAGGTTCTCAATTCGTCTGTATGTTGGTTTCTTTTTTTTACATGTATGTTACGCGATTACTCCTTCAATTGTGAACCGATTCGTGTGATTGTTTTTAATCTGTAGGGTATATTTATTTTCGAGGTGGTCCCATTGTAATTTCATACACATTACCTATTGCTGATTGGCTGATTCTCAATAATTCGAAAACCTTTTCTAATTCGGATTCAATTTCAACCGACTTCCAAAAAGGAGGTTCTCAATTCATCTGTATGTTTTTTTTGTGTGTATGTTACGCGATTTCTCCGTAAATTGTGAACCGATTTTTATGATTCTTTTTTTAAACGGTAGGGTACGTTTCCGAGGTGGTCCCATTGTAATTTCATCGAGATTTGATTAGTATACCCAGAGATATGACGATAAACGTTTAAAACTTGCTACTGAAACTGACTCGCGGGGCATGTCAGTTCAGTTGTTTTGTCTTTTAAACTAGCTAAATTATGTAGGGCTCTAAAGCCAACAATAAGAGGCCTATTTGTTTGTATATACTATAACGATACACAATGGGAGTAAGTATAATGAACCTATACATTTAGATGGTATGGAATGGAACTGCAAGGTAAATTTTTAATGGTTTTTGTTGTTCTAAGGATTTACTTATTTCAGGCTACACCTGAACAAAGATAAATTTATAAGGATGACTTCCAACCTTCAGTAATGGAGAGGCACTTAAAGAAGAAGAGGAATACTTTAGCCACTAAATGGCGGGTTGTTATATTGGCGCCGAATGCAACATTGGTGTGGATGGCTTAGGGTGTTGAGAGATTTGCTTGCACTCAATGATATTCTTCTTTGAAGGAGGGCTTGGCTTGCACTTTGGCAAAACACTATTAGCGACTTAATGCCTTTGTAAGCAATTGATTATAGTAATACTGTTCCATAAAGAAACACACAGCATATTAAAATCTTCTGCGACATTATACGATCTATTAATGTTACAAAATATCGATCCAAAGTTCCGCAATTCAATTATGTGGTTTAAGGCTCCCACAAGAAATAATGTGGCACGAACAACCTTTTAAAAAAATTACCAATTAATTTGATACGTGCCAAAAATTAAATAATTCCATAATACAGTCCTTTCGATACACTCACGTTCGTTCAAAGTCATCGTTCAACCTTCTACAATGCAGTAGGTCGTATGTCGAATCTATTCTTAATCATGAAAGGCTGAAAGACTAAAGGCCACGATTTTGGTGGCTATTTTTAACCGACTTCAAAAAAGTTTTTTCAATTCAACCGTATATATTTTTTCTTTTTTTAATGGGTGTTCGCGGATAACTTCGTCGTTTATGAACCGATTTTGATAATTATTTTTTTGTTGGAAAGGAGATACCCCAAGGGTGCCAAGTACCATAGTAATTTCATCGAGATCTGATGAGTATCTCCAGAGATATGAAATAAACACCTCCAACGTGGTACTGAAAAGTAATAGCGCGGCATTTGAAGTCGGTTCTTTTAGTTTTTTAAACGATCTTATAGCATGCTGAAAACCACTTTACTTGACTACTTTGTCACCTAAGGAGACAATACGGTCTAAAATAGTAATGTACTCGTAAAGACGGTAATTATATGAGGCGTAGGACATCTGACAGCTAGTGTTTGACCATTTTACCGCCTGTTGGCAAGCGATGATGCTGTCGAAGACAGTGAGCACGCTAAGCCTAGAATGGTCTGATTCTCAAGGGCTATGCTACCAAAAGGCCACAAGGCCAAAAATGCTTTTGTCCGATGCGCCGATTTTGACGACAATTGGTACACGAGTTCCTTGATTTATTTAAGATTTTTGTCGATCGCGCTTTTTTGATTAGGGAAAAGGGGAGAAGTTTGCTGTAGCATCATCTCGCGAAGGATTTCAATCTATGAGATGCACACTTAAGGTACGACCATACCGCGGCGTCCTGCGTGCGCGATCTAGGCACCGATCAGAAAGCGCAGTAGTATTTGTACCGACTGGTTCACATCAAACGCAATCTACGGCAGAAAACAATAGAAATTCAGATCGCAAACGCGCACGTGGATGCAGAACGCCGCGGTTTGGTCGTACCTTAAGGACTCCATTCTACATTAGATATGGCAGAAAAAATCCGGAAGTGGAGGGGAGAAAGGAGTGAAGTTTGTTGTAGCGTATGTATATATGGTCAGATTTCCATTTTAATAAGGGCACGCGATGTTTACTGTTCTCACAGAACTACTAGTTATATTATGTAGTTTAAGGGCCAGTTTTACCTGTTCCTGATAGCCCTATCAGGGACTAATCTGACACATTTTAGACAGCTTTTGTATGACGTCACCTGTCAGATCTATCACTATCTGTCCACTTTATCAGTACAATTTATTAGTAAGTTAGTTAAGTCAAGCTTTATTTTGTAAAATGGCTGTATAAATAATACTTAAGTGGCGCGATCCCGAATGTGAGTGCCAGCACTAACTTATGGTTTATTGGCACAACAAAATTATGTATGTAATTATTAAGTACCTAAATAAATAAATTAAAAAAAATAGCATTAACCAGTGAAACTAGCCCATGAAGAGGTAAATATAGATAGATAAATATTATATATTTTCTTCTTGTATATAAAAATGAATCCCATTTGCCCTTGGTCACGGCATCACGCGGGAACGGCTCGACCAATTTTGCTAATTCTTTTTTTTGTGTTTTTTATCGACAGGAGATGGTTCTTATGAAAAAAAATATTAATATAAACAAAAGTTGTTTATACCGCCGGCGAAGCCGCGGGGCACAGCTAGTCTTATATAAGACATATATTTATATATATATATATATATATAAATGAATCCCAATTAATTGCCCTTGGTCACGGCATCACGCGTAAACGGCGGGACCTATTACGCTAATTCTTTTTTTGTTGTGATTTTTAACGTCGGGAGGTGGTTGTTATGAAAAAAAAAATTAAAATAAATAAAAGTTGTTTTTAACGCAGGCGAAGCCGCGGGGAACAGCTAGTAATATATAGTTTACGGCAGTAAAATTAATGTATTCCTCTACGTCATGTCTGCAAGTACTATTTGATACGGTTTGTGCGGGTGTGACTAAATTGCTTAAAGATTGAAAAATAACACATTAACGTTCCATTAGATACGGTTTGCGGTTACATTGTTTTACATATCTAAATGTAAGACTTTAAGACAATAATTTCTGGTATCTAACATACTTAATATTGCTACTTGTGTTCTTATGTGTTGTTTTGAATATTGTAAACGTCAAGTCGCAATCAATTGTAATATCGCTTGCGGAATCGCTTCTGCTGTTACAATTGATTGGATTACCCTGACTTGACGTTTACAATATACAATATTATTTTCGACCGACCTTACGATAAACCTTGCAAAATAATGTGGTAATCAATTTGCAGATAAATTTACATGGACGAGAGAATGCATTTTAGTATAATTGCTGAGGGGCGCCTGAATTTAATTTATTAATATTATTGAAATGAAAAATTTAAAACCACCCCAAACTGATCTATGTACATAAGTATATACACGACATCTTTGCTGTGAATTGTTGAGGTGTAGGGTATTCTGCAGAGTCCAGGAGATGTCCCAGCATCAGGTCCATGTTCTTACAATATCATTGAAAAAGGAGAATACCGATTTTAGAAATGTTCAGACCTATGAAATTTGCTCTCATAGCGTCATCAATTAGAACAGGCTTATAGTCTAAAACGATTGTAAGGATTTTCATGAATAAAATCTCTTTCGATTCAGTCACCTGTCAAACATAAAAAAATACTAATTCAAAACCTGTTTAGCCATTTGGGCGCTCTAATGCCACAGACAGACACACATATCTTATCTTTGTTGAAATACCTACAAGATATTTCATAAATTGTTAAACACAATCCAAAATTTAATCGTACCGACGGGACTTGAACCCGCAACCTCCGGAATAACATGTTCCGGTGCTTTGCGAATTAAGCCACGGTGCGGAGTATCGTTACGACGAAATTAGTGGATTGCATTTGTTAACCCAATTATGCATTGGTGGCGCTATCTATGACTACTTACTACGTAAGTTAATCATTCGGAAGAAATCATTACAGTTTTCAAATCCAACGAGAGATGTTGCACTGTGTAAATCAAATATTATGTTTCTTTGAAGTGTTTCACACTTTATGTTTTTGTAAATTGTTAAACACAATCCAAAATTTATATAAAGATGTTTCATGTTCTGTATTTACTATTTAATTGTAGATTTTTCAAGTGCTTCGTAAACTTATAGTTTAGTTAGTCGGAGAGTAGTTTGCAAAGGCATTATATAATTCTGATGAATGAGTCGTCATCGTGGATCGGATTATTAGGGCTACATTTTTTCGATCTAGGGTTTTCAGTATTTCCTTAATGTGGAATCTTTTATTGCAAGCCACGTACGTACCAGATGAAAAGTAAGATCCACTACATTTGTGACGATTTTTAGAGTAGCGAACATCAAAGATGCAAAAAACACTTGTATTATTTATAGTATATATATATGTATATAGTAGTATGTATATAGTATATATTAGTAGTCTATCCGTAATCTGATGTATGACTTTCCCAGATTGCATCATCATCCAACGAAAAATGGTAAAAGTAATACTAGCCTAAGTCACTTTACATTTTAAACTCGTACCTATACTTTATCATTTACATGATAGTCTTCTATCAATATTAAATCCAGACTCTACATTTGTAAAAGTACCAATTTAAAAAAATAAAAATACAGTGTCTGCCAGGAACAAGAGATCTTTTTACAACACATTATACGATCTTCCGCGTATACATCTCGCTGGTTGCACAATTCCTAATCCAGACATAAATAGAATGTCAAGATAATTTTATCCCAGGGTCAGACACCTGTCAGGATTGTATGAGATGCAATACTATAACAATTTCATGATGAACGCCTTCGGGCGACGTGCGGCGTTGAATGACTCCTACGCGAGTTGGTGACCGATTACTATTAGATTTGACTCGAGCGCAATTGTGCTACATTCTTCAAAGGACCAACTGCATGGTTAGCAAAAAAGTCCGCCAAGTACTTGACTGATTTCTCTAACATTATAGAAAATTTCTCTGGTACGTCAGTTGTCAATAAGCAGCGGTATGGCAGTGGTAAGCAATTTCTATATCATCATCTTTATCAGCCAATTTTCGTCCACTGCTGGACATAGGCCTCTCCCATGGCACGCCACTGAGCTCGATCTTCAGCTATTCGTTTCCAACCGCTGCCAGCCAACTTGCGTACATCATCGCTCCACCTTTTTTTTTTTGCCGAGCCGTGGTCTCCACTCTAGAACTCGTCTACCCCAACGGTTATCGGTTCTACGACAGATCTGACCAGCCCACTGCCATTTCAGCTTAGTAATCCTTTGAGCTATGTCGATAACTTTGATTCTCTGACGGATGACTTCGTTTCGAATTCGATCCTTGAGAGAATCTCCGAGCATAGCCAACTCCATAGCTCGCTGAGCGACTTTGAATTGGTGAACTAGTCGCACCGTCAGTGTCGATGTCTCGGCTCCGTAAGTAATAACAGGTAGGACGCACTCGTTAAAGACTTTCGTCTTTAGGCTTTGTGGTATGGGCGATGAAAAGACTCGACGAAGTTTTCCGAATGCTGCCCATTCCAACTGTATTCTTCTGCGAGCTTCCTTCTCGAAGTTGTTTCTACCCAATTGCAAGATTTGCCCAAGGTAGACGTATTCGTGAACAACTTCGAGAGGAACTCCTTTTAGGGCAATCGGTTCCGGAATAACATGTTCGTTGAACATGATCTTGGTTTTATCCAAGTTCATCCGGAGACCGATGCGTGCAGAAGAATCAGTAATGGTGCTCAGCATGTGTTGCAAGTCCTGCACGGTTTCAACCATGATGACGATATCATCTGCAAATCTCAAGTGTGAGAGGTAATAGCCATTGACATTTATGCCCCGTCCTTTCCAGTTCAGCGTTTTGAACATATCCTCTAGAGCGTTTGTGAACAATTTGGAGGAAATAACGTCCCCTTGTCTCACACCTCTATGTAAGTGGATATGTTCAGTCTGCTGATTTTGTGCTGATTTTGTACTTGGAAGGTCATAGTCGCAGCGTCATACACCTCTCAACACTTACACGTATCGCCAATCAACTTGGCACCGTTGCAGAGACTCCAGAACAGACCAGGTTTCAATGGAGTCAAAGGCTTTCTAATAGTCCACAAACGCTAAACACAGGGGCTGGTTATACTCTTCGGTCTTCTGTATAACCTGTCGCACTGTATGAATGTGGTCTATGGTACCGTATCCCTCTCGAAACCCAGCCTGCTCAGGAGGCTGAAATTCGATTTGTGATGACTCTCGAAAAAAGCTTATAGATATGGCTTAAAAGGGGGATAGGTCGATAGTTTTTCAAAAGGGGTTTGTCTCCCTTTTTGAGGAACATAACAACTACACTTTTACTACATGTCTTCGGAGTTCTCCCCGAAAAGAGGACGGAATTAAAAATACGCTGTAGCGTAGGAGTTCCACCGGTTTTTAAGAGCTCCGTTGTGATTCCATCCTCTCCGGGGGCTCTTCCGTTTTTAAGCTGTTTGAGAGCCATCACCATTTCATCTAGGCTGATTTCAGGCAGATCTTTGGTATAGTGGCGGGTTAGAGTGGCTCTAGGATCTTCAATACCGGGTTGGGGAAGGGACGCTTGTGAGGTGTATCAGGCTGTAGAAGTCTTTTACTTCCTTAAGAATCTCCGGCTTCAATTCAAATTGGTTCTCCAGTTTCAGCTGGAACGTTTCGGACCCGACCACGGATTGTAGTTGTCCATGTTGTCGACCATGTTGGATCGGAGCGTGGACTTCATTAGACGAACACGTTCAAGCTTGCAGTCGATATCTAGAGAGCCTCGGACTAGTCGGTGATCACTGCCGGTCTTAAATCTAGTGATCACTGAGATATCTCTAAATATGCGCTTTTTGTCTGTCATCTGGCGATCCACAAATGGCGGTAAACGACGTAGCTAAATACCACAGGCCGGTGACGGGCAGCAGCGTCACCGGTGCGAAAAGCTACGTCCTGCGATCACCCAACCTGACTGCCCAGCGCGTGGTGATTGTTTGGGCAAAACCTGCATGGCAAGCACAATCTTACAACGGCCCCCAGTTCCCGGTCCCGCCCGCTATTCCTAACCAAGGCGGCAGTTACGGTAACGGCGGGGCAGGGGGTGCTAAGAATCCCCGGGCTACGGTAGGCCGTCAACACCGACTGACACTGGCAACGCTTAATCGACGCACGCTACGGCTTGATGCACACTTGGCACTACTGGAAGAGGAGCTGAAAAACATAAGATGGCATATTCTAGGGCTATGTGAAGGCCGAAGAGAGGGGGAGGACAACGTTACCCTAAAATCAGGCCATCTTATGTATTTCAGAGAGGGAGAACAACCATCCCAAGGCAGCGTCGGGTTCTTGGTCCACAAGATCCTCTCATCAGAGCTATGCTCGGTATTTCTCTGCGGGATCGAATCCGGAACGAAGTAATTCGCCAGAGAACTAAAGTTATCGACATAGCTCAACGGATTAGCAAGCTGAAGTGGCAGTGGGCTGGTCATATCTGCCGCAGGACTGATAACCGTTGGGGCAGACTTGTCCTAGAGTGGATCGGCAAACGTAGCGTAGGACGTCCTGTGACCAGGTGGAGCGACGACATACGCAAAGCGGTGGGCAGTGACTGGAAGAGATGAGTCGAATATCGGGCTCAGTAGCGCATCTTGGGAGAGGCCTATGTCCAGCAGTGGACTGATACAGGCTGATGATGATGATGATGATGATGAAGATCCTCTCTGACAACGTTCTAGAAATCTCCAGTGTGTCGACAAGGGTAGCGTATCTTGTGATCTAACTCACCGAGAGGTATAACCTCAAGGTTATCCAAGTATACGCGCCGACTTCGGCACACTCGGTTCCGCTGACACACGATGAAGTGGAGGAAATGTACGAGGACATTTCTAAGGCCTTGCATACCACCCAAAAGGCCCACTTCAACGTTGTCATGGGAGATCTTAAAGTAGAAGTACAAGCAAGCGGCGAATTGGTAGTAGGACCACACGGATTGGGAAGCAGAAATCATAAGGGGCAAATGCTCGTCAACTTCCCAGAAAAAGAGGGGATTTTTCTGATGAACTCTTTCTTTCAGAAAGACCCCCAGCGGAAGTGGACGTGGCAAAGCCCCGACGCTATGACCAAAAACGAGATCGACTTCATTTTCCGTCAATCCTTCCGTCAATTTCTATATAGTAGGCCGCATTCATGTTTTTTATTTGTTCGATAACAATTTATTAAAAATGCCATTTCTAGAGTTTACCGGGCTTGAGTGTATTCTTTAATCTACGTAGGTATATCACCTAAAAACTGAACTATTTTTATTGTATAATTATTACTAGCTGTTATACTTCTAGGTTGATTCCATATGTATTTTAGCAATATCCCATGGTAATTCTCAGAGTTGTTGTTCTATGACTATGTTTTTAAGACGGCGCATTTACAAAACTACATACACAAATTTATAGTGATTTCTATTGATTAACTTAGCTTCTTAGGTTCAACGCTTGGGGTTACAAGATTGTCACCCTATCTATAAAGTCGACAGTTAAATATTGTTAAAACTTGCTGATTTTTTCTGTCTCCCAAAATATTCAGCTACTTGGGTCAGCTTTCCGATTTTTTTCTGATATGATAATAGCCTATCGCCTATTATCATAGTATTATAGTTTTCTGTAATACGAAAGTAAATTGTTTTGCTTATTGTAATCTTTCTGTACCAAAAGTCTAGTCAGTCCTTCAGCAAACATCAACAACACTGTAGGTACGATGTGCTGTTGTCGACCTCTTCAAATTGAGATATCTTACGTATTATTATATATCTTTGAAGTGTTTCACACTTTATATTTTTGTAAACAACCAATGCAACCAATTTGCCACCAATGCACAATTGGGTTAACAAATGCAATCCACTAATTTCGTCGTAACGATACTTCGCACCGTGGCTTAATTGGCAAAGCACCGGAACATGTTATTCCGGAGGTTGCGGGTTCAAGTCCCGTCGGTACGATGAAATTTTGGATTGTGTTTAACAATCTTACGTATTATTGTTATCGTCTATTGTTTACAGAGGTAATAAACATCTGCGGTAAATGACTGGGTTGGCATAATCCCAGTGATACTGTAAGTACTTTAATAGGACTTAAGACACTAGTACCTACTTACCTAACCGACACTGGAACCGACTTATCAGTATCATTGTCCGGCTTTAAAACGTGTCTAGCTGCACCCGCGGCTTTGACCGCATTATTTTTGTAAACATATTATTAGCCTCCGGATTATCAATAATTCGACAACAAATTCGGATTTGGAAGCTGCCTCTCCTTCGACTCAGATCTTTGCAATTCTCAATTCGACCGTACTTATATACATATATTTTTTTAATGTTTGTTCGCGGATAACTTCGTCGTTTATGAACCGATTTTCGATTATTCTTTTTTTTGGAAAGGAGATATCCCTAGAATAGTACCATAGTTATTTCATCCAGATCTGATAAGTATCTCTAGAGATATGGAGATAAACGCCTCAAACTTGGTACTGAAAATTAATAGCGTAGCACGGCATTTGAGCCCGCCGCAGATGCTCACACTCGCACTCGTTCACGACACTGCGCCAATGTCGCATTGGCATTGGTAGACACGTGTGTGTCCGCAATTGCTTTCACGAGTCGTACATCAGTCAGTGTCTCTACCTACCATTCGTTCGTAGACGAAAACGAAGCAAGATGGACGCGATTGATATAAGTTCAGAATCCGACAGTGATAACGAGTTTTTGAATAGATTGTTGTTAATAAGGAAATTATCTGAAAAAAAATTATGGAACTTGAACACTCGCGACACTGCCACTCGAAACAAATGTCTCGTCACCTAGCCGCTCATATGGCCAATAATGGCTATATGGCCAGCAGAGGAGTACGCTTTGCGTTAACACATCCATTGGTAAATGCTCAAAGTTCTGACGGCTTGAATAAACGAGAACCTACTTAGATATAGCTATATATGTCACCGGATAATTGTACGAACCGAACAGCGTTTGTCCACAGCAACGGCACCGGGACGCCAACGGGAACAAAATACCAGCGCCGAAGTAGCGTTACATATGTATAGAATGGCAGCTTGTCCACAGCATGACCGGCACCGGGCGACGTCATCCCGGCCGCCGATATTTCGAGTAGATAGGCGCGACCGCTAGAAATCGGCCAGAGATTTTGACGGGCCGATGTGCCGGCATTGGTTTGCAATACAAAACACGCTTTATCTTGTCCACACACTGCCGGCGCCCGACGCGGCGGAGCCGTTCGATCGGTTATTGTTTTTTTGTCTGAGGTTGTTTGTTTTATTTCTATGGAAACGCATATGCCACGCATGACAGCTGCAAGAAACAGAACCACCGGAATCGGTGGCGGTGGATAAACAATCGCCGGCACATCATTTACAAATTGGCCCGAAGAAATCTTGGTGCCGTCCCGGTGCCGTTGCTGTGGACAAACGCTCAAAGTTTGTTGTAGAGATTTACAACGATAACATGGCCCGCCCCTCCAAATTACTGTTTTAATGTGTGTAGTCACATCCTTACGAAAGAGTTTGTATGTAGTTGTAATTATTCATCTTCAGTAGCAGGCCGCAGTACCAATACGCACACATGCGTGGTGTAAATACTTTCACAAATACTTTCAAACGTTTTTAATTTTGGAGGGGCGGGTCATGTTATCGTAGTAAATCTCTAGCCTAGATTAAAATCCATGTCCAAAAAGAAGGGGGTTCTCAATTTGTCTGTTTTTATTTTGTATGTTTGTTCGCCAATTACACCGCTAATTATGAACAGATTTGAATGATTACTTTTTTTATTAATATATTCTGTCAAGATCTGATTAGTCTTAATTAATTTAGTATGATTATGAACTGTCGATAAATTATGAACGGATGGAGTAGAGTTGTTGGGGCTTTAACTTTATAATGTTTAATTTTATGTTATCATACATACATACAAACATACAATCACGCCTTTTTCCCGTTGGGGTAGGCAGAGACTACTTCTTTCCACATGCTACGATCCTGACATACCTCCTTCGCTTCTTCCACTTTCATGAGCGCCTTCATACATGCTCGCAGGTTATAGGTACTTTTGACTTGGCCTTTTATTAAAACGTCTCCGATCTGGTCGTGATACGTTCGCCTAGGTCGGCCTCTACCAACCCATTCACACTCGTCTCATAAATCTGTTTCGTCAATCTTTCTTCATCCATCCTCTCTAGATGTCCAAACCATCTAAGCATCCCTTTCTCTATCTTTGTCACTACAGCTTCTACCACACCACAACATTCCCTTACCACGCTGTTCTCCAACTTATCCATCAGATGTTATTATGACTTATGTTATCAATGAACAAATTAATACAAGTTGGGTTCTTCTGACAAAATTATGTTTATTTTTAACTCCCGACGCAAAATAGAAAGGGTAAAAGGGTAAAGGGATAAGTTTTACCTGTGTATCTGTGTGTCTGTCTGTGGCATCATAGCGCCTAAACGATTTTCAATTAGTAGACTACAAAATTATTATATTTAAAAATAAACATTTTATTATTTTATCAGACGACCCCAATTTGTATTATTTTTAACCAACTTCACAAAAAAGGAGGAGGGTTTCAATTCAATTGTATTTTTTTTATGTTTATTACCTCAGAACTCCGTTAAATCTTAGCCGATTTGGAAAATTCTTTTTTTGTTTGAGAAATTATGCCTCTCGTGTGGTCCCATTCAAATTTTATCGAGATATGACATGATTATGACTAGTGGATAATTTCACTGTCGCGGCATGCGAAGTCGGTATTTTTAGTTTTGCAAATGTTATTATGTTCATTAAAAACATAAAATTAAACATTGGAAAGTTGAAGCGCCAGGAAATGTTGTTCATCCGTTCATAATCTATCGACTGTTTATGATTGCACTAGATTAATAAACTGGCCAAGTGCAATTCGGACTCGCACTAGTAGGGTTCCGTACCACACTACAGTATTTTATAAGATCGAGCAAAAAGTACCACTATCATTTTTCGCAAGCAAAAAATAATAATTATTAAACATTTTGTTTCTTATAACGCCATCTAACGTCTAAGAAAGGTGTTAGGAATCGACATTTCAATATCACGCCATCTATGGGTCGTTTACCTAACTAAGCGTTCATAGATTGCGTGAAATGCCGAAAAAAACACGTTTCTTGTATTATTTTTTAACTTTATTCTGTTTTTAGTATTTGTTGTTATAGCGGCAACAGAAATACATCATCTGTGAAAATTTCAACTGTCTAACTATCACGGTTCATGAGATACAGCCTGGTGACAGACGGACAGATAGACAGACAGCCAGACAGACAGACAGACAGACAGACAGACAGACAGACAGACAGACAGACAGACAGACAGACAGACAGACAGACAGACAGACAGACAGACAGACAGACAGACAGACAGACAGACAGACAGACAGACAGACAGACAGACAGACAGACAGACAGACAGACAGACAGACAGACAGACAGACAGACAGACAGACAGACAGACAGACAGACAGACAGACAGACAGACAGACAGACAGACAGACAGACAGACAGACAGACAGACAGACAGACAGACAGACAGACAGACAGACAGACAGACAGACAGACAGACAGACAGACAGACAGACAGACAGACAGACAGACAGACAGACAGACAGACAGACAGACAGACAGACAGACAGACAGACAGACAGACAGACAGACAGACAGACAGACAGACAGACAGACAGACAGACAGACAGACAGACAGACAGACAGACAGACAGACAGACAGACAGACAGACAGACAGACAGACAGACAGACAGACAGACAGACAGACAGACAGACAGACAGACAGACAGACAGACAGACAGACAGACAGACAGACAGACAGACAGACAGACAGACAGACAGACAGACAGACAGACAGACAGACAGACAGACGGACAGCGGAGTCTTAGTAATAGGGTCCCGTTTTACCCTTTGGGTACGGAACCCTAAAAATAAGCTAACGGTTCATACAATGATGCGGACTTATCTCTACATATTTTATTATTTTACGATCATCTCACAATGTAAGTAAGTAAGATCAGCCACATACTATTCATAGTTTAATCGTCTTAATAAACATAATAAAAAGATAAACTTATTTACAAATTAACTATGTCAACCGATGTGCATTCAAATATCACGATACCATTTTCTATCTAAAGGGGGAGTAAGATTTTAAAATAATTTTTTTTTTACTAATTATATATTTCTTGTTATTATAAAATAGGTAGTAAATTGTGATATGATAAAAACGTGTTAAAAATAAACATCATGTAATCAGAAGTCCCCAATTTGTATTATTTTGTTTATTGATAACATAAAATTAAACATTGATTATATAAAACAAGTGAGTACCAAAGTTTCCACGCTTTTCAAAGTACCTACTAAGGTATTTTTTTTAAATGTTCAGGTAAAATATAATATTTTTTGCTTTGTCTTGACAAGCGGGAGATCTATCTTGATTTAGCGAAGTCATAGCTAAAAGAGTCGATCTCCTGGAAATAAACAATAAAAATTACCTACCAGATAATATATAAAATATCATGGTTACAAGGTACTGTACTGAAAGCACTTAAGGTACGGACACACCGCAGCGTCCTGCGTGCGCGATCTAGGCAGCGGTCAGATAGCACAGCAGTATTTGTACATTCTGTACCGACTGGTTCATACCAAACGCGATCTATGGCGATCAGAAAACGATTTTAAATCGGATCGTGAACGCGCACGCGGACGCAGGACGCCGCGGTGTGGTCATACTTTTAATCGCGAATGTAGGCAATCCACGGTTCTGATGGTTACAAATTATATTGACGTCATCGATGACTGAAATCCTACTTGTCACTATACTTTTGTTAAGGTAGTTCAGTTACTACCAACCAATACATTATTGACAATAATTGAGTGAAGTTTCCACCACTAGTACTTTCATTAAATCATCATCAGTCTGTAGGTATCAGTCCCTTGCTGGACGTAGGCCTTTCCAAGATGCGCTACTGAGCCCGATCATGGGCTCTTTTTTTACAGTCACTGTCTTAGAGTCGTCAAAATCTTGAATAGTCATAATTGGAATCGTGCCCTCTTATTAACAAACAACACAGTGCTCGTAGAACGCTTAGCGTCAGTTCATACCGACGCGACGTGACGATGCTTGTGGTTTCGCGCCGCGCAGCGAGAAGTATTGTATTGTATTGTATTTTATTTATTTGTCTATAGGCGTTTTACACACACTCAGATACGTCAAACATTATGTCGCTATGTCTATAAACAATCTTAATACATTTTATAGTATAAAATAAAATATGATACAGAGTATTGTTATACATTTCAATGCATCAAAGCACAAAATAATTAAAATAATAAATATATGTTGTCAAAGTGACATACTTAATCACAAAATAACTTAAATAAAAAAATAAAAATTACAATTAGTCTTATCTAGTACATTATTATTAAATTCGTAATCAGATGTCCTTCAATGAATACAATTCCAAATCAATTATTTTTTTTTCAATTGCAATTTATAAGACATATAGCGGCGCAGCCTTGTTATTTTTGTTAATCTTACAGATACTCTTCCTAAATGAGTTGTAATATCGTATGCTATTACATATGAAACTTTTTGATTTCTTGGCAAGTCTACATTTAGGATGAGCGAGCTATGGAAGTATGCAAAATAAACTTGTTTTGCCGCTAAAAAGGTCGCAATATGAACAGATCTTAGAGATGGCATAAACCGCAGAGGAAAGCTTAGACGCCAATTTTTTAATATTTATGTCCCATTTTAGTTTGCTATCCAACTGAATTCCATGGAATTTTTTATCTCTCACTATGTCAACGTTCTTATTATTATACTTTATACACATAAGATCTTCTTCATTAAGCTTCTGTGTGCTCAAAGAGAATAACATAGCTTTTATCTTCTCCACATTGAACAAAATCTTATTGGCGTTGAACCAGTTGCTAAGTATTGATACTGATTAGTTGGCCAAAATACCAAGCTGGTTTAAGTTTTTATGTGAGAAGACAACTGACGTGTCATCTGCATACATGATAATAGTCCCTTTATCTTTCAAACAAGAAGGCATATCGTTCACATAGATGTTAAACAAGAATGGTCCCAAAATGGAACCCTGTGGAACACCGCATTTAAGATAAAGCCTATCCGAATATTGGCCATCAACTAACGTTGTGTGATATCTGCCAGAAAGTTAGGAGCTCATCAACCTGAGGGCACTGCCGGTCACTCCATAATGTTGGAGTTTGTGGCATAAAATTTCGTGATCAACACAATCAAATGCTTTAGATAAATCGCAGAAAAGTCCAAGGGTTTTCTGCGACTTATCTAGTGATTCTAGTATATTTTAAATTACTACTGAGACAGAATCGATTGTATTTCTGTTTTGCCTAAATCAAAACTGACTATTGTTCAATAAATGTATCTTCTCAAAATGAGTAACCAATTGATTTAATAGAAGTTTTTCAAAGAGTTTGCTAATTACCGGCAAGATTGATATTGGTCTAAAGTTATTAAGCTCCTCTTTTGCACCTCCTTTAAACAGTGAAACAATTTTACTTACTTTCATAAGGTCTGGGAAGACACCCTTGTCCAAGCAGTAATTGAAAGCTAAAGCAAGATAAAGAAGTAGTAAATAAAGTAAGTTGTTTGTTGTTTTATATTACGCGGCACATCGAGATAACACCCGGCGCAGTCCGACGCCACCGAACTATCGTAATTAAATGTGTAAAGTTAATTTTTATATCACTTTCTTGTGCGCGCCGCGTCTCGTCGCGTCGCGTCGCGTCGTTGTCTGAACTGACCCGCAGTGACATTCAAATCAAACATTACTGACATTTCTTGTGTCAAATTCATCGTTATACATTCGTTAAAATCTTTGTATGAATACCGCCGTTGGTGTCATGTCAGAGCTAGTTTATTTTTAACTCCCGTCGCAAAAAGAAGGGTATAATAAGTTTGCGTATCTGTTTTTCTGTCTGTGACATAGTAGCGCCCAAACGGCTGAACCGATTTTGATTCAGATTTTTTTTTGTAATTTTTTTTACTAAGGTTTACTGGCAATGTAGGTTGCACATTACTAGTATTCTTGTTAACCCCTTCAAATAAGCTAAATATGCTTTTGTCTGGAGTGGGTTCACGTCAATAGTGCATTGGGTGGGGATCGAACTAACGACCTCTCGATCGCCAGGCCGACACTAGCAGTTAGGCTATTGCCGCTTATTAAATTGAGTGTGTTCTTAGCTTTGATTCATGAAAATCCGTTCAGCCATTTAAGGTCTATAAGCTTTTTTGTTGATATTGACGCTATGAAAACTTTTATAGGTCTGATCAAATGAAATTCGGTATACCTACTCTTACTTCAACAATAATGTAATCTGAACATTGTAGCATTAACCTGACGCTGAGACATCTCCTGGAAGCTGCAGAATACTCAACTCTTCACCAACTTACAGCAGAGATGTCGAGTTTGGACTCAATGGAATAGTATCAATTAACATATTATACATTAGATCTTTCGGGGGCATAGACGTAACATAAAGGAATGGTGCACTGGAGATGTTTTGACAAATTCAATTTAATCCGTAGCTCTACCAATAAGGTTTTAATTGCTTTGTAGAACAAAACGGCCCAATCGAAAGGCACCAGGGTGGAAGTGTGTCCTTGTCTAACAACCTGCTAGTGCTATATGTTCTATACTATATGTATAGTATGTATACATATAAGTCATCCATACAAAAGAAAGGGACAAACTCCATTCTAGGTCGGTCTCATCAGGGCCGTTTTGCGCAGTCAATTTATATATATTACGTCTATGGTGGGCGTGGTTTAAAAATTTAAGTATTCATAATTAGTTACAAGATAATCGTTGTTTTGTAATGTTTTTATTTCTAATATCTAAGTTAAATCAGGTTAGATTACGCTACTACGAAAATATTTATAAAGCAATACTTACATTTCCTTGGCACTTTATTTACTTCTAAATCATGCTTTATCGTGTCACTCACCATCAACCAGCATTAAAATGTTGTTACATCGTAAAAATGTGTGTACCCAATTTAGAGCGAGAGTAATAACTGTTTACTTAAGGCGCTTCAAAGTCAACCCTAGTAAAAAGTAAGTAAGTCTGGCTAAGGGCCGGTTGTTTTATTCATAGTTAAAGCCAACTAAAGGTACGGACACATCGCGGCGTCCTGCGTGCGCAATCTAGGCGGCGATCATAGCGCAGTATAATAGTATTTGTACAGACTGGTTCCCACCAAACGCGATCAGAAAACAATTGAAAAGTTCTGAGATCGCTCCCGCAGATCGCAGGACGCCGCTCTGTGTCCGTACCTTTATAGTTAAAATCGGTGACAAATGGTTAAAAGTGCAGTAATTAGTTTTTTTTTAATTATACCTAAGTCCTCTTTTATTTTACTGGTTTAGCCATTGATTAGTAAGCAACGTAACAAAAAGTTTGTTGATTTTAACTACGGGTAAAAAACCGCCTAAGCGCACTCTTGGGTCTAAGTTTATGGCCGAAAAAATTATAATACCTAAGCCATCGATATATACTGTGTCTGGTCAAGGACTAAGCGATATTTAAGGCACTTATATTTCGACATTTTTTATATCAAAAAATACTATACACTCGGGTCCCACCCCCCTCAACTCAATATGGCAGCCATTTTGTTTTTTATGTATAGATATTCTCTTACGAAAAATTCATATCTCTCAAAGTTTTGATCCTAAGATAAAAATAGACTTATTAGAAAGGTAACATATTGCCTATTGTCAAAAAATACGAAATAATGTTTTACAATACCGGATTTAAAATAATTAAATGAAATATTTAAAAAAATTACAAAAAAATATGCAATTCGACCAATTATTGTAAATTATTGCATAAAAAGCGTAATGACTTTTATTATTTTTATTACTAGATCGATAGTTTTTTGCTAAGCTTAAAGCTCAGCACAAAATCTATCTATATATCTATTACTTTAAAAATTATTGTCGTTTGAATATAGCATATGCGCAAGCACAAAAGACGTTTGTTGGAATCCTGAACATAAAATTTAAAAAAAATCGGGTTATGCCCGAGTGTATCGTGTTTTTTTATAAAAAAAATGTTGAAATATAAGTACCTAAAATATCGCTAGTCCACACACTGTATATCGATGACCTAAGCGTAGGTTTTTTTACTTCCCGTTTGGTCCCGTGGTAATCAATTAATCGATTAGTCTATATAGATAGATCTATTGAGATATTACCTCAAACTTGCTAGTGCTACTGAAATTTACAATAGCACATATTCAGAACAAAAGATAACAACAAAAACAACTTTGAAGTCGGTTTTTGCTTGCTAAGTTAAAAAAAACCGACTTCAAAGTAATTTTTTCCGTTTTGAAAATGATCTTAATTTATTGGTAGCATTATCGAACTGCAACATGTTTTATGAGAGAATAAAATCGTGAAATCGCCGCTAAACAATTTTAGACAATTGTCTGTAAAAAATCTGGATATATGTATAGATTTGTATTATTTGATAATAATTAAGATTATTTAAAAACTAAAACAACCGACTTCCATGCCGTGCAAGTCAGTTTCAGTAGCGTAATTTGTAGCGTAGCGTAGTAGTAAGTTTGAGACATTTATTGTCATATCTCTGAAGATACTTTTCAGATCCAATGGGATCACTATGGAAATGTACTAATTAAAATACCAATTAAAAAAAGAATCTCTCGAATCGGTTCACAATTGACGGAGTATTCGCGTAACATTCATACAAAAAAAACATACAGACGAATCGAGTAATCCTCCTCAAAGTAAAAAGTAGTAAGCAATTAATTTATTTGTGCAAACTATTTGAAACTGTGCTGTGCAAGGTCGTTTACCCATAGTGTTGGGGCCTTAACTGTACGAGAGATATATAAATAAAAAACTGGCCAAGTGCAAGTCGGACTCGCACTCGTAGGGTTCCGTACCACACTACAGTATTTATAAGATTTATTATAAGATTTATTTATAAGATCTAGCAAAAAATACAACTATCATTTTTCGCCAGCAAATAATAATAATTATTAAACATTTTATTTCTTATCACGCCATCTAACGTCTAACAAAGGTGTTAGGAATTGACATTTCAATATAACGCCATCTATGGGACGTTTACCTAACTAAGCGTTCGTAGATGGCCTGAAATGCCGAAAAAAACACGTTTCTTGTATGGGGACCCTCTATTATTTTTGACATTATTCTGTTTTTACTATTTGTTGTGATATCGGCAACAGAAATACATCATCTGTGGAAATTTCAACTGTCTAACTATCACGGTTCATGAGATACAGCCTGGTGACAGACGGACAGACAGACAGACAGACAGACAGACAGACAGACAGACAGACAGACAGACAGACAGACAGACAGACGGACAGCGGAGTCTTAGTAATAGGGTCCCGTTTTACCCTTTGGGTACGGAACCCTAAAAAGTAAGATATATAACTGTTTACTTAAGTACGTGTTATAATTTGATGACACACGCCGCAGGCGCGTGCCGCGTGACGAGTGCGGTGTGTCGCCAGGCGCACTTGCGATTGGCAGAGGGGTGTGACGTCATCGGTGTCTCTATACAGGATGGGCTATTGTATAAATCTAACTTTTGATGATAATATTGTGTAATGGCTTTGACGATATCGTTTAAAATTTTATGAAGACTGATTCCAAATGCCGCGACGTTTTATTTTTTAACCAACTACACAAAAAACGACGATGTTCTCAATTTGTCAGTTTTTATTTACCTAAATGTTTGTTACTTCTGAACTCCGGCAAATCTGAACTGACTTTAATTTTTTTTTTGAGAGATTATGTCTCCCATTTGTTCCCATTCAAATTTTATCGAGATATGATAATTATCTCCGGATCTCCGGAGATATGGAGATAAACAATATAAGCAAGATACTTAGATGACATGATTATAACTAGCCAGTACTTTGACGTCGGTTGAAGTCAGTTTTTTCGTTTTGTATCGTAATACATTATTTTTGTTGTGTAGGTTTGCACCCAACTCTACTTTTTTTTAACCATCCGTTGGTTTTTAGGGTCTCATGGTTAGCGTCGATAGCGTCTTGTGTTTTTAGTGTCTATTATCTGTCTATATATCTGTGTATAGTATCTATTATATGATCTGTCTAGCACCACGTATGCATTCCTTTTTTGTTTTTTTTTAGTTTTTGTCAAGATGTCAAATATTTACATATTACCTGTAACTTGAGGATGGCTGAATAAATTATTTTTCTTATTTTTGTTCTTTCAGTTGTCTTTGAGCGCAACTATCTTGGCTGGTAAGCAATATGTGGTCAAAGACACCTTAGAATACTCTGACTCTCAAGGGCTGTGGGCTGCCGGAAAATCGTAATGATAACCTTACGGTTTTACCAAGAGAAGAAGACTCTTTGATGGTGGTAAGCTACTACTTGGTAGCATTGGCATCTGTAATACAGTTTTATTACTAGCTCAGGTGCCAAAAGTCTATAAAAAACACATTTATCAGGTACAAAAATTAAAAAGGCGTTAAAATTACATATATTCCTAGACCTAGTTAAGTTTTACTACTAAGATTAACAACTGTGTTTGTCTTTTCTTTTGTGACAATAAAGATATATACTGAAGTCAGGCGGAACATCGATATAATATACTACTACTAACAAACACTCGATTTCAATAAACAAAACAAAATATCTTTCGCACTAGATTAGAAATGTGGACGATCAAAATAATAAGCATGGAAACAGTTTGACTTTAGGTAGGAAATACTCCCAATAGAAGAAACACCAAGAAATTCTGTGTGGCAAGTGGTGTCACAGGTGGTCATGGTGGCGTGCTCACTCAGTCGCGCAGCGTTGTCAAGGTTACCGACACTAGGCTAACTTGGCTGACTTTTCAACCGACTTCGGAAAAGAAGAAGGTTCTTAATTCATCTGTATGTTTTTTTTTTTTTTTTTTTGTGTATGTTACGCGATTTCTCCGTCAATTGTGAACCGAATCGAATGATTCTTTTTTAATCGGTACGGTTTTTGAGGTGATCACATTGTAATTTCATCACGATATTATAACTATCTCCACAGATATGACGATAAACGTCTCAAACTTACTACTGAAATTAACTCGCGGGGCATGGAAGTCAGTTTTTTTAGGTTTTAAACTATCTTTATTATTAGTGTAAACTAACCAAATAAAGTCATATAATAAATAAAGTCCAACCGTTATTCAATAAAGATAACCGGCCAAGTGCATGTCGGGCCACGCGCAGTGTTGGGTTCCGTAGTAGTCCGTTATTCAATGCAAGTCTTTACCCGTTATAAACAAGCAACTAGGTACTGCGTCTTTGTCAGTTTAAAGGATTTATTCTAAGGATTTTGTATTTGAATTATCCAACACCCAAGTTCAACGACTATTTACTGCTAAACTAATAAAGTTATCTAAACCGGTATAGTTTTCTTTTAAAGTTCATGAAATGCACTATTATCACGATTTTTTCCAGATTTTTCAAGCTAGCAGTTTAGCTTTTAGAAGGGGGGGGGGACGCCCTACTGGAACAAAAATTTGCACTTTAAAGTTTAATATTTCGTAAACGGAGCATTCAATCGAAAAATGGTATTAGCAAACCTTAAGTCATTTTAAAATACCTATTCAACGATACCCCACACGATGGGACGTAATGTGAAAAAAAAATTCATCCCCACTTTTCATATAGGGGAGCTACCCTGAAAAAAAATATTTTTCAAAATTTTAATGAACACTTTGTCGGCGTAATTTATATTCATACCGCTACAAAATTACAGCTTTCTAGGATTAACGGTCTCTTAGCAAAACCTCGGACAGACAGACAGACGGACATGACGAAACTATAAGGGTTCCTTGTCCTGACTACGGAACCCTAATAAAGGGAAAAGAGGCAATAGCCTAATGGCTAAGGCGTCGGCCTGACGATCCAGAGATCGTAAGTTCGATCCCCACCTATTGCACTATTGACGTGAAACTACTCTAGAAACAAGCATTTTTAGCTTAGTTGGAGGGGTTTATTGTTAACAAGACTACAAGTAATGTGCAACCCACATTCCATAAAATAAAACCGGCTAAGTCGAGGCTTCCGTACCAACGTTGGTAGTTACAAATTAAGCTAGACCTCTAAATTGTATGAGCGCTCATATAACTCAGAGGCCTATTTTAATTGGCAAAACTATGTATGTATGGGGACACCCTTTAATTTTTATATTTTTTAATTTTTTGGAATTTTGTCTTTTTTTGTGCTGTAAGACCTTGCTTCTTGCCAAATTTTATGATTCTAGATCAACGGGAAGTACCCTATAGGTTTTCGACCCAAAACCTATAGGATACTTCCGGTTGACCTAGAATTGTCAATTTTGGTCAAAAGCAAGGTTTTACAGCACAAGTAAAGGAAAAATTCCGAAAAATAAAAAAAGTTGAAAATTTAGGTAAATTTTGGTACTTACAAGTTTTCGCGAAAATCTAAATTTGCCCATTTCATTTTATCATGTTGACTCAGAACCTTGATTTTTATACACCTAATAGGGACTATAGACTTCAGTATCTGATATAAATTTCAACTTGCTAGGTCGACCCGTTCTTGAGATAATCGGTGGTGGCACACGGACAGACAGACAGACACACGGACAGACGGACAACAAAGTGATCTTAAAAGGGTTCCTTTTTTTACCTTTTGTGGTATGGAACCCTAAAAAAAGAAGAATAAAGGGATGCTTTAATTTCTATCATTCGGCTGCGGGACTGTTGGTGGCGAGGCTAGGAGTGTCATCATACGCCTTGTGAAAACGGTTGCGCCTATGTGGAACGTTTTTTGGTTGCCATACATTACAACTTACCTACTGCGCCGTGCGATTTTAAGTCGCCAGTTTATCAGTCTTTTATCGGATACATTTTGGAGAGTGCTTTCCAATTTCACGAATTAATTCCACCGTCTCCCTTTTACCATCGTACTACCAGGTGCACAGAAATGCACCGTCGATACATGGTAGATATTCCATTTTGTCGCACAAAGCGCTTTGCAACCACGTTTATTATTCGCACAGCGAAGAATGGAATTCCCTGCCAGAGTCTGTGTTTTCTGTTAAGTACAATCCGGGGGTCTTCAAATTGCGACTGAACATGTATCTTCAAGGCAAGCATGCTACATCGTCGATCACATCTTCACTTACCATTAGGTGACATAAATGTCAAACGCTTGCTGTGTGCGAAGCACTAGTCTTAAATAGAGATATTTCGGAGGTAGTTTTATCGGAATCAAAGACGAAACCGGAAATTGAAATGTATTATAACGGAACTGAAATTGGAATCGAAACCGGACCGGAACCGAAATCGGAACCAGAGGTGAACCATGGAGTGTTGGAGACAAATGAGAACCAATGTTAAGGTCGGGTCAGATAACTGAATAAAACAATGCTATAATTATTCGGTATAACCTCCGCTTTAAATCAATCGGAACCGAAGCCGAAACCGGAGGTGTGAAATCAACCAAAAATTTCGTTATATTGGAACCGAATCCGGAACTCCGTAACATCTCTAGTCTTAAATATTTACACTAGGGTTGTAAATACAATAAAACACCTGTTCACATACCAATTTTATTAAAATCTTTTTGTTTTATACGAAGCTTGTATATCCACCTAGTTACATCGAATATCTAACTTGAATAATATACATGTACTTATTTTAAACATACAGTACATTATTTTTACACTCAATTATCTGAACACTCAGATGTTTAACGGTTTGCGTGTGTAAAAACTTACGTAAACGACAATTAAATTTAAATTTAAAACGAAATATTTTATTAGGCAACTTCCATACGACGACAGACTTGCTAAAGGCATTTTTGGCGCGCTAGATTAATATATGTAATTTCAATTTTTAGAAATGTTTAATTTTGAAATTTTGGTGTAGATGTGTTGTAACAAAGTGATAATCGTAACACTAGTGTATATTTTTTAAATTTGGTGATAGATAAGCTCTAAAATCTTATATTTTGTTATTGCGATAAATACAATTATCGACAACCCTAATTAAATAGAAATAAAATTTATTTTAAAAATAAAACATTTTGTTTTAAATAAATTAATATCCCTGTGGTATAAGATTATGATGATGTAAATAGAAGATTTGATTTAGTTCTTAGAATTATTATAACTTTAATATTTTTATCGAGAAAAAATATAATATTTTTTTTTTAATGTGAGGAACTAAATATTAAGATACGGGCAAACCGGCGTCCGACCCTGCTGCCGCTTGGTAGCAAACTGAGCGCGGAACTCGAGCATTTAGTATTACTGAACTTGAGTTCACTCGGGTGTTCGGCACGAATCTGTCTGCCTTTTATATGATAGTTTGAGGACGTATGTATAAATAATTTATTAGACACAATATATTGTTAAAATCATCATTTTTGTAATATTATATAAAGAATATTATAATTTTGTAAATATGAATCTGTTAAAAATATTTTTATTGCTTGCGATATGTGTCAAAACAACTACTGCTGATATTAAAATTGACTTTGAACCATTACATCGAATGTTTAATGTATTATTGTCAAATTATCTTCCATCCTATTATAATTTGTGATAATTAAATAAATAAATACTATAATTTCATTAAATATAAATACAATAAGAAAAAATATATCTAATATTTTGAATTTAATTTGGGTCTATCCTTAAGTGTATCTAAACTTATAGATTTACTTTTCAAACGGAAGCCCATAATTTAACATTTTATAATAATATATTTTAATATTTTTCAAACAAAAGAGAAATTAAATATCATTTATATCACATTTATCACATTTGCACTAAATAAAACGTTCAATTCAATTAAACCTGACCGTCAATTTAATTTAAGGATCTAGGGTTGTCTATTAAAAATTATTTATATTATTATTTAATAATAATATCGTCGCTCTATATAATGCATATTTCATAAGTTTATTTTATGAAGCAGTGACTAGAAAATATTAAAATATTAAGATTCTACCACAATTTTCTTATTGTATCATATGACTTGATACAAAATCTTTCGCATCCATTGCCAAGATTATTTGATTGTTAAAACAGTAATAAACAAACATGACATAAAATTATTTGAATAACAAGTAAATAAAACTTCTTAATCGTAAAAAAATTGAGCAGGCTCTTGCATATTAAAATTGAGACAAACAAAATTTTACATTGAAATAAAATGTTTACGACATGAAAAATAATAAAATTACCAATTTAAATAGTCTGCCACTTGGCAGTCTCTTGCCTGATCAAAAAATTCAGGAGCCTTTATTAAGAAATATTGCTCCTATTTCTCATATTTTTTTGTAACGTTTATGAACTTTGTTACAATTTTGGCTCATAACACCTTCAGTCAACCTTCACTAACTTGGAAGACTAACATAAACCATTATTTTTCTAACACCTCGTCCACAAACATATAAGGTTGTGGCACACATAATATCCCGGGGGTGAAGTGGCATTGCCTAAATTTTCTTGAATGATTTCTTTAGAGGACGTGATTTTTTTATTATGCATTCATAATCAAATTCGATACTGATTTTTGCATGCGTTACATCAGCATCGCTACATCGTATGTCAAAATGCAGTTTATTGAAATAAGGCAACCTCCGCTGTTTCAATAATAAATAGATGTGGTACAATACAATTCTAAAAGCGATGGCTGCTGTGTGCAATATATCGATGAAAACACACGGTTTTTGGATGATTGCAACGCATTAGTACCACCACTGGGTCACTATTGTCTATGAACACTTGCAATACCAAGTATCCATAGACAATAGTGACCGCTTGCCATTTGGCAGATATAAAATATACTATACAAAAAAGGTTATCGGGTTGTTTGTCGCTATATTTTATAAGGAAATATTGAGAATTCATAATAGCAACATTATTAAGGCCGTCTCGACGCCTTGAGTAAAAGTCATAATTGCATGTCATGCCGTCTTGAATTGAAGCCTGACAATAGGACCAATAGTTGACCAAAGAAGCGAAACGATACTGATGCTTTGCCGAGACGACATGTGTGCGACAATCTTTACTCTACAAACATTATTCTACATACAAATATTCATACACCGTGTATACGTACGGATACTATAATTTTTAATTTTTATTTTATTTTACAAAAACTGTGGACACAACCAAATTTTTACAGCTATTTTCATTTTTTTACTGTATTTTAAGACCTAACATATTTTTCTATAATCTTTCTAAAGTTTTCGTCATAAAAATATATTACGCTCTTAATTTATTATTAAAAAAAAAGTGAATTAATATTATTAAAAATCTTGTTGTTACGTCATCAAGAGGGTAATATATTTTTATTAGAATTATAATTCAAATCTATTAGGTAATTGGTTACATTTGTGGTTATTTTATAATTATATTCATGATTTTTTAAAATAAAATGACGTATAATGCAGTCAACCCTGCTTTCCGTATCGTAATATGGATATAAATAAATGTAAAACCAAAAATAATTTATTTTATTCAATCTGTTTAACATTTAAAATATCTTTGCAATATTTTTAATAAGCTTTTGTATACATTTCTAATAACAGAAACACAAAACGCAAACTCATTTCACATTTTATTGTTTCCGTTTTCTACTTACTTATATTTTATTTTTATTCTTTTAAGTCTGTCAAAATTTGATTGTCTAATCTGACTAGATAACTTTAGTGGCAACCCTAACGTCTGCTGCTGCAAACATTAAGTTTGCCACCAAAGCATTTTTGCCACCGATTTATATTATATGTATTTTTGGTGTTAAATTCAGAGTAATTTTAATATTGCATTTAATAGCAAATAAAATGTATTTCTAGTGGTAGGAGTTTTGGCTTATCAGTATTACCTAGCTGTTAGTGATTCAAACGTGACTTGGAAACAAACGTTTTTTGCTTTGAAAACAAAAGTATCCACGCGCAGTGCAGTGACAGCCCTATAGGCAATAGATTTTTTTTTTTAGATGAGCATTTTCAACAACTATTTACATTAAAAATGTACACAATAATGTTCAGAATTTGCATGATTTATGAAAAAGTGATTTCTTTTCATCTGCGCTTCTGATAGTACAAATGCTAGAAAATGTAAACAGAAATTGTATTTTGTCTAGAGGGACTGATCATAACATGCAAGTAAAACAACGCCACCTGCAAAAAATTGCATACATTTGGAAGCTTTATTTACCTGCGTGTGTTCTCATTTACGACATCATGACGTTTTAAAGTACTCAATAAAATTACAAATTATGTAAGTTAGAAGTGTTTTTTTTTTTGTTGAAATAGTATTAATTTGTGTAAAATAAACGACAAAACGCGAAATTTCATGCAAAATGTAGACTAATACCTTATTTTGGCTATTCAGAATTTGCTAACCACAGTCACCTTGCTTGTCCTGTAGCCTAATTTCATAATAAAAAGTAATGTAAATGTAAGGCAGATTGAATAAAATATAGTTATTTCAGCTATTATGTAACTCTGAATAAATTTTAACACAGTATCAATATTTTTTTGACAAAATACGATTATTTTAGTATTATCTAATGACATGTTCATTGATCAGCCCATTAACGACTATAGCTACATACAGCATCTTATTTATTGGTACATGAAATTGTTACAATGCGACGTGAACTTGTTACTATTTATATTTGTATTTATTATATTTATAGATATTTGCTACTGTAATGGAGTCTACACACAAAATTCAACTGTGTAAATTAACAAAATTATGCTGGTGGTAGGAGCGTATTATATCGATGTTACGCTAGACTTGCTAGCAAAAAGAATATTGCCATCATCATGGAGAAAATCTGTTGCTATTACCTTACGGTATTCCGGCAGCATCCAGCCGTTGAGAGTCAGACTATTCTAGGCCTAGCGTGGTCACTATCATCGACCACATTATCGTATACCACCAGGTGAGGTAGCGGTCAAACGCTAGCCTATAAGATAGACAAAAAAGTCCGGGTTGTCTAACCCGCCAGCAATAACCAAGTGCATTCTGAATGAAACTTTAAGACTTGCGAGTTACGGCACCTAAAATATGAGGAATACAAGAGGCAAGGGCAAGTCGATTTAAAAGTATTTTATCAGTTATATTTGTAATGCTGAGTTTACCTGTTTGTTTTTAAAGTATTGTATTTTAGTACAATAGGTATTTTATTTAATAATTAGTATTAAATTCGCTAGAAACTTTTATATGAACAAAAAATATGCTACCGTAATTAAAAATGCAAAATCTTAAAAGGATTTTTAATAGTGGTCGCATACATTTTTTTATGATTGATTTACGGCCTTCTATAAATAAATCGTGGGAAGCTAGAAATGAACCTTATTGTTTTAAAATAATCCGGGTGGCCTGAAGTGGCCCGATTTACGCCACCGTGCGATGGCACTGGTGTGCAAACCACCTTACAAGCAAACGTGCTAAAATATATGGCATGATTTGATTACAACAATTATGACTCTTCAGTATTTTTACAATGATTTGTAGGGTATTTGTTTGTCACAATAAAAATAGCTTAACCCAGCAACATTAGTTACATATAAATGAGGAGGTGAGGATCAAAAGCTTACATTTCCACTTAAAGTAATTTGTTAAAATCCAAATTACTACTTAGTAAACTGATAAAAGAATTTGTGGAACGAAACTCTAAAATTGTTTGCATTTCACTGAGGAATATAATATGCTGCTTTGATCAAAAATTCTTTGCAAAATGGTAGAGGTTTTATTTATTTATTTATTCTTTCGCACACAAAAAAACATTTGTACACGGAGGACTTAATGCAAAAATAGCATTTTCTACTAGTCATCCTGGAGGTGCAGAGAAAAATGATGGCGGCGCAGTGAAATATAAAAACAATACGAGGCGATTATTCCAGCAAAAATAATAAATAATATATTTATATATATCAATTAATAAATTAAATATACATTACATATACATACACATACTACATGAAATGAATGATAACTTATAAATAATATCAACAAGAACAAGTGCATACATATTAAATATTTTATAAATAGAAAGTGAATAATATCGAAGCAGCTATTTTACTGTGGGTAAATCATCTAAAAACAAGACTAAAAAATATGTGAATAATGTTTTTACATCTTTCTTCATGTTGATTTGGGTTTTTGACAGATATGCGGTAACTATATATACTACTATACGGTAACTGTGAGCGAGATAGAAACAAAGGTGGACAGAATTAATATCGCAAATAATACTAGGTGGTTTTGTGGTGGTTTTAAAAGAAACTCTTAAAATAGATTGCGTTTTACTGGGGGATATATGATGTTTTAATCAAAAATGTTTTGGAAAATAGTGAGTTTTATTATTTGGAGACGATATGGATACGATAAGAACAAAAACAACAAAAGTGTCAAGTGGATATGAGTTTTTGATCCTACCCCCTGATTCTCAATTATTCGAAAACCTATTCGGATTCGGAAGCTACATTTTTAACATTGATTATTATTAATACGTGAGCTATTTTTTCGCGGAAACCTTTCCAATTAGAATCACTGATTTTTTCGAATTGAAATGTCCTAAGTATACGATCGGAGCATTGTGAATTGCAAAGATCCAAGTCGAAGTAAAGGTAGTTTCCGAATCCGAATTTGCTTTCGAATGCTTGCGAATAACCTGCTGGTCTCCTCAAATTCCATCTGTACGGCGTGAGACGTCTCATCGTAAGTAAAAAATAAATAAACACTTTGACATTTGTATGTAAGTTAAAATTAAGTAACTTTTGTAACATTTTCATGTGTAATGGTGTTTACATTGATTTGATTATTTTAAGAGTATGGAGGACCCTGGTCCGTAAAGTCCTTGCTATCCTAGCTCTGGGGTCAGGACTATGTTATATATATATATATATACGCTTGTTGGATATACTATACATTACATATATGTATAACAAAGTTTAAAGTGGTGGAGTGTATATTTATAGTAATTTTTTGCCAGAAATGAACTTAAATTGTATTATTTTTGTTACGTCCTAGTCAAAGACAAATTATTGTTTACTACAGTATAAAAAGAAACATTTGCTTCGCAGTGAAAAATATAAAAAAAAAACGAATTAATTTAAAAATAAAAACAACAGTATTCACATAAGCCAATTTGTATTCACGCATTAAGGTACGGCCACACCGCAGCGTCCTGCGTGCGCGATCTAGGCGGCAATCAGATAGCGCAGTAGTATTTGTACCGACTGGTTCACACAAAACGCGATTTACGACGATTAGAAAACTATTGAAAATCGCGAAGGCGCACGAGAACGCAGGACGCCGCGGTGTGGTCGTTCTTTTAATTAAATCTATTTAAAACTACGTATTGTATTCCATAAATGTATCTAAGAAAATAGTTAGTATGAGGTTATGAAATAATTTAATGCATATAATATTTACTTTTTTAAATAAAAATTTTGTTCTCTATAAAATGATTAAAATAACAAAAAAAAAAAACAAAATAAAAAGTTTGGTACCAAAAGTAAGTAAGCACTCCACCACGATATTTATTTTACTATTTATTTTTTAAAAGTCACTTTTGTACGTATACACTGGCACATTCCACACACACAGAACGCCGGAAGCAGTTAGATGAGTGTTTCCTTCCCCCCCTTGAGGACTAGGTCGCGGAGGAGGGGGTTTTGATGCCCCCCCTCACTAGGGGGTTCTGCTTTCGGCTGCGCTGCCGGCGGATTCTCGTACTAGTTTTTCGACGTCAGTATTGTTACGAACTCTGTAATCAGAAAAATACATACATTGAGAATATTTCAATTTGTTTGTTGGATGTCTATTTAATTACATTTTATTCTATATGATATATTATAGTCTATTTAATTGCTTTAATTGTTTCAATGTACTTAAGTTTGTAAAATGTAATAAAAAAAAATGAAAAAAAAACCATAAAAGTCATTAGCCAAAAAAATCAAACTGCAGAAAGAAAAATAAACAGGCAAAGTGCAAGTCGGACTCGCACACGTAGGGTTCCGAGCCACACTACAGTATTTTATAAGATCGAGCAAAAAAATGCCACTATCATTTTTCGCCAGCAAAAAATAATAATTAATAAATATTTTATCAAAACAGAGTTGTGAGCCGCGTGCTTATTTATTATAACGCCATCTAACGATAACCTAAGTGAAAGTTAACACAAAGGTGTTAGGGATCGGCATTTCAATATAACGCCATCTATGGACGTTTACCTAAGCGTGAGCATAGATGGCGTTATATTGAAATGGCGAATTATTTCGGCATTTCAATTTTTTTTTTCAGCATTTCAAATTCGGGGGTGTTTATACACCCCCCTATAATTTTAAACTTTATTCTGTTTTTAGTATTTGTCGTTACATCGCGGCAACAGAAATACATCATCTGTGAAAATTTCAACCGTCTAACTATCACGATTGATGAGATACAGCCTGGAGACAGACAGATGGACAGACAGACAGACAGACAAACGGACAGCTGAGTCTTAGTAATAGGGTCCCGTTTAACCTTTTGGGTACGGAACCCTAAAAAGAGAAAGAAATAAAAATATACCTGTTAAAAAAATTGTTAATTATAATTACACAACAAACACTACACGACACACGTCTATTAAAAAAACACATCACACCAACTACACTGATCATCGATGGCAACAGAACAAAACCCGCTTTACAAATGTCTCCGTTCTAACTAACCTATTACGGTTAAGGAGATACAGCCTTGTGAAAGGCGGACAGACAGACGTACGGACGGACAGCGAAGTCTCAGTAACAGGGTTCCGTTGGTACCCCTTGGGTTCGTTTAGTCAAATAGAAATAAGCATGGAATCTGACATCAAAGATTGATTGAAATGGTGAGACAAAAAGTTAAAACGCTGGCTCCACCATAATATGGGATGATTAGCTAGAAAGAGAGAGAGATAGAGAGAGGGAGATAGAGATAGATATAATGAGAGAGGGAGAGAGAGAGAGATAAAGCATAGGATATTATACTGAACATTTCCGTTATTCAAAATTCTGCTTGACTGGCAATGGGATATATTTGTTTGTATTTTTATATATTTTAAGGCTAGCGTTCGACTATCTTGCCTGGTGGTAAGGGATGATGTGGTCGAAGATGGTGAACAAATTGCTAGGCCTCAACTAGGCCCTATCCTGACTCCCAAGGGCTGTTTGCTGCCGGAACATCGTTATGGCGGCAGATTTTCTCCTTGATAGTGGTAAGCTAATTTTTGGTAGCAAATCAGGCCTAACAATGAGTTCCTTACTACCTTACGCACAGCGAAGTAATGGAATTCCCTGCTAGTATCTGTGTTTCCTTCTAAGTACAATCCAGAGTCTTAAAATCGCGAGTGAACAGGTATCTTCTAGCTAGGCAAACGTGCTAGGTGAGATAGTGGTCAAACGCTTCCTTATCCATACGTCCATACTATATAATATAATATTATAAAAACGTTTGTAACTCTCTCTGTTTGTAACCTAATTACGCCTAAACGGACGATCCGATCTTCTTGAAATTTAACAAGGAGATACTTTATAGCATTACAATTAACATGGGCTACTATAAATTCTTGGTGTACGTAAAAAAAGTCGGGGGCCGGTCGACGAGGGCCCGGTGGCGTAATTGGGAGAACGGTCGGCTTTGATGCCGTGGTAGCGAGTTCAAACCGCCGAGCACCAATGGATTTTTCTATCGAAAAATGTATGTGCGCGTGCGAAAGTCGCGGGTATTAGCTATTAATATATTAATCCTAGCTGTTTATCAATCATATCATGATAGTTTTTACTGCTAAGGTTATGTTTACTTCGTACAAATTCTATAATTTGGTGATTATTATTAGCCCGCTTGTAACTCATAGCATCTCGGCAAAGACCCTAAAGGCCGAGTATTGGGTCAAATTGTAAACCAGCGCTGCGTGTGCAAGCAATTGTAAACGAAGCAGAAGCTGCATTTGATCCCGTAGCCTTTTTGTATCATATGATTTTTGTATACCTTCTCTTGTATGTTGTTTTTCTGGCAATAAATGATTCTTATTGTTTTTATTTTATGTATTAATTAAAAAAGGTAGCTTTGTAGCACTGACCATCGTAATTCACCATGCCATCACCGTCGAGGTCTGCTTCGCGGATCATGTCGTCAACTTCCTCCTCACTCAGCTTCTCCCCGAGATTTGTCATCACATGTCTCAGTTCCACTGAGGATATCAGACCGTCGTTGTTCTTGTCAAATACTCTGCAATATACAAGCGGGAGACGTTATTAAAAGTCAAAAGTCAAAGCATTTATTCAGCATATGGGCAAATTGAAAATCTGCACTTGCAAACCTCAAATAACATCGGCTATAGCCCAATGGATAATGTGTCAGACTAGCGATCGAAAGGTCGTGAGTTCAATCCCCATCAATTGCACTATTGACGTGAACCCACTTCAGACACAAGCATAAATAATATGTGCCATAGTGATTTAGCTTAGTTGGAGTGGTAAACAAGAAAAGTAGTAATGTGCAACCCACATTGCGAGTAAGCTTTAAAAAAAACTTTAAATCTATACTAATATTATAAAGAGAGAACATTTGTATTTTTGTATGTTTGTAATGATTTGGCTCAAAAACTACTGGAACGATTTAAAAAATTCTTTCACTAATATATAGAATGGACTTTCGAAATGAAAATAGGCTGTATACTATCCCGTTTAAATCAAAGGTACGTTCGTGGAGACTTAATTTGCAACCTAAGTCGACAAAAAAACGGTCGTAAAAACACGTTTCTTACGAACGCTGCTCAATTGAAAACAGATGGAAGAATATTTTCTATGAAAGAGTTGTACAACTTAATATGACCTACAAAAAAGTCCGCGACAGCATATGTCTATCTCTGAAGGTTGACTCACAGTAACCATTTTAATCTTTAATTTTTTGTTAAAAAATATTACTTAACTTCCAGGGCTATTTTCAAGTATATAGTATTAATCCTTATCCAAATAATTACGTTAATTAGCTTGGCCACATATTATAAATTAAAATTGTCATTTACAGTATACAATTCTAATGAAAACTCTAGAAGATATCACGGATTTCACATACACGCATCGCAAAATTAATAAAATATTTGCAGTGAAACCAAAGAATAGGTCATAGTTACTATGAAAATATTATTATAAGCTTAGCTTTTCTGTAGATCCCCACCGATCGCAATCAATTTGAAGTCAATATAGTATAATAATATGATCTATTGTATAAAATAATAATGATCTATATATATAATATAATATTTTAAACCACCGCGACTGATCTATGTATAATCTATGTATAATTGCGGGTGCACGTAATAGTACGGTTGGCAACCCTACATTAATCAGGGGAATTAAACATGTGTTTTAAGTGTGACGTGACGACGATTTTTCAAAATTCACCCCTTAAGGGGATGAAATTGGGGTTCAAAGTTTGTATGGAGTAACAAGAAAAGATAGTCTTTTCTATCCGAAACTTCACACAAGTGCTTCAGTACAAAAATAAGTAAATACGTGTTTCAGGTTTTTTTGAAATTCCACCCCTAAGAGGATGAAATTTGGTAACAAAGTGTGAAAATCAATATTTTTTCGGATTGCGCTAAAACTTGGCATGCAGATAATTATTACAACCTTAGTTACCTTTGAAAAAGGATTTTTCAAATTTCACCCCTGAAGGGGATAAAACGGAGGTTCAAAGTTTCTATGGAGAAACAAGATTAAATAGTCTTTTCTATTCGAAACATCACATTGCATGGTGGTAGGACACTATCTAGTGTCCGCCTGGCCAGCTACCACCCTCAAGTTAGAAAATCTGTCACCAAACATCTAATGTGTTCCGGCAGCTATCCTTGAGAGCCAGTTCCCATTCTAGGCCTAGCGTGCTTACCATCTTCGACCGCATCATCACTTACCAACAGGTGAGATAGTGGTCAAACGCTAGCCTATAACGTATTAAAAAAAAAAAAAAAAAAAAAAAATCACACAAGTTCTTCAGGACATAAATAAATAAACACGTGTTTTAGGTTTTTTCGATATTCTACCCCTAAGAGGGTGAAATGGGGTAACAAAGTCTGAAAATCAATATTGTTTTGGATTGCGTTGAAATTTGGCATACAGGTGGTTATTATGACGTTAGTATCAGCTAAGAAAGGATTTTCTAAAATTCACTCCTTAAAGGGATGAAACGGGGGTTCAAAGTTTCTATGGATAAACAACATTAGATAGCCTTTTTTATTCGAAACTTCACACAAGTGCTTGAGTATATAAATAAGTAAATACATGTTTTAGGCTTTTTAGAAATTCCATCCCTAAGAGCACCGATATGGTAACAAAGTGTGAAAATCAATATTGTTTCAGATTACGCTGAAATTTGGCATGCAGATAGTTATTACGACGTTAGTTTCCTCTGAGAAAGAATTTTCCAAAATTCACCCCTGAAGGGCATGAAACGGGGGTTCAAAGGTTGTATGGAAAAACAAGATTAGATAGTCTTTTATATTCGAAACTTAACACAAGTGCTTCAGTAAAAAAATAAGTAAATACGTGTTTCAGGTTTTTTTGAAATTATACCCATAAGAGGGTGAAATGGGGTAACAAAATGTGATAATCAACATTGTTTCGGATTGCGCTGAAATTTGGCATGCAGATTGTTATTACGACGTAAGTTCCCTCTGAGAAAGGATTTTCCAAAATTCACCCATGAAGGGGATGAAACGGGGGTTCAAAGTTTTAATGGAGAAACAAGATTAGATAGTCTTTTATATTCGAAATTTAACACAAGTACTTAAGATAAGTAAATACGTGTTTCAGGCTCTTTCGAAATTCCAACCCTAAACGAGTGAAGTGGGGTAACAAAGTCTGATATGACGATAAACGTCTCAAACTTGCTACTGAAATTGACTAGCGGGGCATTGAAGTCAGTTGTTTTAGTTTTTAAACTATCTTAATTATTGGTAAATTTATGATTCCACGAAAACCCATGATTCATGAATGCACATAAAACTTTCATTGTTAGGTATATAGCTAGGATTAGAACCAACGACCCTCGGGTCAGAATTAGGGTAACTATCCTTTACTCCAAAAGGCCGTCTAATATCACTACGTAAGTATTATAAAACAATGTCCATCACTGCGTCTATCTGTCTGTTCGCAATAATCTCAATAGCTTCTGAACGGATTATCATGCGGTTTTCACCAAAAGCCAGAGTGTTTATGAGGAAGGTTTAGGTCTTAGGTGCTCGTTAAGGTGTTGTGTAAATTGGTTGACATATGACGATGATTGTTAAATATGTTAATATTTTATATTCGATGCAACAAACTGATGCAAATTTTGTAGGCATATATGTTCAAGCCGGAGCGGGCTGCTAGTATATCATATAAATATTAATTATTCTATATATAAAAAAGCATAACTTATAAATATATAATCCAAAACAATTTTTTTATAAAGTTACTTTTTTTTAATGAAACGAAAATTAAGTAATGAGCTATTCAGGTTTCACCACCTTCACCCTCAAGTCGTATTTCACACTTTAAACAAAAGTAATTCCCCTGATTAATGTAGGGTTGCCAACCTTACTACAACGTGCACTCCTTATCCGTACTCCAGAGAATTTCTATCCATAAAATTGTGAAATAAAGCAACACAATAAAGAAATAAAACTCAAACTAACCGCAGTACAAATCTTATTATGATTCTCCGAATTACTTGGATATTGGTCAAAATATTCGTCCAATTACAAATCTGCGTGGCATTTCACAAACATCCGAAAACCAATTCAAACATCAATTGCTTCCATCGACTTGGATTTTTGCCATTCACAATGCTCCGGTTAGATTATTTGCCCTAAATTAAAATACTGCTACTGTAACCTGCCCAATTCTAAGACCATGCTCAATGTTTAAATTTTAGAAAATTATTATTTTATGTAACTTAACTTACTTAAAAGCTTCTCTTAGTTCATGTTCACCATCAGCCCCCTTCATCTTTTGTGACATCATTTGGAGGAACTCGTTGAACTCGATGGTGCCGTTGCCATTCGCGTCTACTTCTTTCATCATCTGTCTTAGTTCAGCCTCTGGAAGTAGATGAATTTTCTTTTATTTCAAGGTCGACACAGATGGAGAGATAAACAACATTTAATTTAACATCTTACATTAAAATTTTTAAATTAATTTACAAACAAACAGATGTACTTTGTATTATTGTTTTTTTTTTGTATTTGTATTTATTGTTTTTGTATTTATTGTTAATGTGAAATATGAAGTTTGTATATTTGTTAGTAAATCACGTAACAACGGAAAAATCAGTTACTCGTCGGCTGTTCCAATAGTTAGAATTTGAAAAAGTTTATTTCAAGCTGGTTCACCCAGGTTATTCGAGTGAACCAGCTTTACCATGGGAAATAACAAATCACATGGAGCTAAATCTGGGCTGTACGAAAAATAGTTCATGATTTTAGCAGCTGTGGGAGCGGGTCTTTGAGTATATACTCAAAGGAGCGGGTGCATTATCGAGGTGAAAAAAAACTGCCACGGTCCTCCTTGGTCGCATGCTATTCAACTTCCCCAAAAGCCTGAAGCAGTCAAACTACTTTTTTACTTATTTTCTAAAGCAGCTACAATACTAATAAATGCGTGAGACATACGACTAAAAATCCTGAGCAAAATAATATAACAACAAACATACTTTGCGATATGCAATTTTCAACGTGAGGAGTAAAAAGGTTATAATTAAGATAGTTTTAAAACTAAAACAACCGACTTCAATGCCCCGCGAGTCAATTTCAGTAGCATGTTTGAGACGTTTATCTTCATATCTCTGGAGATACTTATCAGATCTCGATGAAATTACAATGGGATCACCTCGGAAACGTACCCTACCGATTACAAAAAGAATCATTCGTTCGGTTCACAATTGACGGAGTAATCGCGTAACATACACATAAAAAAAAAGAAAAAAAACATATAGATGAATTGAGAACCTCCTTCTTTTTAGAAGTCGGTTGAAAAGGTAAGGTTATTTTATACTACACTCAAAAGCAAAACACTTTAGTCATTCAAAACTGTTTGACAAAGTTTACATAGCGGAATTGTTTCTCAAAATTGTTTTAACTACCACAAATGCACACTGAGTAAAGATGATATATAATTTCATTTGTCAGCTCCCATATGAAAGGTACGGTCCGGTCCGGTTGTGAGTTCGTGCAACCGTGTGATTAAACGTGAAGGTATCCCAGCAATTTTATACGGTACGGTTTTATTCACCTTTGTACCTAAGACTTTACAGTGTGAGGTATTAAATAAATAAAAAATAATTAGTATTGTAAAACTTACAAAGAAGTAAAGTTTATACCTGTTTGTACCTGTTTCTACGTTTTGATGTGACACGTAATATTTAAAACTATACATCTGATAAAAAAAAAAAACTAGATAAATTCAGAACGGATTTTCAGGGTGGACGATTTATATCCTTTTTAAAGAGCTTGACTAATCGATATTTTTATAATAACACAATAAAAAATATAGTTTACAGTAATTACTTCGCTATATATCTAACTCAAATCAATAATTTCTTTTCTATATCTTATAGGCTAGTTTCTGACGACTATGGCGCCTGGTGGGAAATAATGATGTGGTCGAAGACGGATGCTAGGACTAGAATACTCATACTCTCAAGGGTTATATACTGCCGGAACACCGTAAGGTTATGGCGGCAGATTTTTACCGTTATGCTACTTTTTGGTAGCAAATCAAGCAGGACAGTCAAGCCATCTATTATTTATGCCAACGAGGTTCTCAAATATATCCATATGCATGTTCTAAAAATTATTTATAAAAAACTTCTTAAAAACAACGCTTTGCTAAACGCAACGACCTTGGAACGAGACGAAAAACAAAGCGATATGTTAGGTTCCATTTTACTGTAACAAATTGCGGAACCCAAAAAAAGTAGCTGTCGGACTATACATTTCACTTGTTCGTTTTCAAACGTTACCGTAATGAACTGTCTGCGTGCGAGGTACCCCTTATTTATGGCCGTATTACCCTGAATATTTGCGAAAATGCGCAGCTCTGCGCTGTTTTGCTAGATTGCCAAGTAAATTGTGTTAATATGACTGTGATAAGTTTATTTCTTGCTGTCCGACTTCAAATTGTTTATTTTTCATTGCATGATGATAAACAATTACAATAGCGGCAATAGCCTAATGGCTAAGCCGTCGGCCTGACGATCGAAAGGTTGTAAGTCGAGCCCCACCCATTACACTATTGAAATGAACCAAAGACATTACAGCAGCATTTGCTGTATGTTTTTGACATGAACCCACTCCAGACACAAGCCATTTAGGGGTTGAAGAGGTTAACAAGACTATACTAGTAATGTGCAACCCACATTGCTTGTGCAACTCGACCATCTTACTTGTCTTGTCGACATAATACAATTTCTGTCAGCGTACAGTGCCACAAGTATAACTTGGCGGTGGTGGTTTTTGGAACTAATTCTTTTAATTGAAACTGTGAGTTTGACGTTTGAGAGATTACCGCGACATTATTGTTGATAAATCTGCTACATTAAAATAGTTCAATAATGCCAAAAGTAATTAAAAGTGGTTTAAGAAAAACTGTTATCAAAGTACAAAGTAAAAGCACAGTGGCGCACAGGCACGCCAAGTTATACTTGCCGGACTGTACACGTCAATCGCTACCACAAGTGCTTGTGTTGAAATTGGAGATAGAAGTAAAACTAGGAGCTGTACAATCCACATTTGGCCAAATAGTGCAATGGAGGCTATCCCATGTGGCTTAACCGCTAGAAAGGCTAGTGTGCTGTAAGGTCCACGAAATGTCAATGTCAATTTTAGGTTAGGATTGATACCAAACTGGCATGATGATATAACAAGAATTTGGTCATTTCATTATAATAAGGACCATATTACTAAGTGACACCATCTTCTCTGCGAATAAACAAACAGTAGCCCCCAGGTTTTTTTCATATCTGATAGCCCAATGATATATATCTGATTGACCAATATCTCGCCTCGTTGTTAGCTTATGGTGTAATCTAAGATGGTGGACACGCTAGGCCTAGAATCGTCTGACTCTCAAGGGATTTGTGCTGCCGGAATCACAGAAGCGATACTAGTCCACTGGAATACCGCAAGGTTATGGCAGCAGATTATTCTCAGGTGGAATATCGATATGATGCTTCTACCACTTGTCTGATACTGGTCTTTGAAAATTGGTAGGCCATTGCTCTTAGCGACCAAATATTAATTATTAAAAGGTAGATAATTCAATTATACAATTAAAATAAAGCCGTTCCATTCACTTAACTGAAATTATTGTAATTATAATATGATAGCAATTTAGTTATCTGATCTATAAAGTTATATTGTCTAAAATTGGTTTGATTTATAATTATGAACTGAGTTTATTGTTTGTTTGGCCTTAGTGTACCAATTAACATAACAATTTTATTCATTGTAAATAAATGAATCACAGGCCTCTCGGATTACACTAATGAAGTGTATACTTAACTTACATTTTACAATGCAGGCCAAGCAAATACTATAATTTTAGATTGTTTTAACGCAGCAAATGCCGTGCTAGTCATTTTCAGAACCATAAGGCGATACACACAGTGCCCCGCGCCACGCTGCGGGGTGCGTGGCGGCGGAGCCACGCGTCTCCGTGCGTGAGTGCAGATCTGCGTCCGCATGCAGATTTTGACGTGACACTTATATTTTCTTCGTAGGTGACAACGTCTAATAACGCGTTACATTACAAACATCAAAACAAAGATTCCAACGAATCGAGAACCTCGTCCTTTTTCGAAGTCGGTAAAAAAATGACAAATTGTTATGTTTGAACGGCGCTAGTAATACATACTCGTATGTAAATGATTTTTTCGGACTCATTTTTTTATAATTCGTAGAAGATTATTTCATAACGCGGGCAAAGCACATAGAGCACATCTAGTAACTAATAATATAATAATTGTAATCGACCGAGCGAAGCGTCTCAGTTTCAAAATTGGCAAAAAATGCTTTTGTCCGGATGTGAGTCAGTATGTTACGGTCTTGCCGACAAGTCGCATTTTTCAACCAATTTTGACGAAAATAACAAGTTCCTTGATTGGGGGAAAATAAAGGAGAATGGGGAGAAGTTTTCTGTAACGTTATTTATCGACGGTTTACAGTTAAATTGGAGATGCACACTAAGGACTTAATTTGAAAGTGAAAGTAAAAAAGTTTATAAATGACACTTAGGTATTATAAAAAGATACAAAATAAAAGTACAAAAACTTAAGATTTATGCGTCATCATCTTTGACAAAAGTGTCACTAATCGGCCCCACCTCAGGATAACTGTTGGTCTAATGACCAACGCTGGTCTTCCGGTGATGCCGGTCGAAAACGTCACGTTACAGGCTAACAGGTAACAGTAATAACATACATACAGGCTACAGGTACAGGTACATAAAACAGTAAAAAAATAATATGAAATAGACATTTTACAAAAGATGTTGCAAAAAAATTCAAAAACAGGGAGTGGAGGGCGAAGTTTGCTGTAGCGCTAATTTATCTACAGATTGAAATCTTACGAACGGATTTTAATTAAATTTGAGAGGCACACTAAGGCCTTCATTCTACTACAGGCGAGTTGTGATTCCACATAAAGATGTGGCAAAAGAAATCCAAAAAAGGAGATTAGAGGGGGAAAGGCGGTGAAGTTTTCTGTAGCGTTAAAGTGCGTACAGACTATTTAACGTAACATGCAATCACATTGTTATGTAATAAGTTTCAGATAATGTGAACACGGAATGTTATAAAACTTGTTATAATATCATGTTTTATAACATTCCGAGTCCACATTATCTGAAACATCTTTCAATGTTATAACATATTATGCTTATAACATGTTATGTTATATGGTAAGATTTCATTTTTTATTTTTATCGGATTGTTTTACCTACCTACACCAATCTGACTTCGCAATCCTCTTAGCATTTACAAGACAAACCCGTAGACACCAGATTCAGACTCCTAGGACCAAGGGAACGCAAGTAATCGCTAAAACTTAAATCCCTATTTTTTATCCGACTGCGAAAGGAGGCTTATGTTTTTCGAGTATGTATGCATATTGCTTTGGCACGCCCTAAAGCCTAAATGGCTTGTCGTATTTTTATGAGAGTGGTGCTAATAGATTCGTCTTAGTTGTGAGAGTGACAAAGAGTACACCAAAATAAAAAAAAATAAAAAATTAGGGATTTTTGGTGCCACAAAGTAATCTCAAAATAACGAGATGAACATTGCGGTTCGACTATTCGGAAGGAAAAACCACGCACGCGTTGAAATCTTTTCTATCGCAAATTTTCAAATTGGGATTAGCAAAACAATATGTTTTATTGGAGTTTGGAATAGTTTAATCACTTAATTTTTATCACGCAGTCGGGTTTTTGTTCCTAAAATAATTCACTTGTTAGTAAAAGCCAAAACTCTGAAATAGCTTTGTTAAGCCATTACTAAGCCAAAGGGGGAAGTTTCGGTTATTCGATGGTTACCTATAAGGGCACGCGAGTTACGTTGTAACTATTATATAATCTGTGACGCGAGGACTACTGTTCTCACAGAACTACTAGTAGTAGTAGTAAGTAGGTATATTCAAATTAGTCTACAGGATAAAACAAGCAGTCTTCAGATAGTTTGATAGTCTTTCCAGATGATAATGTAAATAATTTACTGCATATTCATTTATTCATTCGTTTTCACTATACTATGTAAACGTTTTCTGTTCACTATTGTATTATTCATGGGTCTATCTATGAAAATGCAAAGAGCTTTTAATATTCAATTTAATTATAATCACTACGTAGCTAAAGCGTGCTTAACACCAGTGGTATTTCGAATATGGTTTGGCTGTACCGCGAGATTTGGTTTCCTATCAAACCATGTCATAGAATAATGCATAGTATAAGAGACATGGTTAGTACCATGGTTCTTCGGCATACGCTCACCGTATAAAGTATTATCCCGAGGCGAGGCGCTTTATTGACGAAGTAATTCGCCAGAGAACTAAAGTTATCGACATAGCTTAACGGATTAGTAAGTTGAAGTGGCAGTGGGCTGGTCATATCTGCCGCAGAACTGATAACCGTTGGGGTAGACTTGTCCTAGAATGAAAACCGCGAATCGGCAAACGTAGTGTAGGACGTCCTGTGACCAGGTGGAGTGACGACATACGCAAAGCGGTGAGCAGTGATTGGAAAAGAAGAGCCGAAGATCGGGCTCAGTGGCGCATCTTGGGAGAGGCCTACGTCCAGCAGTGGACTGACACTGGCTGATGATGATGATGATGATGAGGCGATTGCGTTACGTATGTACGCGCATTATCCCTAAGGCCCGCTTGCGGAGACCAATTTATAATCCAAGCAATACACAAGAATGACGCAAATCGACATGTCCACGCGAGAAATAGAAAAAAAAACATTGCAATCACTCATACATAACTCGATCGTAGATATTGCATAACTCTGGATTATAAAATGATAAATTTGCAAGCGGGCCTAAATCACCTTAACAGATGAACAGATAATACTAACAATTTACACAAATCTGAAAATACTCTTAACGCTGCTAATTACGAAGCGGTATTAATGCAGCTGCCAAAATGTCGACCTCTTGCAAACGTTTACTATAAATAGATAAGATAATTACACTTTGTGTAAAACAGTCGTAAGAATCAAATGTCGAAAATCTCTTTAAATTTTCTGTTTGATCTACTTGATGCGGGCTACAGTTTTTGTACTCATCTTGTAAGAAGTATTCCGTTAAAACAATAAAACTGGCCAAGTGAGAGTCAGACCTTTGTCTCGCACACGGAGGGTTCCGAACCGCAGTGTAATAATATATTTACTATAATATTATATTATACTAGCTGTACCCGCGACTTCGTTCGCGATTCCTACAAAAACTTAACAAAACCTTAACGTTAGTGGGCTACAATTAATTTTTTATTCGTCTCATTAAGGTTCTAATCAATGCCTTACATTATGATTAGGTCAAGAGAAGCTATATCTGCTACGCTGTATTTTATTTTTATGAAACAATTCATGTCTTAATTTAAATAATCCACACTAACCATCAATATATGGGCACTCTGTTGCATTGCCCAGTTTTGTAGATAGGGTTACAATTTTAATGACAATGTATTTTAAATGGAATACTTAAACAATGTTTAATTGCATATACTATTACATAATATATTGTCGAACGAAAATTTGGAAAATATTGTACTTTGGTATGTAGATACAACGTCGTTATAATGTATCAAGCCGCACAAAAATCCAGCCTCATAGAGAAGCGCTCGTCCAACGTTTGATCTTCTTCATTTAAAGAAATACCTATAACGACAACTAACCGCCTTGATATTCTCGGCATCGCATTAAGCATCAACTCTTAATTTTACTTTTATATCACTACATAATATTTAAACAAAGTCCCCTGCCGCGTCTGTCTGTCAGTTTGCGATAAACTACAGAATTTGCGGTTTTCACCAATAGATAGAGTGATGCATGAGGAAGGTTTATATGTATAATTCGTTAAGGTTTTATGTAAAGATTAATTCATACTCGACGCCACAAAGTGATGCAAACAGATACAGGCATATATGCTCTACCCAGGCATATGTGCGAAGCTGGGGCTGGTCGCTAGTTGAATTTAAAGTTTAGTCAGCCACTTGGTGTTTTGACTAAAGTTAGACAATATTTCACCCGGGACAGCAGTTTAATCTATATCAAAGCGATGGTTGACGGTTATAAAAAAAACCAGCTAAGGAGATGCTTAAAACTATTGATAGCAGAGTCGAAAAACTCATCAACGACGACTCCAATAAACTCGACAACCGGGCATAGGCTTATTAAAAACGTTCATATATAACCTTTAATAAAAGGCACCTTTCAATTTCAGCCGGCTTTTCACATCATTCGAAAAAAAATTCGGATTCAGGAACTACCTCCCCTTCGAGTTAGATCTTTGCAATTCACAATTATCGGAACGGAGATACTTGCATTTCAATTCGTTAAATCTTAATTATAAAAAATTTTAAATGACACTTTCAATGAATTTGAATGTATCCGATTAAAATTAGAGTACGGAGAGTACTCATAGATACATTTTTGACCATCTTCATAATAAAAGTTAACACACTCTTTTTTTGTACATTATTATTATGATGATTTTATAGCACGAAATAGTAAGTTACTTTCTTGTTTGTCTGTCGGTCATTCCAGGTGTAATCTGATGACTTAAATTTCAAAAACTTTCCAATTAGTTATCCAGCTGAAAGTTTCAGGGAAGCTAAAATATCGATGAAAATGCATTCTATAGCGTGGTTTTTAGATCAATTTTAACCGACATTTATTGCTTTGTCTAAAGCATGTTTTAAGTTTTTCGGGTATTTATCTAAAGAGAGTGAACTTAACCAATAGAAATTCTTAACTGGCTAAGTGCAAGTCAGACTCGCACTCGTAGGGTTCCGTAACATAAGCGTTTTTATGAAAAACAAATATATATTTGCGGTTCGGAAATTGTGCTATATCTCAAAAACTACTGACTTCTAACCAACTTTCGGTTAAAGTTTTATTGAGATTTACAGGATATTTTTTTTTATTTTTCACTTTTTATACATACATTTTACCACTTTAGAAGTGTAAAACTTTCAAACGAATGACTTTAAAAAAAATTGTTTTAAAAACCTCAATGTAATTTTCAACGACCTATCCAAAAACATACCGCACGTAAAGGTTTGTTTTTTTTTTTTTAGTTTCTGTTCCCATTTATTTTTATTAATTTTTTTATAAAACTCGTAAAACTGTTCATAGAATACATCTACCTACCAAGTTTTAACTGTGTAGTCTTAAAAGTTTCGGAATAAAATGACTGTGACATACGGCCGGACAGACGGACGGACAGACATGAAGAATCTAAAATGGTACGAAACCGCCCAACATTTCTACCTAATAGAACTACGCCAGCGATACGAATTCAGAAGCTGGGAAACCCGACGATCCTGTAATATGTGCAGTTATAATGTGTAATGTAAAGTAAAACATCGACTGGCATAGCAATTCGTCATCTACATCTCATGTTTCAAATGGAAACCTAATTCGGTTATCTTACTTAACTTCGCTTAGCTCTCAGACATAGTTGGCTTTGAGTAACCCAAAGATAGTTGGGCGCTAGCTTCGTTTCGCTTATATTCCAATATTGAGGCCTGTGTTTAATCCATCATCGGCAGAAGAACGATCGAGTGTCGTTTGCCGAACTCAGCTGATCTCCTTAAACTTAAGATAACAAAAAAAGTGCGTATACCACCATCATCCGAATATCTTTCTCAAAGATTTATTACTTTATTATTGTTATTTCTTGAGAGCGAATCGATTAGCGACATGCTTTTATTCGATTGATGGCTGGTTCGTGCGAGACACAACTCAAACCACCTTTTGCCACACGTAGTAGGAACATTATATCGATGTTCCGCCTGACTTGTTGACATAAAATAGCTTTTTACCATCAAGGAGAACATCTGCCGGCGTATCCTTACGGTGTCCAGCAACAAAAATAATTTGGTATTCAGGATCATTTTAGGCCTAGCGGATTCACTATCTTCGATGACATCATCGCTTAGCACCAGGCGAGATAGTAGTCAAACGCTAAGCATATCAGCAGGGTTATTCTCAATCATTCGAAAGCAAATTTGAATTCGGAAACTGTCTTTACTTCGACTTGGATCTTTGCAATCGGTTAATGTTGATATTTCAATTAGAAAAAAATCAGTGATTTATTGGAAAGGTTTCCGCGCAAAACAGCTCAGGGATCAAAAAAATAATAAAATTAAAAATGAAGCTTCAGAATCCGAATATGTTTTCGAATGATTGAGAATAAGCGCAAAATAACTAACAAATAACTACAAAAACATTACATTTTCAACAAAATTTCTCACGTGTTGAGATTCGAACCTACAGCCCTTGCTTTTTAAAGCAAGCTCTGTTCCACCTGATCCAATCATTTACATATGCAATGTAGCGAATTTAAGAATAACAGTGCAAATCTGCACGTATAATTACGGAACCAGGAACGATTCCCGTATCCTGTTTTTCATGAAAACTTTGTTCTACATATACATTTGATCTACATTTGATGATATACATTTGAATATATTGCATATCATTTACATAAAAATATCCTGTTTTTCCCGTGTCCCACCAAAACCTTTATGTTTTTCAGGATAACCAATATTCTAAATGTTATTCTATAGTATAAGCTATGCTCACTTTAAGTTTCATTAAAATCCGTCCAGTAGTTTCGGCGTGATGATTTTTCAAACAGACATACATACAGCCAAAATTATATTTTCGGCATCTGTAGCGTTCATAATGCATCCCCTAATTAAAATTTCAAAAAAGTATTTAATGTACAGTTTTCGCTTAGTTCCTGTTTTATTATAGTATAGATTACGTGTCAATACCAAACATGCTTATTAACTACAACACCATCTAACAAATATCTAGCGAACTTCTAACACCAACTAAGTAAACGTTAACACAAAGGTAGGTAATTAATATTATTTATTAATAAGTTAAATCGTTCATAGATGGCGCTACAGTAAAAACACGTTTTTTGTATGGGGACACCCTTTTATTTTTAACTTTGTTCTCTTTTTAGTATTTGTTGTTATAGCGGCAACAGAAATACATCATCTGTGAAAATTTCAACCGTCTAACTATCACGGTTCATGAGATACAGCCTGGTGACAGACGGACAGACAGATAGACAGACAGACAGACAGACAGATAGACGGACAGCGGAGTCTCAGTAATTGGGTTCCGTTGGTACCCTTTGGGTTCGTAACCCTAAAAAAAGAATTTTCCACATCGATGGTAGGTAAAAGCATATTATATCGATGGTCCGCCTAACTTGCTACCAAATAATTAAGTTAGTTTAAAACTAAAACAACCGACTTCCATGCCCCACGAGTCAGTTTCAGCAGCAACTTTGAGACGTTTTTGTCATATCTCTGGAGATACTTATCAGATCTTGATGAAATTACATTGAGACCATCTTGGAAATGTACCCTACCGTTTAAAAAAATAATAATCATTTCAATCGGTTCACAATTGACGGAGTAATCCGGTAACATACATACAACAAAAAGATACCTACAGATGAATTAAAAACCTACTTCTTTTTGGAAGTCGTTTGAAAATAGCTTATCAACATCATGGAGAAAAATCTGTCACCATATCTTTATGATGTATCATTACGGTGTAACCTTACGATGTACCAGCTCACAGCCCTTGCGAGTCTGAGTATTCTAGGCCTAGCGTGTTCACCTTCTTCGACTACATCCATATCACTAGGCGAGACAATGGTCAAACGCTAGCCTATAAGATATTAAAAAAAACTTACCAATAGCATAAATCTTGAGCTCAGTTCTGTGTCATGGAAGTCTTTATATAATTCCTTCGATAGATAGGAACATGCCAATAGTAAATAGCCTTTTTATTTATTCGTAGGTGATAACAAAGGATTTACTTTGTCCTACCAGTGAATGAAAGTTGAAGGAAAATTATGATGATTAAAGATTTAAATAGTATTACCTGTAGGTCTCTGTCCTAGTGATTTCATCATGTAAGCCAGTTCCGCGTAGTCAATGGTCCCGTCTTCATCTTTATCAAATAACATGAAGGCTTCTTTGAACTCTGAAATTTATTGTTGAACACATATTATTAGACAGCAAGTATTTTAAACCGACTTCACAAAATAATTTGAGATCGTTCACAAAACGAAAAAAAACCGACTTCACATGCCGCGATAGTCAAAATAGCCAGTAGTATCATGTCGTCAAGATATACAAATGCATATGTCATCAAGGTATGCAATGAGTTTGAGATGTTTATCTCCATATCTCCGGAAATAATTGTCATACGTCGATAAAATTTAAATGGGACCAACAGTCAAATTGAGAACCTCCTCTTTTAACCGACATCCCAAAAAGAAGGAGGTTCTCAATTCAACTTTTTTTTATGTTTGTTACCTCAGAACTCTGTCTAATCTTATCCGATTTAAAAAAATTTTCTTTTGTTTGAGAGATTATGCCTGCCGTTTGGTCCCATTCAAATTTTATCGAGATCTGATAATCATCTCCGGAGATATGAGGATAAACAGTATAAACGAATTTGATACCTCGATGACATGATTATGACTATTGGATGTTTTCACTATCGCGACATGTGAAGTGGTTTTTTAGGGTTCCGTACCCAAAGGGTAAAACGGGACCCTATTACTAAGACTCCGCTGTCCGTCTGTCTGTCTGTCTGTCTGTCTGTCTGTCTGTCTGTCTGTCTGTCTGTCCGTCTGTCACCAGGCTGTATCTCATGAACCGTGATAGTTGGACAGTCGAAATTTTCACAAATGATGTATTTCTGTTGCCGCTATAACAACAAATACTAAAAACAGAATAAAGTAAAAAATAATAGAGGGTTCCCATACAAGAAACGTGTTTTTTTCGGCATTTCACGCCATCTATATACGCTTAGTTAGGTAAACGTCCCATAGATGGCGTTATATTGAAAGGTCGATCCCTAACACCTTTATTAGACGTTAGATGGCGTTATAAGAAATAAAATGTATATTAATTATTATTTTTTGCTGGCGAAAAAGGATAGTGGTATTTTTTGCTCGATCTTCTGAAATACTGTAGTGTGGTACGGAACCCTACGAGTGCGAATCCGACTTGCACTTGGCCAGTTTATTTTTTAAATTTTGTCCGATCATAAATGATCAAATATTAGAAATTTAGTTACTAGAGGGACAACACATCCAGTTTCGTTTTGATTTATAGGTTCAAATCAAACTGAATAAAGCTTCGACGCTGTAAGGGAGCTTTTACACCAGAGATGTTGTGACTATGCAGCTATGCTGCGAGGATGAGGAAGGTAAGCTGCAAAACTATGTGACCGTTTCCACATGTACCGAAGTAAGTAATATGTGTTATAGAAATGCACCGTCGCGAGGTAGCTGTACGTGTACGTAGAAGACGCGAAGCGCGAGTGACAAACACGTGCCTACAGTAGTTTTGTAGTGGTTGGACTTTTGCTAGTCTGACTGGGGCGGTACCACCACTTTGCCAATTAATTCAGCCGCAAAATAGTAATGTTTTTCGGTTTGAATGGTAAAGTGTCCAGTGAAATTACGGGGCATGTGAGATTTCTTAACATCTTTATGTCAGGCGCAGTGCAGTGATGTGCATAATTATGGCCTTCCAGAATTTTGTATGCCGCTGTATCTGTAATAAATAGACGTCATCGCTAACCATTAGGCGAATGTCGTGCTTGTACTGTTACCAAAAAAGTACTCTGCTCTGCATAAAGTGACACCACTCGTGACCATTCAAGTATGCGTGGTAACACTTCTTTCCATATAAATAAGATAATTTAGTTGATCAACCAATTAATAATGATTAGTGAATATCAAACCCATCTATAGCAAACAAACGTAGCATAGCACATCTCTGGTGGAAAAGCTTCCTAAGACTAGTGCAGTGGTTTAGGTTAGGTAATGTTGAATGCTCTAAACATTAATTTCTCCAAACTGAACTGATGTTTATGGTGGAGCATTATATCGATGTTCCGCCTAACTTGCTACAAAAAAAGTAGCTTACCACCATCAAGGAAAAATTTTGCCGCATTAAACTTACGGTGTTCCGGTAGCATACAGTCTTGAAATCCAAAGAATTCTGGGCCCAGCGTGTTCGCCATATTTGACTAGGTCTAGGGTATTGACATAGCTTCCCATCGCGAGAGATAGTGGTCAAACGCTAGCCTATCAGTTATTAGAAAAAAACTTAGACCACATCCGCTTTGGATTATTTATTTGGTATCTCGACGCTTGCAGAGTTATTTCTTTCAATAAAATAATATTGTACCAATAGAAGGAATATTAATTTAAGTAGATATCTAATTACCTGCAACTTGTTCTTCCGTAAGGCCATATTCTGACTGAAAAGATAAACAAATAACATTAATCGCTGGCTATGTTCATTGTATGGAAAGAGATGTAGATATACAGCTGTCTAGCTCCATCTCCCTCTGTACTAAACTAGACATTTGTAAAGAAAGAAAGAAAGAAAAATCATTTATTCTGCATATTCAAATAAAAAATGCTTAAAGTTAAATAATACAGTTAAATATTATGAAGTGCTGAAACAAGCCAGTCTCAGCACAAATGTCACGACTTCCAGGATAATCGACCCTGGAAATACTGGACGCTGATATTCTGAAAGGCCTGAAACGGGTATTGGACTAATGCAGAAAAATAAATAGATAAATAAATAAGAAATAAGAACTTGAATAAAATAAAATAAAAAATAGATAATATAAGATATTTAATATATATATATATCATAGGATATTTGTCGTGCAATATCGGAAAACTTTGGTAACTATGTAGACTAACCAGCCTTGCCCTTGCTTTGTACTATTCTGTGCCCTTGCCGAAGACCACGAAGAACTTTGTAAGACGGCTTTGGCGATAGTTTTTTTTAATGTATTTAACAGACAAGCAGTGGCCCAATGGCTAAGGCGTCGGACTTGTAATCGAGATGTCGTGAGTTTGATCCCAACTCATTGCACTATTGACGTGAACTTACTCCAGACACAAGCATATTTAGCTTAGTTGGAGGGATAACAAGACTTAGTAATGTGCAAACCACATTGATAGTAAGCTTTTTTTTAAAAGAAGATCTTGACTGCTATCTCACCTGATCTTAAGTGAAGAAGCAATGGTGCTTGTCTGGAATTGAGACAATGCGCTGGACAACTGACTGTGGTTCAATTCACAGAGCCGAACTATCCCCAACCGTCTTCACCAAATATTATGCTGGAACTCGGTGAAGCGATTGGCACCATATTTTTGTGCGATAAGTGGTTAGAGATCAAGAAGTTTATATCTAATAGAGATGGCATGTAAAATAATCTCCTGAAGACTAAATATATGACTTCTAATAATATTTGTGCTATTTTTTAATCGACTTAAAAAAAAGCAGGTTTTTTTTATGTTTTTGCGGATAACTTCATCGTTTATGAACCGATTTGGATGATTCATTTTTGTTAAAAAGGAGATATCCCATTGTAATTTCATCGAGATCTGATACGTATCTCCAGAGATATGGAGATAAACACCTCAAATTTGGTACTGAAAATTAATACCGCGGCATTTGAAGTGGGTTCTTTTAGTTTTTTAAACGATCTTATTTATGATTTTAGTGGGGCACAATATATTACAGACTGTCCTTGACTCCTAGTGGTAAGTGCGAGGGAGATAAAAACATAACCAAGGTTAATAAATTTGTCTTCACAGCCACACTGTACTTAGCGAAGTCCAGTCAGCGTGTAACGTTTTGGCCTAGCCACACATTAGATATTTCGTTATGTCTAGGCTTATACTAATATTTATTCCGTGTTCTACGGTTATTTTATGAATTACATCCATGTTAAATCTCATTCGCGTTTTGCACTGCAAGACAAGTTTTATTCATACATCACATCATTTATTTTCACCAGGTTAGATCATGTTCCACTGCTGGCAGTGCACAATCTTTAACAATATCCATACATATAAAATATAATATAATTATCCATATTTTTAATTTATCATAGATAAGAGAATCAGATAGAAATGTTATAGTACGTACAGAGATCTGTCTAGTCATCAAATCGCTGGTAAGCCTTCTCAACCTCCTATATTCCTTCTTATAATTGTCATCTGAACGAGCCGTTTGCGCCATTATCACAAAAAATAACACAAAAATATATTTTCTTATCACAATTTTCTCAAAACTGTAGTCTGAGAAGTTAGGTTGAATTTTTCCCGCCAACTTTAAAATAGAACCGTTTTGTTTGATTTCACTTTTTTATCTGGAATAAAAAATGGTATGACGTCACAGTATTGTTCGATTTGAAACGTCACTTTTTCGCGCCAAGAATGGAACTGAAAATGTTCTGTTTTTAAAGTATTTTTGTTTATTTTTATTTTGTCGCAATAGTGGCAAGCACTGATACGCGCGACGCGACATTGTCAGCTGAGAGATTATTAGTAGAATTCTAAATTTAAAATTATTTTTGCATGCTATATGCTAGCGATGGTCGTTCTATAATAGTCTTATTATATTTCCGGTTTCAAGCGTTAACTAATTGTTTTCTTGCTTCCTGGATGTTTTAAGTTGTTAAACATTTGTTTGCTTCATTCATTTTAATTATGATAAAACTGGTGTTTTATAGCAAAGTAGATACACGATTGGATGTTGATTGAAAAAGGTGTACCTAAATATTTTTGACTGAAATCATGTGAGATAGTTTGAGTTTTCAATCGCTAATTTAATTATGAAAAAATATATATAGGTACTACAATAATCCCACATGCTGCACCCTCGATCACATCTTAACTTTCCATTAGGTGAGATAGTGGTCAAATAATGCTTACGTATCTGTAAGTACCCACGATATAAAGTAACTAAATAATTTACTTTTTTTTTTCATATAGGCTATAGTTTGCCCACCTATCTCGCCTAGGTGAGTCTAGGCCTAGAATACTCTGAATCTCAATGAATTATTGCTGCTAGAACACCGTGAGGTTAGCGGTTGGCTTGTTACCTTTGAAAAAGGATTCTTCAAATTTCACCCCTGAAGGGGATGAAACGGGGGGATGTAACAAAGTCTGAAAATCAATATTGTTTTGGATTGCGCTGAAATTTGGCATACAGGTGGTTATTATGACGTTAGTATCAGCTATGAAAGGATTTTCTAAAATTCACCCCTTAAAGGGATGAAACGGGGGTACAAAGTTTCTATGGAGAAACATTATTAGATAGTCTTTTCTATTCGAAACTTCACACAAGTGCTTCAGGACATAAATAAGTAAACACGTGTTTTAGGCTTTTTCGAAATTCCACCCCTAAGAGGCTGAAATAGGGTAACAAAGTCTGAAAATCAATATTGTTTCGGATTGCGCTGAAATTTGGCATGCAGATAGTTATTACGACGTTAGTTCCCTCTGAGAAAGGATTTTCCAACATTCACCCCTAAAGGGGATGAAACGGGGGTTCAAAGTATGTATGGAAAAACAAGATGAGATAGTCTTTTCTATCCGAAACTTCACATAAGTACTTCAGTAAAAAAATAAGCAAATATGTGTTGCAGGTTTCTTTGAAATTCCCCCCCAAAGAGTAACTGGGGTTAAATGGGGTAACAAAGTGTGGAAATCAATATTGTATCGGATTGCGCTGAAATTTGGCATGCAGATAGTTATTACGACGTAAGAACCTTCTGAGAAAGGACTTTCCAAAATTCACCCCTGAAGGGATGAAACGGGGGTTCAAAGTTTGTATGGAATAACAAGATTATAGATAGTATTTTCTATTCGAAACTTCATACAAGTGCTCCAGTAAAAAAATAAGTAAATATGTGTTTCATGTTTTTTTGAAATTCCACCCCTAAGAGGATAAACTGGGGTAACAAAGTCTAAAAATCAATATTGTTTCGGATTGCGCTGAAATTCAGAATGCAGATAGTTATTATGAAGTAGGTTTCCGCACAGAAATGATTTTCTGAAAATTCCTCCCGGATACGGAACGGGGATTCAAAGTTTGTATGGCGAACAAGATGGGATAAAGTACGTGTTGTAGGATTTTTCGAAATGGAGTAGGTAACAAAGTCTGTAAATTTAGGTTTTTAGGGTTTTATAATTATTAATCCAGAATTGCCTTAGTCACGCGATAACCTGAAAACGGATGAACCGATTTAGCTAATTCTTATTTGATGTGTTTAATGATAGAATCGTTTTTACAAAAGAAAAGTTTTAAGTAAATAAAAGAAGGTTTTAACGCGGGCGAAGCCGCGGGACACTTCTAGTACTGAATAAATCTTTTGACTTTTTTTGAGCTGCTCCCACGAATGAAAGAAAAATCTACCTAAAGAAGCAGTAGTAGGATCATTATTTAAATTTTCCGCCAGACTTGCCACAGCCCTTGAGAGTCAGACCATTTTAGTTCTAGCGAGTTCGATCCTCGATATCATCATAGCTTTCCTCCAGACGAGATAGTAACCAACGCTAGCCTATCAAAAGATTTAAAAAATCTTTGTAGATTTTTAAAATGGTCCTGCTTTGGTTTAGCGGAATAAAAATTTGATGGAAATAAAAATCTTATTGTTTTTAGCTTATTAAAAACACGAACAAATTGATTCACCAAAATTGTAACCACTGTAGCACAGACTGAATAATTTGCCGACATCTTGGCACGCTCAATATCATTTGGAACGAGGTAGTTTTGGCGGGAAAATTACAGACTGAATATTACGTCGACAAAACGACGACAAAATTCATTTTGAACCTTGTATACTTATGTTAAAGCTTGATTTGAAACAGATGACAATGACGAGTAAGTGGTAACATTTGCAGGGGCATTTGAATTTTTACCAAATTCCGGTTAGCACAAGGTGTTTTTTCACTTGAGTTTCAGTGTCAAACACGCTGTTTTCGGCGTAACACATGAAATTGTTAGAACGTATGCCTTATTACAAGAGACATAAAGTGCTCTTTAAGTACAATAATAAAATGTTACATCGGAAAATAGCTGAAATTAAACAAAAGGATGTCACTGTAAAAAGATTAATTAGAATTCTGGGACATATGTTATCCAGATATTTGTTTTAATTAATTATACAGGTGGTTTTGAAGCAATAAAATGTACTAATTCAAATTTAGTATGTCGTTTTAGATTAGTGACATCTTTGAAAAAATAAGGGAATTAAACAATGTATTAGCGCGTAAACAGAGTTCGGGCTGAAAATTATAGATGGCGTTAGCGTAGCGTTTTAATCAGGTTTGTGTTTACATCTACCGATATGTATTAGCGCTAAACCTAGGTAGGTTGTGTTACGGGGTTGCAACATATTATTTTTCTTTTAGGTGGGGCGCTCGCCGACGCGTCCAGCCCGCACAACAATACAATACTACTTACGGGGAGAGTCCAGCCTCACACTCGAGATCCTGAAGAAGGCCTCCGAATGAGGCAGAAACAATATATTATTATGTACATCGACATCACCTAAGTAACGTTGAATTCCTGTTTTTAAACCAATAAGTTTAAAATAAATGTGAGTTTTTAACCAACTTCACAAAAAAGGAGGAGGTTCTCAATTTGACATTGTTTTTTTTAGAGTTCTGTAGCCGAATGGCAAAAAATGGAACCCTTATAGATTCGTCATGTCTGTTTGTCTGTCTGTCTGTCTGTCCGTCCGTATGTCACAGCCATTTTATTCCGAAACTATTAGGACTACAGAATTGAAACTTGGTAGGTAGATGTATTCTGTAAACCGCTTTCCGATTTCCGATTTTTATATAGAAATAAAAAATATAAAAAGTTTAAGAGGGGGCATCCCATACAGGGAACTGAAACAAAGAAAATTTTTTCTTCAACCCTATGCGTGTGGGGTGTTTATGGATAGGTCTTTAAAAATGACATTTAGGTTCCTAAAATATTTTTTTCTCAAATTCAATCATTTTATATATACATACCACTTTAGACGCGATCTTTTAGGCGCGTCTAAAGTGGTAAAATGTGTGTGTGTCCCCCCCCCCCCCCTCTAACTTTGAAAGTAAGGGAATAAAAAAACTAGAAAAAATATATTCTGTAGATCTCATTAAAAACTTTTAACGAAAATTGGTTTGAACGAGATACAGTCAGCAGTTTTTGAGACATAGCGACCGCAATTATAACTTGCTTTTCATACAAACACTATGAAAAACAATGTTATTTTTTTAGTTGCGAAAAATCATCGAGATATGACAATTATCTCCGGAGATATGGAGATAAACAATATAAGCAAATTTGTATACTTTGATGACATGATTATTACTTTGACTATCGCGGCATGTAAAGTCGGTTTTTTCGTCTTTTACGATCATACGGCGCATATTCAGATTTAAACGCAAAAAGTTTCAATAAACAATTACATTCTTAAAACATCTACATTTAAATAAACTACTGCTCAATTAAAAAAAAAAAACTCATTACTAAAAAAAGAATTTCAATAAACAATAACTGTTCAATTAATAATATCGTTTAAAAACTAAAAAAGAACCGACTTCAATGTTCATTTTCAGTACCAATTTTGAGATGTTTATCTCAATATCTCCGGAGATACTTATCAAACCTCGATAAAATTACCATGGTACCACACTTGGGATATCTCCTTTCGAACAAAAAAAGAATAATCAAAATCGGTGCATAAATGACGAAGTTATCCCCGAACAAACATAAAAAAAAAAAAAAAAAAAAAATATACGGTCGAATTGAGAAACCTCCTCCTTTTTTTGAAGTCGGTTAAAAATACATTCTAATTGAAATTTCAGAAAGAATTTAGAATGTAACAAATTTTATTGTTAGGTATATATTTATAACGCCAGAGACGATTTCATTCTGTAAACATGTAGTACCCAACTACCCACATTTACCAAAGAATTTTCTACACACTTGACATTTACTACCGGATGGCGCGAATGCGTAAAAATGCGATTTCAGCAGTTGAATTAGAATCAAAATTTACAATGTGTCAAATTGTAAACCAATAAAAGCAAGTGATGCGTTACATTTAGATTTTTAGTTTTACGATCGACCTTTAGTCGTTTTTGTCGTGTTAATATGTGGTGCCGTCGACGACTTACTTGTAGGAAAGGAAATGTACAACACCATTGCGTCTCAACAAAACAATCTAAGTAGCATAATTGAGGTATTGTCACCCTCGGCACAGAATAATGAGTAGTACAACCCGCTGATAAGGTCATTGTTGCCTACCCGCTTCCGTAGGCTTGGGTATCTTAAAATTTTTTTTCCTACCATACCTTTTGTTTCCGTAAAGAATAGATGGCGTGACTTCTAAACCAGAAGTCACTGGTTCAAATCCTAGCACGGGTATTCGTCCATAGGTGGTAGAAGCATATTATATAGATGTTCCACCTGACTTGCTACCAAAAAGTGTATTATTTACTACCAAATAAGAGTTTTTGTTATATTAGAGGATTGGAAATTATTGTCTTGGTTAAATTTTTGTATTGCAAATATACGTAAAAAAAAATCAAAATGTTTTATTGCACAAAAATAATACAAACTTAAATAAAAGTCGCTAGACATCAAACTGGACCAGTGAACGCCCGTATCTTGATGGTCTAGTTTCTCCCACGTTTAGGCACAAGTAGTACAATAAAGACGTTTATTTGTTAGAGTAATACAAACATAAGTTAAAATGAGTAGCACACGTAATTACGTTAATACATTAAATTGAATTAAATTACATTAAATTAAAATAAAATGTCATATTAACTAATGTGGTGAGATCTTAATACAATTTTAATACACTTTAGTTGTTTAAATGTACTGTTGACGCCAAAGTATTAAGATAAATTAATTTAATATTCAATGGTACAATCCTTTCACCCTTTCCTATATTATACCTGTATAAACATGTATGCATTACTAAAATGCGCCCGCGCCGCACGCCACCTGTCGTAAGAAGAAAGAAGAGGCGAGCTGTCAATCAGTTTTCGCTAGCTTTAGTTCCGGTTCAACTACGACACGGACTCGTCGATTTATGACAACCGCGCCGCCCGGAAGTGTTTCCTTCTGTGTTTCCCCGTGCCATTGCGGCCTTGTACAATATTCTTGTGATCGCGTTGTTCGCGAGTGCATCCTCAGTGTTTTAGTGAGGACTCTGGGACTCTGGGAGAAGCCCTAGTGCTTGGTGTTCTGGACGCCCACGTGTGTGCCGGCTCCGCTGCTCAAGGTACTTGCTACATGTTTCCCTTCTTTCCCTCCTCACCGCTTTTGTTTGTACGTACCATATATTTACAGTTCATTAGTTATCGAAGTTACATTGAATTATTTTGGCGCGATCATAGGTGGTCCTTCAAAGCCTGGATACGTTCCCCGCCCTTATCAGGATACTTAAATAGGCCCTAATAAGTGAATCGTTACAGCATATTCATTGCGAATATCATTGTAATTATTTTCGCGTAGATAGGTTAAAATCGAAGAAATTGCGTCATCTACTTTTCTTCACGAAAATATTCCCAATCCTCGCCCGTAACTTTAAGTTACGTGTTTCCCCGCCTAGATACATCATACATATATAATTACCTACGTAGTTTAATCATTTAAACCTATAATTAAACGTTAAAATCGATATTACGATTCACATATACCTACCCTCACTCATTTTAAATACACCGCTTATTCATACCTACGCCGGCGGGCACGCTTGTCCATTTTATCGTTCGGTATAAGCCGACCGCGTAGCGAAGGTCACGCGCACGCGCATCGCCCTACATCGATCGCGTGAAAATAACCTTCCGTATTTTGCCGTGTGTATTTGACTTGACTTAGCTAACGGTAAATCATGCCTCTCAAAAAACCTAGTGCATCAGCAGCTGACGCTGCTGATAGCGATGGCTTTGATGATTGCGCTCAGGATTCGCGATTAACTATATTGCAAGCTAAACGCGAAGCTATTTTTGAGATAGTGCAAAATATTTACGACATATCTTCGGAAGTTCATTCAAACCCCGCAGCAAGAGAACGTTTCCTTGCCGAGTCATCACATATAGATTCATTGCGTGATAAGTTTGAACAGATTCTCGATGAATATAATTCTCGCTTGTTATCAGCAAATCCTGTCGACAAACCCGACTATAAAAGCCTCGTTGCATTTGAGTCATTATACAGTCGAATCAATCAATTACGATCACAATATTCGCAACCGCGTGCGTCGCAGGATTCGCGTGATATCACCGCACCGCGTAAGGCTAGGCCTACACTGCCGCCCATTCAGTTGATGGACTTTTCGGGTGACATTCGCTCGTGGCCATTATTTTATGCCAGTTTTAAGTCCACTGTACATGATAATCCATCCCTCAGTGATGCCGAAAAGATATACTATTTGTTAGGCAAACTTTCGGGCAAGGCGAGTAATGTATGTGCAGGTATAGCTCCATGCGCTGATAATTATAATTTGTTATTACAAGCGTTAATTGATAAGTATGAAGATAAGCGAATGCTCGCTTCCGCGTATTTAAATCAAATGTTTGAGTTCAAACCCATGCAAACTGCTACTGCTACGGACTTTGATTCATTTACAGATAGCTTTATAAGTGCAGTGCTCGCTTTAAAGAATCTTGAGTTAGACAATCTAACTGACTTAATAATACTTCATATTGCGCTCAAGAAGATAGATTTTGACACTGTTCGTGCTTTCGAGTTGAGTTGTAGTTCTAAAATACCTACTTTCGACGACTTTGTCGATTTTATTACAACCCGCGCGAAGGTTTTGGAACGCACTAACACTAGCTCAGGCGCAGCAAGTCAGGCATTGTGCACTCGACCTAATAATACTCGACGCACTAATAATAAGGTAAACAACCCTTCGCCGCCGAAGTATCAAACTTACGTTAGTACAACGGTTGACCCCGCGAGCAAATGTCTTTGCACAAATATAACGCATCAGCATTTATTTAAATGTGCTGACTTTAATAAAATGATTCCGCACGAACGCTTTAAATGTGTGAAAGATAAAAATGCATGTGTGAACTGCCTAAGTTTACAGCACCGAGTTTCTAATTGCTCGTCTGATTCGAATTGCCGCGTATGTAAACTCAAACACCACACGTTGCTACACTTTAAGCGTGTCGAGATGTTAAGCCCCGCGGTCCCCTCGGCCGCAACCGCCGCCGCGCGCACAGCTAGCGCTCCGCTGCCGGCCGCTTCACCTCTCCAGGCTGGCTCAGCGCCTGCGCCTGTCGCCGCGCAGCCACAACCGGGTTCGAGCGCGCGCTCGGACATTGCGTTGTGTGCTACATATAATACGAGTATATCTACGGATAGCTCATCTCGCTTATCGCCGCTCAATGCGTCTTTAAATAATAAACCATCAACTATTTTGTTATCAACCGCTCAAGTCGTCGCTTACGATATTAACGGCGACCGACATATTATCCGCGCGTTGTTAGATTCCGCTTCACAAAGCCACTTCATTACGAAAGAGTGCTGTGATCGATTAGGTATTCAGATTCAAGACACCGAACGTACTACTGTTAAGGGGTTCGGTGGAGTTGAAAAAACCGTCGAAACTAACACGATTAATTTAAAGTTTTATTCGCGTTATGACAACAACATTAAATTTAATATCGCACCGCTTGTTGTTGATCAAATTACCGACTTATTGCCGACCGCTGTGGTAGATACGTCTGTCCTATCACACTTAAGCGAAATACCGCTTGCAGATGAGAGCTTCGGAGTACCGAATAAAATTGATGCATTAATCGGCGCTTCTCTCTTCCCACATCTGCTTCTCCCAGACGTAGTACACGCTGCCCGAGACTCGTCGGCGCCCGCTGCTTTACGCACGGTATTAGGGTACGTCATAATGGGTTCCGCACCCACCATACCCGCACTTACTCACCAGGTCTTGACATGCTGCCATGTTCAGGAACCTACCGCTATTGACTCATTAGTCAGGCGATTTTGGGAGCTCGAGGAACTTCCCCTCTCACCGCCCATTCAACATCCCACTCATGTTGAATGTGATAACTTTTATAAAAATACGACAACCCGCGATCCCGTTAGTGGTAGATACATTGTTGGCCTGCCATTTAATGAGGATGTATATACTCTCGGAAATTCTATGGAAATCGCACGCAAACGCTTTATATGTCTTGAACGAAAGCTTGAAGCCTCGTCTTCATTACGGACGGCATATGACGACGTCATCAAAGATTATCTCGCGAAAGATTATATCTCCCCCGCACCTCCGTACAATACTCAAGACCTCGCTCCGATCTTTGTTTTACCTCATCACCCCGTCGTGAAGGAGGATCAAAACGCCTCGACGAGAGTCCGCCTGGTGTTAGACGCCAGTTGCCACACTAGTGGTGGCGCCGGGCGTTCCCTGAATGAAATACTTCACACAGGGCCGAACTTGCAAGGCGATTTGTTTCAAATCATTTTAAATTTCCGCCTGTACGCAGTCGCTATGACTGCGGACTGCCGCCAGCAGTTCTTACAAATTATCGTACGCGAAGCCGATCGTCGTTATCAGTGCTTCTTATATCGCTTCCGACCACAAGACCCTCTCACTTTGTATCAATTCAATCGCGTGTGCTTCGGTTTATCATCGAGTCCGTATCATGCACTGCGCACGGTTCGACAGCTCATTGATGATGACGGCGCGAAATATCCGCTTGCGAGTAGTATTGCATCTACTTCGTTGTATATGGATGACGTTGCCTTCTCGCTTCCCGGAGAACAAGAAGCCACCTCCGCGGCGCAACAGCTGATTGATTTATTCAAAGGCGCACAGTGGGATCTTGTTAAGTGGAATAGCAACTGTCGACAAGTCTTGAATAACCTTCCCGACTCGCACAAACTCCCCACTGAGGTGGAGTTTGACAAGACCGTGCAGCACAAAATATTGGGCCTGCATTGGTCCACAGATAATGACGCCTTTTATTTCAAAATTTCTGTTTCCGAGGATGTGGCGTGCACCAAGCGCTCCATATTATCAACCGTCGCCCGTCTGTGGGACATAATGGGCTTCGCTGCTCCCACAGTCGTGTATGCCAAGTTGTTAATAAAACAACTTTGGCAGCTTAACCTTGATTGGGACGATACACCGCCGCTTCACATCACTAAGATGTGGAAGCAGTTTTGCGTCGAACTACCGGCCTTAAATAATTTACGCATCCCGCGTCACGTGGGCGTGACCAAAGACTGTGACGTCACACTCTTGGCCTTCTCCGATGCGAGCGAACTCGCTTACGGAGCGTGCGTATATTTGCATGTCAGAAGAGCTACTGGTAACACAATCCAGCTGGTCTGCGCGAAGACTAAGGTCGCTCCTACTAAGCCGCTGTCGATCGCTCGCTTGGAACTCTGTGGAGCGGTACTGTTATCAAAGCTGCTTCGCACAGTTCTTGATAATTATTCGCGTCACATCCCAATCAAGACTTACGCATTTATCGACTCTAAAGTCGCTCTATATTGGATAAAGAGTTTGCCACACAGGTGGCAAACATTTGTTGCAAACCGCGTTGTTCAGATCACGGATAATATTCCGGCTGACAACTTTTACCACGTAGCGGGTATTGAAAATCCTGCTGACATATTAAGTCGTGGGATTTTGCCCCAAAAATTAATTTCGCACCCATTGTGGCTCCACGGGCCTCCGTGGGCTTCACTCGACCCGTCTCAGTGGCCTCTGAAGAGCCTGGACGGGCAGCCTTTTACAGACATACCTGAAGAAAAGGTTTTAACGCACACTGTGTGCACGCCTGTAAAGCATTGCGCTTTATACGAACTCGCGCTCCGCATCTCCTCGTGGAGTAAACTTCTTCGTATAACTGCGTACGTGTGTAAGTTTGTAAAGTTATTGCCCCGCCGCAGCACTACTGCAGTGACTGCTGATGATTTTAATTTTTCTGAAAAGGTAATACTTCGCGCCCTGCAAAGACAATACTTTGCAGAGGAATATGCAAATATATCGATTAATAAATCTTGCTCATCTGCTCTCAATCGTTTGAGACCTTTCATAAATGACGGCCTTATCCTCGTCGGTGGTCGTCTTTCAAATTCCGCGCTGGAATATTCACAAATACATCCAGCTATTTTACCGCGCAATGGTCATGTAGTGAACATAATCATTGATTATTATCATGTTACTTATTTACATGCTGGACCAGAATTATTGATGTCGCTGCTTCGCCAAAAATTCTGGATCTTGTCCGCACGACGCATCGTTAGACAACGAGTCCACATGTGTAATACTTGCTTTCGATTAAAACCGCGTCCAACTTACCCGCTCATGGCTGACTTACCTGATGTGCGCACACGTCCGGTCGTCAAGGCCTTCACGAATACGGGCTGCGATTATGCCGGTCCCATCGCCTACACTCCTGTGCGCCGCCGTGGCGTCCGCAGCGAGAAGGCGTACCTGTGTATTTTCACATGCCTTACGACTCGTGCAGTGCACATTGAAGTCGCCACTGACCTCAGCACGCCTAGCTTCCTCGCCGCGTTGAAACGCTTCCTCTCCCGACGAGGACCTGTTCAGGTTTTGCACTCCGACAATGCTACTAATTACAAGGGGAGTGCTTCTTACCTACGCGATTTTTATAAATTTCTCAACGACGAATATCGTCCTAAGCTGGAGCAAGAATGTGCTGAGAGTCGTATAACATGGAAATTTATCTGTCCCAACTCTCCACACTTTGGAGGCGCTTGGGAGAGCATGGTAAAGGTCGTAAAAAATTTCCTTTATAAAATAATCGGACAGCAACTTCTCTCTTACGAGGAACTCTGTACTGTTCTCACTCAGATTGAATGCGTACTCAACAGCAGGCCGTTAACAGTCCTCAGTTCTTCGCCAAGTGAAATTTCAGCGCTTACGCCGAGTCACTTTTTACATACCGCTCCGCTACTTTCCTTACCCGCGCCTGAAGTTAAATCTGACACTGTCAATTTACTTCACAGGCATTCGCTACTGGACAAATTAGTTCAGTCGTTTTGGGATCGCTGGAGGATGGAATATCTGCACCGTTTGCAGGTTAGGCAGAAGTGGAACACGCCTTCCACTCCTATTACTCCCGGGACTGTCGTTGTTATAATGAACGACAATACTCCAACCTTAGCCTGGCCGCTAGCGATTGTTGACGAGGTCCATCCCTCTAAAGACGGCATCGTGCGCGTTGCTACCGTGAGAACCGCCAAGGGAACGTATCTTCGCCCGGTCGTTCGTCTATGTCCTCTCCCAAAGCAGTAAATTAAATAGCAATTAATTAATTTATAGAAATAATTAGCTCGTAATATTTTATATCGTTTCGCATTACTATAAACCTATATATATATATATATATATCCCCGCTTCGCCGTGACTATGGTTTATTCATATATCTAACCGCGCGCATTGAGCGCTTCATCCAAGAGTCATGGTATATTCTTATCTCTCACCTTATGATAGTCTATTAAAGGTGACCCATTAAGGGCGGGTGGATGTTGACGCCAAAGTATTAAGATAAATTAATTTAATATTCAATGGTACAATCCTTTCACCCTTTCCTATATTATACCTGTATAAACATGTATGCATTACTAAAATGCGCCCGCGCCGCACGCCACCTGTCGTAAGAAGAAAGAAGAGGCGAGCTGTCAATCAGTTTTCGCTAGCTTTAGTTCCGGTTCAACTACGACACGGACTCGTCGATTTATGACAACCGCGCCGCCCGGAAGTGTTTCCTTCTGTGTTTCCCCGTGCCATTGCGGCCTTGTACAATATTCTTGTGATCGCGTTGTTCGCGAGTGCATCCTCAGTGTTTTAGTGAGGACTCTGGGACTCTGGGAGAAGCCCTAGTGCTTGGTGTTCTGGACGCCCACGTGTGTGCCGGCTCCGCTGCTCAAGGTACTTGCTACATGTTTCCCTTCTTTCCCTCCTCACCGCTTTTGTTTGTACGTACCATATATTTACAGTTCATTAGTTATCGAAGTTACATTTAATTATTTTGGCGCGATCAGTACAAAAACAATAATAAAATGCTTAAAGAAAGATTATAGGATTTGTAGTTGTATTAAGCTAAGGACAATTTATTAATAACTAGCAGCCCGCCCCGGCTTCGCACGGGAAGAACATATATGCCTACAAAATTTGCATCAGTTTGTTGCATCAAATATAAAATATTAACATATTTAACAATCATCGTCATATTTCATCCAATTTACACAAAACCTTAACGAATTATGCATCTAAACCTTCCTCATAAACACTCTGGCTATTGGTGAAAACCGCATGATAATCCGTTCAGTTGCTATTGAGATTATTGCGAACAGACAGACAGACGCAGTGATGAACTTTGTTTTATAATACTTACGTAGTGATATTGGACGGCCCTTTGGCGTAAAGGATAGTTACCCTGATTCTGACCCGACGGTCGTTGGTTCTAATCATAGCTATATACCTACCAATGAAAGTTTTATGTGCATTCATGAATCATGAGTTTTCGTACAGTTACCACTGTACGATCATTAAATCTACCAAAAAGTAGCTTACCACCAAGGAGAACATCTGCCGCCGTAACCTTACGGCGTTCCCCGACGCAAAATGTAGGGGTAATATACGTTTAACGTGTGTATCTGTGTGTCTGTCTGTAGCATCTTAGCACCTAACCGGATGAACCGATTTTGTTTTTATTATTGATAGTTTTTTTTTTGTTTGATAGATGTCTTCATCGAAAGTTTTCTTAGTTTTGATTCATGAAAATTCGTTCAATCGTTATAAAACTATGAGCTTTTGTCTAGTTAATTGCGCTATGAAATCAACTTTCATAGGTCTGATCAATTCGAAAATCTTCTTCTTCAACGATATTGTAAGAACATGGAAGCATTGACCTGATGCTGGGACATCTCCTGGACTCTACAGAATACTCAAATCCTCACCAACTTACAGCTCAGATTTTAAATGTCGTGTTTAGAGTCATTGGAATACTTTTAATGAAAAGATTATACATATATCAGTCGGGGTGTTTTAAAAATTTTCGACCGTTTTTTTGCCGACTTAGGTTGCAAATTAGGTCTCCATGAATGTACCTTTGATTTAAACGGGATAATATATAGCCTATTTTCATTTCGAAAGTCCATTCTATGTATTAGTGAAAGAATTTTTCGAATCGGTTTAGTAGTTTTTGAGCCAAATCATTTAAAATATACAAAAATACAATAATACAAATGTTCTCTCTTTATAATATTAGTATAAGAAGTATAGATTATGCAAGCCATGAGTGATGAGACTCATTCATTTCATTAAATAAAATGTGTGTGTGTATGTGTGTGTGTATGTGTGAGCGTGTGTGTGTGTGAGCGTGTGTGTGTGTGTGTGTGTAAATGTGTGTGAGTGTGTGCGAGCGTGTGTGTGAGTGTGTGCATGTATGTGACCGTGCCTCTTGCTAATCTATTTTTTTTACGTAGCATAATGGTACGGCCACACCGCGGAATCCTGCGATCTGCGGGCGCGATCTCAGTACTTTTCAATTGTTTTCTGATCGCATTTCGTATGAACCAGTCGGTACAAATACTACTGCGCTATCTGATAACCGCCTAGATCGCGCACGCAGGACGCTGCGGTGTGTCCGTATCTTAATACTGTGATCTACATAACATAAACATTAATATTACCGTTTATTGCCCATTCGTATTTCCCCTCTACTAGCTGTTTTCTATTGCTCAAACTTTTATTGCTTTTCAAAATTATGATATTTTGGAGCGCTTACACGCCGTTAGTTAGTTTAAAATGGGTATTTAAAATTAATGTTATAGTTAATTAGCTCATCTGAGAGTTAGTAGGTAAGTATATTATTTTAAAGTGGGAACAAGAATTCCAAACTAAAAGATATATTTTTTAAATATTTTAAGAAATCTTGAAGTAGCTCGAGTAACTGTCATAAGTTTGAAAAAAATCGTTGGAAAATAGAGTATTTAGAAACTAATTAACCGACTTCACAAAAAAGGAGGAGGTTCTCAATTCGTCTGTATGTTTTTTTTTTTTTTTATGTTTAGGGTCAGTTCACACCGCGACGAGACGCGACGCAACGCAGCTAGACGCGACGCGACGTGACGATGCTTCTTGTTTAGCGCGGCGCATTAAATTATTTCAATTTTTATGCTATTATTGGTTTGAACGGTGGTTGATATAATTCAGGTTTAGAGTGTAATCTATAATAAAACGTTTTACGTTTAACTGTCTTAATTTAGATATTTTTAGAACCAGTTTCACCAGACTCTAATAGCCTAATAGGAATTTAGCTGCTCGATAAATTTCATCTTTTGTGTGGCGTTATCTTTTGTCAGACATTCTGAAACTTTATTAGTCATAGTTCACTCCAAGTCATACCCTAAGTATAAATGTGGACTTTACTAAAGAACTTTAATTTTTCAGTGATATTTTTGTATGGACGCAAAATGGCATGTTTCTCACCATTGCAATGTTCCCATTCACTTTTACTTATTTACTGAAACTTAATGGTTAACAATCACATCAACATCACCATTTACATAACACACACTCACTCCCGGAAGAACACAGGTTTGAGAAATATGAACAGAACACACACACTTTTGTGACGTTCCCACCAAAACTTCTAGCATAAGTGTACACATGATATTCAAATAATTTAGGATTATTAAAAAAGCGAAAAAAACTGACTTCAAATGCTGCGCTCGTTATTTTTAGTACTATGTTTCAGGTCCTCCATATCTCTGGAGATACTTATCAGATCTTAGTAAAATTACACTGGGACAACCATGGAAATGTACTCTACCAATTACAAAAATTCATGTGATTTATTTTATTAAACTTATTTTGTAAGAAATACTGACAATTTATTTCTTAAAAATAACCTAGAAAATGACTTCATATACCTCGCAAAAATGACAAGAATGCTTTCTCTTAATAAAATAGCTCTCAATAGAAACTCTACATTTTCATTAAATGCCACATTTTTCCAATAACCTATTTTACGAGGCAATTAAGCGGGCTAAATGAAAACAATGTTTAAAGCCAGGTATTTTGAATGTATCATAAAAAGAATTCCTATTTTTAATGCTATTTAGTAGCGCGTTTAATATCTCATTGGACCCGTTGTTATTTCAATATAATGTATTATTAATTTTAACGTTTATGGTGTTATAATATTGTACAAGTAAAAGCATCCAAGTAAAGTAAAATTTAAAATTCGAAAAATGTATGTGCGCTTCTCACAGTGGCCCTCCGGTGAAGGAAAAACATCGTTAAGAAACCAATAAACCTCCGCATGGTGGTAGGACACGATCTAGTGTCCGCCTGGCCAGCTACCTACCACCCTCAAAATGGAAAATCTGTCACCAAACATCTAATGTGTTCCGGCAGCTATCCTTGAGAGCCAGTTCCCATTCTAGGCCTAGCGTGCTTACCATCTTCGACCGCATCATCACTTACCAACAGGTGAGATAGTGGTCAAACGCTACCCTATAAGATATTAAAAAAAATCTTAATGTTAAATAATCGATTTCATTATCTTTATTTCATATTCGTTATATTTCTTTGTCTAATAATTAGTGGTTCTTGGTGGGAGCCATTTTAAACTATGGGTGGATTATCGATCGAATGCAAGTAAAGTACCGAACAAAAGCTATGGGGAGAGATATAAATAACAACATACCAAATTGATGGTGACTGTAAGCTCGTACTGCTGATGTTTGTGTCCTTTTTTTTTCTTCCCTTGTGGTGTTTTGGCAGCTGCTTGCGCTGCCGCCTGTTTTGGTGTCGCGATCTTGACTGATCCCTTCTGTGCTGATGGTTTGACTGGTGTTTTTGGACCCCCTTTGAACAAAATTATTTTCTTTAAAAAAAAGTAAAAATAAACGCATTGGAAAAGACCCAACTTGACAAGCCTGATAAGTGCAGATAATCTGTTTGTTAGTCGTTGATGTTTTTGCTACATGCATCTAAAAACTTCTATTGGATATAGATAACACATTTTATGGAACTACTGGGCAGCTTATAAATTATAGGACAATTAAACAAAATGTCTATGTCAGTTCTTTTATAGAACATCTAGAAAAACATCAAGACGGCATCCATTTATGGTAGATATATGTACTAAAAATCCGCAAAAAACGTTTTGCTTTCTCGTTTTTCATCAGAACAGCCAATAAACGGAATTCCCTACCGTCGACTGTCTTTCCTCTAAAATATAACTTGGGAACGTTCAAATCGAGGGTGAATAGTTATTGATTGAGCAAGCGTGCTACATCTGGTAGGACTTCTGCTAGTCCGCCTAGGACAGTACCACCATTTTTCCAATAAATTTTCATAGTTATAAATATTAAAATACGGGACTTATCGCGCCTAAAACATAAATTTTTATTTCGACCAAGTTGCATTGATCGTGGTCACGAGTTAAATAAAAATGTATGTTTTAGGCGCGATAAGTCCCGTATTTTAATATTTATAACTATGTGTTCAAATCGCGAAAGTTTAAAGTTTACAATACATTTTCAGCCGTGAAATGGGAATGTTTTTCAGTTGAAATAGCAAGGTGTCCAGTGAAATTACAGGGCATGTGAGACTGAACATCTTTATATCTCAAGGTAACAGGTGCAGTGCATTGACATGCTAAATTATGATAGTCTAGAATTTTGCATGCTGCTGTTTCTGTAATAGGCAGAAGTCATCGCTTACCGTGATACTGGCCTTAAGTGTGCTCGACCACATAATTTGACCTGATACCTAGCAAAGCGGTCTAAGATAGAATCATTTAAGTCTGGAAATGAAAGACTGAAGTAAGAAAAAGTGCTGGACAGCTGCTGACTTTAGTAAGTGGGTGCATGCATTCTATAGAGCGAACTATCCCAATCTGTCTTGCTTACTCCTATACCCGCTGGCAAGTACTACCGCCAGAGGCGCTAATGTGCTAGAAGATCAGTATCAAAATATCAAAGAAAATATCAACGTCATTTTTAGCCCAAACTTCCATTGATATAAAATGATTTAGAAAATTTTATTATAACATTGTAAAGCTTGACGTCATCAATACTATTTTACTCAGTGGCGCTACCTAGTGAGCAAGAAAACGGTAGCCCCAATTATGGTGAAATTAAACAAATAACAGGATTTTACCGCAAGACATGGCAATCTAAACTTATGTCTTAGACAGTGGGTTCCCTTTTGTCTGATTTCTTATTTTATAATCCATAAAATATAGCTTGATCTCTGTGACAGCTGTCAGAAAAATCACGCCTATGAAGTACTAAATTTCTTAATAGTACAGTCCGTACCTGTCAATGTCATACTTTATCGGCATGCCGATTAGTGATGGGCGACGAATGATCGCGACCACAGAGTTTAAGATAGAGTTTTATTTAAAATATCGATAGTTTATACTAACGATATTTTAAATAAAACTTAATTTATATTTTTTTATATATGTAATTAAATTAAACCCAATTGTATGTTACATTAGCATCGATAATAGTGAAAAACTTCGATAAATACTATCGTAACATTATTATAATTTATTTAATTAATATTATTTACATGTTTACATACTATATCTTAAATAGTAGTAGTTGTAGGTGAGAAATTTGATTTTATTTACTTACGTAAAATCAAATTTCTCACCTACAACTATTCATTCGATTTCATTACAACATTGTTTGATAATCGATTTTTTCCACCACTATCCCAACTCTAAAAATGTCAATCTTCTATGTAAATGTCACTGTCGCAGAGATCAAGCTTACTTTTATGCAGTATAGATCATAGTTTACCTTTTTGACTGGTTGGTGTGGATTTGCTCCCAGTTGCATTCTTCTGATTAACGTGCCCTCCCCCATCGGCTGGCTTGTTCCGCGCCTGCAAATAAAAATAAAACCATTACTCTCATTCTGCGTAGTCGAGTAAAGGTTCTAGTCGTAAGATTTTTGCCGAAATAACAGTAATATACATAGCACTCAATCACTCAACACTCGAAGTCGAATTTAGCTAGAACTAGAACAGTCCTAAATAAAACTAAACTGATTTGTTACGAATAAAATATTTTTGTAACATTTTATTTATTTTTGATACCAGAAACGATCGTGTAAAGTATGCCCAGGCGCTGACATATCATTGTCACGAATGACGTCGAAAGAAAATAACAGAATTACGAGCTGCGACGATTGCTCTTACACATCGATTAACATCGCCTTAACATCGATATAAAGCTAAGATTATGATAAAAGATTTGATGCTGTATCCTCGTGGTTCCACTTGGTTTCACCAGCATTACGATCCAGATTTTCTCATTTGCACCTGCTTTATTCATCCTTTTCGTGTTTGTTTTTAGGGTTCCGTACCTCAAAAGGTAAAAAAAGGAACCCTTATAAGATCACTTTCTTGTCCGTATGTCTGTTTGTCTATCTGTCCGTCTGCCTGTCCGTCTGTCTGTCCGTCTGTCTGTCCGCCTGTCTCTCCGTGTGTCACCACTGATTTTCTCAGGAACAGGTGGATCAAGTTGAAATGTATACTGAATACTGATATTATACTTGATACTGAAGTCCCTATTGGGTGTATAAAAATCAAGGTCTTGAATCAACAAAATAAAAAGATATGGGCAAATTTAGATATTAGCGAAAACTTCTTAGTACCAAAATGTAGTAAAATTAAAGGGTTTAAAATTAAAGGGTATCCCCATACATACATAGTTTACGCCAATTAAGATAGACCTCTGAGATATATTAGCGCTCGTAAAACTTAGAGGTCTAGCTTAATTGGCACTTACCAACGTTGGTACGGAAGCCTCGGTGGGCGAGTCCAACTCGACTTGGCCGGTTTTTATTTATTATCTGCGACAATAACAGTTTGAGAGAGACAAGGGAGCTATATTTTTTATTCGCGATGTATGAATAAACTATTTATCGTCTACTTACTTATTTAATGTTAAAAGTGCCCCGGAGACGATCATTTGTCAATCAGTTTGGTTTTGATATTGACCGTTTCAATTAAGGGTGCGAATGATGGAGCCTTCAATCACGTAGTTGCGAATTACAATGGCTTCAATTGCCTCTGTAGACAATCATTTGGTCGATCATTAACGTAAAAATTGACAATTGCGAATGACCGATGTAAGTTATTCATCATTCGTTAATCAGTACGTGATTGAGATTGACCGCGTCAATTGAAAATACAAATGATGGAGCTTCAATCAACAGACGGACAGATGGACAAGAAAGTGATCTTATAAGGGTTCCTTTTTTTACCTTTTGAGGTACGGAACCCTGAAACATTATGTGTATGACAAAAAAACAGAAAATTATATCTATAAAATGTAAAGTCGCAGATTTTATTAACATTTATTCACATTGCTAAATTTAGTGAATTCTTAATACATAATAAGAGTACTGAAATAAATATCTTACAGGAATCAAAAGTAGATATATTATAAAATAGATAGTGTAATTTTAAACTAATGTTTATTTTTTGCATATTTATATATTCAATCGCTCGCTCGCTAGCTCAAAATGAAAATAAAACCGATAAAAGAACATAGGTAGGAACACATATCATATGATTTTATACCCAGCCCAAGGTATGCAGGAAGGCATTCCATGTTGTTTTGAAATTATTTTATTTGTAAATTATATAATTTTACGACGACAGGTAAACAGGTCGCCTAGCCCAATAAAATATAAGTGGCCGTTATATTCGTAAACGACGTGTATCCTTCTTTCATCAGGCGATTGAGACGGTAAAATGAAACATTATTGTAAGTATAAAATAAAAAAATATTTTCAGTTAACCTTGAAAATTCATCCCATTGCCACATTTGCCACAAACTGTACGACTTATAGGCTGAGTTGCACCATCTGACTTTAACCGTAACTATGACTATTAACCGGTGTTTTTATATGGAGTATGACAGATTTTTGACATTTGTTATAGTTAAAGTAAGATGGTGCAACTCAGCCATAGCGTAATAAAGTCACATAAAATGTTAATATGAAAATGCGACAACCATTAACTGTCACTTATGAGTGGTTATAACAAGATGGCGGGTCGGCGACCATCGAGCTGTCATCGGCTTCCGCACAGATGCGCGGGAAACTCATATGTCAAACGGTGCCAATATGGCGTCGAAAAAGCGAAATTGCGGTTCCGCTGTCGATGCTGATTTCCGATGAATTTCTATTCTGTTTCATGTTTATTATTATCATTGATCCAAAGAGTAATATAATATACTGGACTACTGATCACAGAAACGTGCTCATTGGGATACATACGGACTCTGTATACTATAGTTTGAATGAAGATTTTTACTAACCTTAAAAACATACTTAATTACATTAAAAAAAAATATTTTCTGCTGTTAAGCACCTTACATAGTCAACTGTGATAATATTTAATATTCAGGTGATAAGAGCATTTACGATATCGGTATTTCGCCGTCAGTGAGAAAATCTGCCGCTATAACCTTACGGTGTTCTTTCATCGGATATTCCGATGCCGGAACACCGCAATTCTCAAGAGTTAGAGTATTCTAAGCTTAGCGTGTTCATTATCTTCGACCACATCATCGCTTACCACACCAAACGCTAGCCTATAAAACTGAACACAAGTAAAGGCAAATTTACCTGAAAACAAAATTGCTTACCTACACTACCTGACTAAAAATTTGCAAAATAATGTTACATATTAATTTCTATTATTCTGTCACTTTTGTTTTCAATGTAGAGATTGGCACTCACAGTATCTATACTGATTTAATTATTTAAAGACCTGGAATAAAGATAACTTCTTAAATATAACTTTTTAAATATTATATCTAAAATAAACCTTTGATTATTTACTTACATTTTTTAAAAAAAAAATACGTAGATTGTGATCGACCGTGTAAAACTTACTCTTAAAATCGAAGGTTGTAATTGCAATCAGCTATTTTATGCTAGTTATTTAAAACTACATAAAACTATCATGAACGTCAATTGAAAATGCTCAAACCATAAACAAACAAAAACAGATCTCAATAAAATCTTTCTATTGGCTATCGTAAAACTATCAAACTATTTTTCCGCGTGCATCACATTGAATTAAACTGTCACTTGTTACATTTAGACAACAGTAAAGCTTTTTCATTTAATCTGTGAGATCGTAAAGATTCAGTTAGATTTGTAATTGTTTGTAAAAAGACAGGCTTCAAATGGAAACGAACTATAATTTTGGGAATGCTAGTAAATGCGGTGGATGAAGTGACTTTGTCGCGACGGCAGTGTCTTGTAGGTAGATTTTTAATATCCTTGTTGTTTGGAAACTTAAAGCGTAACGCAGTCAAAAGCAGACAAGATAGCATTAAAGCAACTACCGATAGATATTTCTTCCGAATGATTAACTTACGTATTAAGTAGTCATAGATGGCGCCACCAATGCATAATTGGGTTAACAAATGCAATCCACTAATTTCGTCGTAACGATACTTCGCACCGTGGCTTAATTGGCAAAGCACCGGAACATGTTATTCCGGAGGTTGCGGGGTCAAGTCCCGTCGGTACGATGAAATTTTGGATTGTGTTTAACAATTTACAAAAAATATAAAGTGCGAAACACTTCAAAGAAACATAATACCGATAGGTTATTTATTCTTGGTGAAAACTTATTTGCTAAATACCTACTGAACATGGGTTGATTGAAATTTGGTAAGTTTATCTATTGCTATTTTAAAGTAGATTTTCTAAAGATACGTAAAGATCGTAAAATAGTTTGGTTTGTCTATTATAATTTACAATGAATTTTTATGTTCAAAATTATTTCTTATAAATTTAGGTATAATAATATAATATAGCGACCCGCCCCGGCTTCGCAAGAGTAGTGCATACTAAAAGCTGATGCTAGAAATGGTAGGCTCATCAGCTTTTTGCGTGGAGTATGAATTTATATTTTCAACAATCATCGTCATATTTCATCTACATTTACAAAATCCCTCTGTTGATAGATGAAAACTGCATAAAAATCTGTTTAGTAGTTTTAAGATTATCGCGAACGTACTTAGACCAGGCAGACGCGGCGTAGGACTTTTTTTATAATATGTAATGATAAAATTATTGACAGCTGGCCTCATTAAAATTATTGTTAGTATTTATGTAATTATCATAAATTTCATGTCGAATGAGGCTTTTAAAATATTACGTTGTAAAATTCAAAGGAATTTCAGCAAGTCAAAATGGAACACTTATTTTATGTTTCAATTAGTAAATTCAATTCCTGTTAATCAAATTCGCATTAAAGCTCGTGTCAAGTTACGTTGATATCATGATTAAGATGGGGTGGTTAACCCTTTCGACCCTTGTTAATGTGATTGAAACCGCATGTAAATATGAAACCCAACACTCATAAAATATTCTGGGGATCATTGGAGTGGGTTTGAATGTTTAAACTGTACAATCATGTTTCAATTACCTACCTTTTGATTTCACTTTTTGCGATATTTCTGCGTTATTTACTGTTGTTGTTGTTATTATTTTACCGTGCAATTTTCAGGGAGATAATATAAAATAATTTTAGATCCTTTTCAAAACGACAAAAAACTTTGTGCAAATTCAAAACCTGTTTATCTTTCTAGCTACTGAAGAAGAACTGCAATTTACTCTTAATGACTTCCGACATTATAAAACTAAACAGAATAATTATTATTTCAGAAAGTTTAAGAACATGCCTAAATAATAATAATGTCATGTCATTTGATTTCTAATACAAAATGGCACTTGCGGTGTCTCTAGCATAATAAACCACTGGTATGCATTGCTATTATATTTAAAACAGAAGTGCCCCGTGGCTTCGCCCGCGTTCAAGACTTCTTTTATTTACTTAAAACTTTTATTTTGTAAAAACCTTTCTATCATAAAAGACATCAAAGAAGTAAAAGCCAAATCGGTTCAACCTTTGAACCCCCGTTTCATCCTCTTAAGGAGTGAATTTTCAAAAATCCTTTCTTAGTGGATACCTACGTTATAATAACTATCTGCATGCCATTTCAGCGCAATCCAAAACAATATTGATTTTCACACTTTTGTTACCCCATTTCACCCTCTTAGGGGTGGAATTTCAAAAAACTTGAAACACCTATTTGCTTATTTTTTTACTGGAGCATTTGTATAAAGTTTCGAATAGAAAATACTATCTAATCTTGTTTTTCCATACAAACTTTGAACCCCCGTTTCATCCCCTTCAGGGGTGAATTTTGGAAAATCCTGTCTCAGAGGTAACTAACTAAAGTTGTAACTATCTGCATGCCAAATTTCAGCGCAATCCGAAACAATATTGATTTTAACACTTTGTTACCCCATTGCACCCTCTTAAGGGTGGAATTTCAAAAAAACCTGAAACACGTATTTACTTATTTTTTACTGAAGCACTTATGTGAAGTTTCGGATATAAAAGACTATCTAATCTTGTTTTTCCATACAAACTTTGAACCCCCGTTTCATGGGGTTGAATTTTGGAAAATACCTTTCTTAGTACACCCTTACGTACTAAGATAAATATACGCTCCAAATCTTATGTCTCTACGACCAGCGGTTTAGGCTGTGCGTTGTCTGTCAGTCAGCCAGCCAGTCAGTCAGTATGTCAGGACAAAGATTCTTACAGTATTAGATTAACCTTTAACACAGCATAATATAAGCCCTTGTTAATATAAAGTCAAACAGAGCAGATTGGTGTCACGTCCCGACATCGCATAAATTAAGCGACTTACATCAAACTTACCCTATCAGTGACTCCGTGATTTAGGGTATCTTAGTTTGAACAGGGACGTTTTTGTTGGTGTTGAGGATTGGTTCCAACTTTAGTGTTTAACAATGATTTAGTGCTACAAGCTTTTTTTTATATCATATAGGCTAGCGTTTGACCAATATCTCACCTATTGGTAAGTGATGATGCGGTCAGAGATGGTAGCACGCTAGGCCTAGAATGGGAACTGGCTCTCAAGTATAGCTGCTGAAACACATTGGATGTTTGGCGACAGATTTTCAAACTTGAGGGTGGTAGCTGGCCAGGCTACTATCTAGTGTCCAGATAGTATCCTAGCACCGTTCGGGGGTCGGAGGTTTCTTAACGATGTTTTCCTTCACAGGAGGGCCACTGTGGAAGGTGCACATAATTTTTTCGATAGAAGCTATACATAGCTAGAAGATAGCGTCAAAACCGACCATTCTCCCACTACACCTCTAAGCCCTCATAACTACAATAGTTATACAATATAGCTAACTACAATAAGAATATGTAAATATTTTTGGCTATCATAGGATCAAACTATAATTTTAAGCCTATTGCTGGAGGAAACGTGATCGTCCGAAACTAGATTGATTGACATCATAATATCGTTTAAAAACTAAAAAACAACCGACTTCAATGCCGCGCTTTTCATTTTCAGTACCAATTTTGAGATGTTTATCTCAATATCTCTGGAGATACTTATCATACCTCGATAAAATTACCATGGTACCACACTTGGGATATCTCCTTTCGAACAAAAAAAGAATAATCGAAATGGGTTCATAAACGACGAAGTTATCCGGGAACAAACATAAAAAAAAAAAAAAAAAAAATATACGTTCAAATTGAGAAACCTCCTCCTTTTTTTGAAGTCGGTTAAAAAATATTGTATGCGTAGATTTCCTTTTTTAACCGACTTCAAAAAAAGGAGGAGGTTTCTCAATTCGACCGTATATTTTTTTTTTTTTTTTTTTTTTTTTTTTATGTTTGTTCGGGGATAACTTCGTCATTTATGCACCGATTTTGATTATTCTTTTTTTGTTCGAAAGGAGATATCCCAAGTGTGGTACCATGGTAATTTTGTTGAGGTCTGATAAGTATCTCCAGAGATATTGAGATAAACATCTCAAAATTGGTACTGAAAATGAACATTGAAGTCGGTTCTTTTTTAGTTTTTAAACGATATTATCTTGCCATCTGTATTTTATTCTCGAATTTCGTGACTGCAGCTTACACTGCTTGCTTAACTACATGTTAAAAAATATAGCCAGCCTTCTAAGAACATTTTAATGTAGCTACAATGGAAGAGGCTTCTGCTTCAAGAACCTATTTAAACATCGACCCTGTAAGTATATTATGGTTACCGTGGTGATTATGTAAATAAATTGTGATGTTATCGCACGATAATATTTTTAACCAACATCAAAAAAAGGAGGAGGTGTCCCAATTCGACCGTATATATATATTATTTTTAGGGTTCCGTACCCAAAGGGTAAAACGGGATCCTATTACTAAGACTACGCTGTCCGTCTGTCTGTCTGTCTGTCTGTCCGTCTGTTACCAGGCTGTATCTCATGAACCGTGATAGTTAGACAGTTGAAATTTTCACATATGATTTATTTCTGTTGCCGCTATAACAACAAATACTAAAAACAGAATAAAGTTAAAAATAATAGAGAGTCCCCATACAAGAAACGTGTTTTCTTCGGCATTTCACGCCATCATGAACGCTTAGTTAGGTAAACGTCCCATACATGGCGTTATATTGAAATGTCGATCCCTAACTCCTTTGTTAGACGTTAGATGGCGTTATAAGAAATAAAATGTTTATTAATTATTATTTTTTGCTGGCGAAAAATTATAGTGGTATTTTTTGCTCGATCTTATAAAATACTGTAGTGTGGTACGGAACCCTACTAGTGCGAGTCCGACTTGCACTTGGCCAGTTTATTATGTGTGTTCGCGGACAACTTCATCATTTATGAACCGATTTTGATGATTATTCTTTTGTTGCAAATAGAGTGGAATTATAGTAAATTTATCGAGATCTGATAAGTATCTCCAGAGATATGAAGATAAACACTTCAAACTTGACACTGAAAATCAATCATGATCAAGACCAATACCTACCTATTCGTACATTATATTATTTTAAAATGAACCAATCAAAAGTCATCAATTAAATTTGTGTTCAAGGCGCTAACAAGGTAGGCGTAATATTTTTTACAGTCTATACATTTCAAATGCGACCCGATTTTTTTGCGGTTGATCTATTCTTTCTTAAACTGTTCACCAATCAATTCTGTTAAGTGCTAATCAATTTTCTAAATGAGACACCTTTTAACGATTTCAGCACTAACTTTCAACGTAAGTATAAATAAACAAAACATTAAAAAATACAACTTTAGGTATAGGTGCGCATTCTTTTGGCTCAATTATGATGATTCACACTTTGTAAATCGCCAATGTTCCAATATAAATGCAAACGTACAAGAATGTCAATTGTGTTAACAAAACAAAATAGAAACGCAAAATTCTCGCAAGCTTTTATCTGACAGGTCATTAGTTTAGCAAGCTTCATTATCTTTGACCAATCAACTTTCGCAGCTCTGCAAAGGTTTTGTTATTTAAATAAAAATATTTTGTCAATGGGTGTGTCCGCATCTAATTATTGCAAAGTAGTGAATACAACATATTTAAATTAAAATTCTACTTACCTTTTTTAATTTACTTAATGAATTGATTGAACTAATAAGGTGGTTTTTGGAAAAAAAAATGTTGTGAGTTTTAAATATCTCGATGGTTGAGTAATTTGACACTGACAGTTGTCATAATGGTTAGATGATTGTACTGAGGTGTACAGTCTAGAGTTGAGTAATACATATACACGTATCTGTATAAGGTATCCATGGTCAATTGATAATATTACATTACTATTATTATCTCAATATGTTTGTTAAAAAAGTTCTCGATAATTAAATAAAAATAATACATGCATTTCACTGTCAGCCTAAGTTCTTCTATAAAAACTTGTCAAAAATTACTATAATACAGAAAACACGTGTAATTCAGAACATGATATTAATGTGCTAGCGCCGAAACGTCTCCGACACGTTGCGTGCTTAGACAACGATAATGATGACAAATTATTGTCTATAGTCTATGGCATGTTCGTAATTTGTACACAATGCTACTTTTAAACTCGTTAATAGTTTGTGATTTTTCACTCTAAAAGTAGCTGTCCGTGCTTGCCTTTGTCTAATAGGTGATACATGTATATTACTGTGAAAGAAAAGTTGAATACGATTTTAGCTTACTTGCAGATAGGTACTTGATATGTTTCATTTTAAAAACTTAAGATTTTTTTTCCACAATATCTCGTCCCATATGAATATAATGAAAAGTAAATAATTACATTTCAAAATAAAACTAGTCTAGAAGCACAAAGCTCTAACAATTTTTTTTTACCAAGATATTGTAGTATCTTCGTACTATTGTTAAACATAATCGCGTGCGCTAGCCAGTTAATCATAAATAACTTATTTTACTATGTTGTGAGTTTTATTAGAAATGAAATATAATACGTTAGTTTCACCGGTATCTGAGAAACATTCTTTACCGTTAAAGAAGGTTTTTGTTTTGAAAACTTTTGTCGTATATTAATGTAAATTATTGTATGGGCATGCCATGATCTTAATGAAAACTAAAAATAGTTAAAACGCTTGAATTATATCGTCTGGGCCACAAAAAACAGATATAGTGGTCTGGGCGACTTTCCCATACTCATTATAAAAATATTTTTTCTGCAATCACACCAAACCATCTAAGGATCCTATTAATGTCATAGTTTTACTTAGGGATTACAATAAATACGTAATTATATGTATTTGTTCAATTAATAAATTATAAATATTATTTAAGAAGGTAAATCCATACACCACCGTCGGTCACAGTTTCGCAATATAATTGCCCTGTTCGGCTGTCTAGAAAAAATCGCTTTAAGCGGTCTTATGCGTCCCTTGCATTACTTAAAATAAGTATTTAATGTTTATTGTGTTATACTAACATCAATATAACAATAGACAAGTCTCTATCTATTTACTATAGAAATGTGCACTTGCCGAGTATGGAAGTTAACCCATTATTTTATATTTTTCCATAACTTACATTATGGGGATCGGTAATACTTTCTTTTAATAATTTATTAATTTTAAGGTTGGGAAAGTGGTTTTTACTGAAAAAACAAAAGTTATTAAGAATACTATTCAATATTTAAGTTAATCTTTGTATCGGAAAAGGAGCACTTGAACCCAAGTTTCAATTTTGATTTAATTTGACTGTACCTAATTAAATTTACTTACTATTAATAATAATTTAATAATGTGATAATCTGTATAAAATAATTTTTAAAATCAAAATATGACAAAGGATTATTTGCGTGTGAAATCAGTGTTTTTTAATGTTTTTAGATTTTAAATTAGTTACGAATAAAGAAGGAAAATATTTCGTTCATTTCATTTCACGCGACAACATTTTTGACATTATACATTACATTATCACATTAGGGTACATTCGTATAACAATATTTTTATGTACCTTTATTCTTAATTAGGTACTTATAAAATGTTCCGCATCAACTTTCTTTATTAATATGATTGAGGATGTTTGCATAGCAAAGTGGAATGTGTCCGAGAGGAAACGGATATTGGTATTGTATTATTCTTGACTAAAGTAAACCGACAAGAATATTATGTAAGAGCCTTTCTTTTCCGTAATACGTCTGAGTATAATCAAATTACTCACATTTATTTTTCTGAAATTTATTTCAGTCAGCTTCTTCTAGCTTGTCATCGGTCTACATTTAGCGTAGTTACGAGAATATTAATGAATTGTTTCATCTCATAAAATGTTTGCACAATTATTTATATAAATGATATTTTTAAATATTACATTTGTAAAAATAAATAGGATGTTTTAAAACATTTATTATCATGGGCTAATTCAATCTTTGATCCAAGAGATACAGCGTCCCTTTTAAATGTTATGAAAAACAGCACTGAAATTAATGTCATTATAATCTTAAATATTTATTATGCAGACGCCACGACAAGCATATTGCTTCTAGAAAAATAGATTTAGGAATACTGTAGTGTGTCGCACTCAGCCTCTTTCCAGCCCCTATTTGAATTTCGAACGCGAGTGGCCAGTTCGGACTACGGGCACGTTGCGCGCGCAAGCAACGGATTAATCCCGCGCTTTTTGTTTTGTTTTTTTAATTTATATTTTTATTATATTTTCTACAAACGCAATCATGCCTATGATTAGGAGACTAGTGGTGCGTATTTTTACTAGTAATTATTTCGAATATGTGTAGTGTTTTTATATGTTATTAAGTTTGGAATTTGCTTGCAGAACCGCAAGGACCAACCTGACGACGAACAAACCATCAGTAAGTTTTATAAAATTTTATTTAGAGTAAATTTTAGTAGGTACTTACTTTTAAGTTTATTCCTAGGCTTTTAAGCATTAAATATATATATATATATATAAAATATATATATATAAATATATATATATATAAATAAAGAGAAATATCTCTTAAAACAAGCGTATTAACGTGGTTTATTAATTTATCCATTTGAAGTACCTTTTTACCATTTGAAGTTCATAACTTATCGGTTGACTGCAATAAAAAAAAACGAAAATTTGAATGAAAAATACGCTTATGAAAACTGAATAGGTACTTAAATAAATACTATAGGCCGCTTCATCACATTAAAGCAATTTCTTCCAGCCATTTGAGGGTTGATTTGAATACTACTTAAAGACAAAGACTTTTTATTTGTCAATCACGAGTATACATACAATAATAAAAAAATTGCATGCAAGCTGGTAAAAATGCTAAAAAAATAATTACATAAATTTCTGAGCCACTATGGTAGGTATGCTAGTTCCAGCTTAAAGTACCCTAAATAAGAATTTCCTAAAAATGTGTCAAGCTCTAAAAATGTTAATGTAGTTTTAACAATAGATAGAGTGATTCAAGAAGAATGTTTACAACTAGGATTAAACGCAGGCAAAGCCACGGCGCGTAGCTAGTAATGTACAATTTAAAAAATATCGTTTACAAAACTAAATAATTAAGATAGTTTAAAAACTAAAACAGCCGACTTCCATGCCTCGCAAGTCAGTTTCAGTAGCTAGTTGAGACGTTTATCGTCATCATATCTCTAGAGAAGCAAGTATCAGATCTTAATGGAATTACAATGGGACCATTTCGAAAGTGTACCCTACCGATTAAAAAAGGAATCATTCGAATCGGTGCACAATTGACGGAGTAATCGAGTAACAAACATACAAAAAAAAAACATACAGACGAATGGAGTACCTCCACCTTTTTGGAAGTCGGCTGAAAATCAAATTCAAATGTCACTGTAGATATTTATATTCATACCTCTGGAGATATTTGTCAGATCTCGATAAAATAACAATGGGATCAAACGAGTAGCATACTCTTTAATTTTCCAAATCGGTTCATATGACGAAGTTCTAAGGTAACAATCATAACAGAAAATAAACTAGCCAAGTGCAAGTCGGACTCGCACTAGTAGGGTTCCGTACCACACTACAGTATTTTATAAGATCGAGCAAAAAATACCACTATCATTTTTGGCCAGCAAAAAATAATAATTTAATAACATTTTGTTTCTTATAACGCCATCTAAGGTCTAACAAAGGTGTTTGGGATCGACATTTCAATATACCGCCATCTATGGGACGTTTACCAAACTAAGCGTTCATAGATGGCGTGAAATGCCGAAAAAAACACGTTTATTTTATGGGGACCCTCTATTATTTTTAACTTTATTCTGTTTTTAGTATTTGATGTTATAGCGGCAACAGAAATACATCATCTGTGAAAATTTCAACTGTCTAACTATCGCGGTTCATGAGATACAGCCTGGTGACAGACAGACAGACAGACAAACGGACAGCGAAGTCTTAGTAATAGGGTCCCGTTTTACCCTTTGGGTACGGAACCCTAAAAACAGGCGAATTGAGAACCTCAAGCTGTTTTTTAAATTTTGTTAAAAATTGAATTTTTTTGTCAAAAGATATGAAAAATTTAAATGTAAAATGTTCGACAAAAATTGCGGGTTCACATGGCACCGGTCCGGACATTAAATATTATTTATTTGACATAAGAGCAGTTACGTTCCTGCCCTGCAGCATGTGAAAACCGCACGGCATTACATTAAATATGAAGCCGTGCATCTGATAAAACTTACCTATTTTAGCCATTTAATGGGATTTATTTTCAAAAATCTTATCCTATACATACAATACAATAAACATTTTTAACATTTAAAATTTACAACGACCTTTGCTTTCATATATGTCATATTATCTTTTCTATGTATATGTATAACAAATATTTTAGGTAGAAAAACATACAAAATACAGGCAAAGTGAGTCCTTTTTACCCGACTGCGCGACGCAAAGGAGAGGTAATGTGTTTATCAGTCTATATATATATGTATGTATGTGTGTTTGTTCCTTTGTGGCACACTAGAGACCAAACGCGTGGGCCGATTTTGATAATTGGCACGTCAATAGATTCGCCATGCTAGCGCGAGTGTCAACGAAAACATAAAAAATTGAAAAATTCAAAATGGCGGATTTCAGACCCCAAAATTTGGGGTTCAAAAAAATTTTTTTTTTCAAAACCTATCGAGTGGGGTATCGAATTAAAGGTCTTAAAATGGAGATTCAAAATATATTTATGATCGTACAAATCGAAAAAAAACGATTTTACATGCCGCGTTAGTCACTTTCAGTAACAAGTTTGCGGTGCTTATCTCTGAAGTTACTTATCAGATCTCAATAAAATTACAATGAGACAAAACGAAAATCATATTAACTCAAACAAAAAAAGAATTTCCAAATCGGTTAAGAATTGATGGAGTTCTGAGGTAACAAACAACCTCTTCCTTTTGGTATAATCGTTTAATAGTACAACTGTAAAGTAAGTAAGCTTAAAAAGCAATACCTATATATATATATATCACGCATTTCGGTTTTTTGTTCATATTACGGAATTTGCCGTCCTTTACTTAACTAAAAAGTGTAAAATAAAACATTAAATTAAAAAATCAAAAAACCCGACTGCGCAAAAAGTGATGTGTTAAAAAACGAACTGAAAAGAAAAAATCAAGTAAGTCTAGTAGTTTAGACTTCTGTTTAGGGATATCAAAAAACTATACCATTTAAATTCTTTCTCGGTCGATACACTCATAAAATAAATTATACATTGTTATATGGAATATAGAGACTTTAACAGTCGGGACATCATAATCCCCATTCGTTAAGCCATTAATGTGTCCCGACTGTTAAAGTACATTCCATATTACAATGTATAATTTATTTTATGAGTGTATCAACCGAGAAAGAATTTAAATGGTATAGTTTTTTGATATCCCTAAACAGAAGTCTAAACTACTAGACTTACTTGTTTTTTTCTTTTCAGTTCGTTTTTTAACACTTCACTTTTTGCGCAGTCGGGTTTTTGATTTTTTAATTTTATGTTTTATTTTAAGGTGAAAACTTCTCTAGCGGCGTTGTGAAGTTTTTGGGATGGGTAAAAAATTTTAAACTCGCGTCAGGACCGCGCGTCAGGAGACTTGACCTGATCGAAAATTCGTAAGACGGAGGGTGGGTAGAAATTTTTTTTGGGATGGGTAAAAACATTTAAATTTACGTCAGGACACGTGACCTGATCGAAAATTCGTAAGACTGAGGGAGAGTAGACCAAAATGCATAACGTTAATGTTCAAGTTTTCACTTCTGCTGGCACTACTGGAGGGCAACCCGTTGTTTTTTTTTTATATTATGGAGCGGCAAACAGGCTAGCGGCCCACCTGATATGTGTTCATCACTGCCTATTGACATCTGCAAAACTAGAGGTATTGCCGGTGTGTTGCCTACCCTTATTAGAGAGCACTCTCATCCCTTCGTTTGAAGCTACCCAGATTGAATGTTTCTGAGAAGGTTTCAAATGGGAGCTCATTCCACATCTTACAGGTACGTGGGAAGAACAATCGAGTGAAATTTTTTTTTAATATTATTATATACTTATTTTTTGTGAATTCGGTTAAAAAAGCTAATACTATTCTTTAGGTTCCGCACAAGTTCCGCATATAACGCGTAAGTTTGCATCAAAAGCCACCTAGCGAGTATAGTCACACTATTTTTTAAATGAAAACGGCTTAATCATTACTATGGATTGTAAAACTATGACTATGGTATTAATTACAAAGATCGTTCTTATCGCTAACAACGATCTCTTCTGGACAACTTTTGGATGAACAGAATTACAGGAAATATTTTTTTAAATATCATTTCTTAAAGACAAGCATTTGACCACTCTCTCGCCTGGTGGTAAGCTATGATGTTGTCAAATATAGTGAACAAGCTAGGCCTCTGACTCTGGCCTAGAACTCTGACTCTCAGGGGCTGTGCACCGTAAGGCTATGGCGGCTGATTTACTTGTTGGTACTGGTAAGCTACTTTTTGGTAGCAAGTGTTAATATTAACATAAGGTATTGCTCGGTTAGGTAGGTACTTTGCTACATACCATATCTTTGAACATTCCAATTAGATACTAACAAAGTTGCTTAAGAATCACCCTGCAACTAAATAACCTTAGAAATAACTCGTATGAGCCGCCAAAAAGTATACAATAAAGTTTAAGAAGAAAATAATGTTTTTCCACAGCAAAAATATATTCTCACAATATTTAAATACAGAGCCTAAAGCAGTGCATTTGATATAATGACAGTCTCGACAATAGCTTGGATATAAGCTACCGGACTTCCTGCCACCGTTGAAGATTGAATGGACACAAAGCTACTTTGTTACGTAAAATGTTTTATATTGTAGCTTAGACCTTCCCGTTGAAAGGCGAAGTCGACTATAGGTACCTAGTATTATTATCTGTTCTGTGCTATAGCTACGGTATTTTTCAGCGTCCATTACGCGGTATCCGTCTTTCAAAACCAAAAGTCATGATGATGGTTCCTCATGCAGCAAATCAAAATATGTAAATATTGTTCAGTCACCGTCAGTCACCCCACTACACGATCAGTTATCTATCAGTCACAGCCGTGACTGCCAGCAAACTTACAGCAAAACCTATTGTGTAATGGAAGCCTTACAGAAAGATAAAAACTGTAGTGTTAAGGTGCTCACTCGCTTGGAGCATTCGCATGTTACGTAACAGAAGCGAGCATTACACCACTGAGGGAGGTGAATCGAATATTACAGTGCGCACAGCGCAACCTGTAATGTTACAGATTTGAGCATTACACTGCTGAGGAAAGAGAACCGAGCATTACATTGCGATTCCATTAGAGTTGCATTAAAAATCGAATCATAAATGTTCATTACAGGCAAATGCTGGTAAAGTCAGGGAGGCAGTATTGTAAATATTGTAATGTAATGCTGAAATGTGACATATATTCAACCGTTATACCAAAAATGATGTATAATACTTTACGTTTTTGGAATAATGTTGTTCCTGCACAACAACTTTTGAATGCAAAACCTCCAGACTATCGATAATTATGTAAATGTAGTCTATCTGGTCACTGAGACGGTTCCACTGCGCCTTATCATGACATCTCTACTGAATGTTGATAAGGAGTTGGGTATATTGCAGATACCAGGATATGCATCAACATCGTACATAACAGTTTACTCTTCTGCAACAGATTTTAATTTTAAAATACAAAATAAAATTGCCGAATAGATAAATATTGATTATTTTGCTTAATACGCAATATTTCATGCATCGTGAAATTGTTGTCAGATACCGTTTTATGTAAGTATTTTAAAATAAATCTTTGATTCAGATTTATATTGTCTAAAAATAAAATCATAGTTGGGTACTCAAATTTTAAAAGATTTTGGTATAAAATGTATATGGAGAAAAGTCGTATCTCCCCGGCTCTTTAACACCAGGTAAAAATGCGTACAATATTATTGTCTTTAATATATGATTCTCTACAATTGAGTAACCTGGGAGGAGTTATCGATTCGTACCCGTATTTAGGTCAACCCATAGAATTTAGTAGAATAGAGTTAACACAATTAAGATATCTCGATTAAATTTTGACGTACCCTGAATCTGACAGCGGTGCGATGAGGGTTTTATTTAACTTGTATGCATGTTCTCATCGATGTACATGTACTGTTCGTACCAGATATGGCGTCGCGAACTAGCTCTACGTTCAAATAAAAAGCAGTGCTGAATCTACATCTCGCTTAGTTTAGCGTAAGTACTCCTCACGCCCGATCGCGCGCCGCTCGGCACGTAAGTCAGTTTATGATGGGCGCCTCTGGTTTACTTGTACCTCGATGCATGTTCTGGAATTTTGCAATCAGTATTTCACCCACTTCCACTGAAGCTATCGGGCGGAAATTTGGCACGCACGTTTGGTTCTAGTGACAATGCACGACAAAAGAAAAACAAAAAAGTTTGTTTTTAAATTTTAATTAACTTTATCTTATAATGACCCACTTCCTGCTATTTTATTGAGCTGAAATTTTGCACACATGTGTAAATCTGATGACAATGCAATGTTATGGCTCTGTCGAGCTCGTCTGATGATAGAACCGGAAGGTAGCCATATGAACTCCTAAACTACACATGATGAACCCGTTGTATATGGGTTCTTTGGATTTGACTTGACAAGTACTGTAGAATAAGTTGGTGTCTATGGTCTGATGATTTGCCATTACGAAGTTCTAGTCCCTACAGCCCGGCTCCATCATCAGGTCAGCTCCATCGTACCATATTATTGCATTGTCACATAAATCAAGCAATTATACCAAAATTGGGTCCAATCGAACGTCATGAAGTGATTCTTATTTAGCTTCCACAATTCCAAGACATCCAACTGAAGTTAAAATAAAAACTTGTAAAAAAGATGGATGGTTTGATTTTTTTTTAATTTTGGTTAACGTTTCTTCTAATCAGACTAGATAGATAGAGAGGGGGAAGAGTTATCGAGTCTTAATAAACTTTTTTTTTTAAGAATCATGGATGATCTAAGTACCAGTCCTTTAGATGAAATCAAAAACAAAAGAAGAACAGCAAAGTTCAAGAATACGGAAAACACATTGAAACTCGTTTATATTTCGCAAAATATCCTGTTGCGGTATTGGAGAGGAAAGTTGGACCGGCTCGCGTTGTTAGCTAGAACATTTTGAACTGAATTGTTTTTAGTTTACAGTGTTGGCCGAGAGAAGAGCACATTTTTTATTCATGTTGAATATAATAGATAAATAAACACTTTTGCACACCAAAATAACAGAAACAATGTGAAACAAAATATACTCTAAACTTATAACTATAGCTATGCAAAAGGTGGTCTTATCGCTTAGAGCGATAATAGTTGAGTGTAGTTCAGAAGTTTTTGCGGATACGTTAATAGGCATGGTCTTATTGAATTTTCCCTTATTTATGGGTGTGTTCTTTCGTAAATTAATGTGGGATGAATGCAGATTATTAAATTAATATTATTATTGCGTTAAATAAACCATTAAGTGTCGATTAATGTGTATGAGTGTAGAAAAATGGCATCAATGTCGAAAATATGCAATATTGCGTTCCTTCTAAACTCTACAAAAAGCCTTCAGCTAAGCAAAACATTTTAACAAAGAAACTTCTGTACTAGAGGTGTCTTGCGGCTATGCTTGCGTTAAAAAATATCGTATGACCCATATCACCCTATTGGCTATCTCTGTTTAAAAATTCAGCCAACCCGATCGAACCGTTTCACTGTGACGAAGCCACAAACAAACTGACAATTGCATTTATAATAGTGCGATAAATAGGTATATTTTATGTCAATGTTGATAATAATATTTGAGGAGACCAGTATAATAAAATCGAAAATATTTGCAAAAATTATTGTCCTACGCTGTACGCTAGCTACATATCTCGTACATAGGCTAGTTGTTGGAATCGATGGTTCAGCTCGACTCAGCTGAATCATGCAGTCAATTGGCCACTCGAGAATAATCTGTTATGATTCTGTATTACGTAATTACATATTGCACCTATGCTTGTACACATATGCAATGGGAGAGCGCAGATGCCTAATAGCCCTTGTATGTCTATTATGTCTACCAAATTTCATCCAGAGTTTAGTGTGAAGTGTAAACTTTATTTTGACCAAGCCAAGAGTATTAGTCTGAATACAACCACAGACCACACAGAAGTAACGATATGCCTAGATACTCATCGCGATTTACTATCTATTTGATATTATAAAGAGAAAAACTTTGTTTGTTTGGTTGTAATGAATAGGCTCAAAAACTACTGGACCGTTTTTGAAAATTCTTTCACCATTCGAAAGCCACAGTATCCACGAGTAACATAGGCTAAATTTTATTTTGGAAAAAAATAGGGTTCGTTAAGATATTTGGGTTTTAGCAAAACAATGTTTGCAGGGTCAGCTAGTATCAAATATAGACATCATATGCAACGTTAATAAAATCGATAACAAACGACCGTAGACATCTAAACGCACATACCTAACATTTTTTAACTCATAATCCCAAAGGGCTTACTTTCGAATAACGCCTTACAAATTACGAGCCACTCAAGATCCCACGGAATTTACGCAATTGCCACTCCTACACCTTGAAATAAAGCTTCGCTACACGTCCGGATACGACTCGACACCTTTTCCCGACTATAATTAATTATTACTGAAACAATCTAGATTGCGTACAATTGTTGAATCTACGCTAAAATGGACTAAGGCACTATTTAATGTTTTATTTTATTTTGCAAGCTTTGATCTACTGAATGTGTAGCAATAGCAAACGTACTTACCTAGAACACTCGATAAAATTACTGTCAAACAAAAAAAAAACCAAATCATAATCGGGTCATCCTTTTAGGCGCTACGATGCCACAAACAGACACACTCATACCCAGATACACAGCTATACACATCAAACTTATAGCACCCCATCTTTTTGCGTCGGGAGTTAATAAAAAAGCTTTGCCACACAACAAAAAATTAGTCTAAACTATGAGCTATCCCAACCGCCGCCGGACTATAATCCTCTGCATTAACACAGAATAATTAATAGCATGGCACTAGCCCGAGCGTGTATAGTATCCTTTAGACGATACAAAATATATGTCACATCGGTGGCAGCTTACGGCCATATATTCTGGGTTTTATGATAGGTTTGACACCTGTCTCTGTCATTACTCGGAGCTTTACGGGTCTGTCGGGAACCCTTGATGTTGTGGCTATTATCTTGGCTGAAACATCGATTTAAATGATTTGTTGTATAGACCACAGCCAGATAATGGGATTTTGTTACTCTTTGTTCAAGCTTTTAACGTTCCTTATCTTTTTATTTTTACAGCATTTTGATGCTATTGTGTTATGTAGTTTTTTGTTTGAGCTGTGGAACATATCTAGTTAAAATACTTTATCTTCATAAAACTTTCAGAATTTTAAAAACAAAATGGGGTGTAACCGAATTCCATCCGAAACACTTTTTTCAATAAGAACTTACATGATGTAAAGTAAAATAATGTTGAATATTATGACATATCTAGAAATATGTATATTATGAATAAATTTGTTGTAATAAAAAATAGTATACGATTAAAAATGTTCTTTCAATTACTTCATACGAAATAACCGAAGATGATTCAACGGTGTTTAGACATCAAAATCTTGAAATAAAAATACTGTGGCATGTTTTCAAAATATTCTCGTATTTATTGCAACAACATGACAGTCAAACATCAACGTCAAACGAAAAAAAATAAAGCAGTTTTTTTTTGCAGTTGTAAGAAAATTTATATTTTGTTGTACATCAAAAATCGTAATTGTATCTAATGCTTCTAAGTATGGTATAATATAGTAAGGGCGGTAAAG